>JAWLRI010000829.1:2242800-2287734 GCA_034781795.1 Crypturellus tataupa
GGACGGACGGAAGGAAGGAAGGAAGGAAGGAAGGAAGGAAGGAAGGAAGGAAGGAAGGAAGGAAGGGAAAATGGCCTTGACCAACCTAAAGTATCAAATTGTGCTTTTAGGGAAGAAGGTTTGTTACAAAACCCCTCCTGATAACTTCCTTCAACAGAGTTTATCAGAAAGGTTTCTAAGACAAAGACAACAAAAACACTCTCATATAAGTTAACTTTTTAAAAGGGCACCAGGAAGTAAGCAATCACTAGAGACTCTGAGACCTCTGGATGCCACAGGCAGAGAACTCAGAAATGTAAAGGACGTAATCTTCTTTACAAATGGTAAGCATACAAGCCTGATTTTAATCCTTCTAGAAGTCAGTAGTAAAATTCCTATCAACTTCTCAAAGGCCTAAGTTGCAGATATTTTTAAGTTTCTGAATTCCTCTGAACTTTTTCTTTTGAAACATGAGTTTGAACATATTAACATTTCCATGGCAGCATAACCACCACAGTTACTTGTATTCTATATAACACACAGTAATTTGGTATTATATAATAGTGAGTTATCCTCACTGTTTTTTTCCCATAAAGGTCACACAGTATAGAAGAGGGAAGCAGAACTTCTGTTTCAATGTTTATGTTATTGCTTTGCCAGTCTCCTCCTGGAGTCATCCTGGTTCTGAATTTAGAAAATTACCATCCTTATCTTTCTACACATACTTAAGTTTTGAGACAGATTCCAGGATCCATGATTTTTATATATATATTACATATTGCAGAACTGAGTTCCTTAGTTCACCTACCTCCTTTCATCCCGATTAATACCTTGAAGTCACAACCAATACATGCCTTTTACTGACTCTAGATAGTGGCAGATTAGGTTGCCTAGAAAATCCATCTAAATCCACATCCTGTGACATGAGAGATTTAGACTCGAAGGGTAATAGTCTACTATATAAACACAGTAAAAGTTACAGTTTATATGGATCTCTACCAGCAAATTCTTTCAATTTATCCTTCACTCAATGAGCTTTACAAATATTTTCTCTCTTATTAATTGTTACTAATTAGCCTTGAAGCAAATGTTCTTCTAATTTCACCTTTATTTCTAGTGTAATCTCCTCCCCCCTCCCCACACAACAGCAGTCTCTTATTTTTTCATGCTTGGTATACATATCATGGAAAATGGGTTTATCTACAGAGTCACACAGAATAGCACAATTTATAATAGTGTGCTTAATTCTTTGGAACCAAACTGAGCACTAACTGCCTTGAGCTGTTTGGTGGGAAATTAGATTTGTGCTAAAGAGCTTAATGCTCTGGAAAGTGCAAAATAAACTATATGTGGCAATTTTATAATTTTTCAGAACTTTGAACTGACTATTTTTTTATTACTTTCACCAAGCTCAGATATTACTAGGAAAATGTTGTCATTATCTAAGGTATTTCTACATGTCCCAGAATGGATTCAAATAACTAAATGGAGGAGGAGAGAGGAAATTACAAAACATATCTAATTTAAAACAATTTACTCTTAAAATGTGGAAGAAATGAAAGAAAGAAAGACTACTTGGGAGCAGTTTGCTTTAAATCTTAGCTTTCATATAACTCTGTATCAGTAAATGAACCTTATTTTTAGATGGGCAAGCTAGAAGTTAAAAAGCGATCATTGAAATGCAAAAAAACTCCTTTACCTTACTCCCCTTACAAACTTTAGTGAAGGGATAAATCTGTTAAATCCATTCTGTCTTGAATGGATGCCACTCTTCAAGTCATATCAGAGAAGAGGGAAAGGACAAAAAAAAATGCTAAAATTACTTATGCTCCACCATTTGAATGGGCATTCCAGCTGACACCACACTAATTCTGAATAACAGGCACATTTGTCTGGACCAGAGTCCCTTATTTAAATTCCCAAATGCTGTTAATATGATAATGGAACTCAATTAGCTATTTTAGCAAGACTTGGTATTAGCAAGTCTTTTATTGCATGGTAAAGAAGCATCGCCATTATGAAATTTCATAAAATACATTTATCATAGCAAAAATATATATTTACAATAAAAGGAACAATAGATGTTGTTAATGAGATGATGAATCTTTTTAAACTGTAATTATGTGGCTACAAGGCTGTTATTGTCACTCAGTACTTCCATGGCAGGTCTCGCCATTGCTGTGGCATCTCTGTGCTGAACAAGCAAATGCATTGCAATGTTTTGTGCAAAATTCACAGATGATTCTGCCCTTCACCCTGCTCAGAATTGACAGTTTTCTTGTCTTTAACAATGTTGTGGAAAGATAAAATACGCAATGGAATAATCTGGACTTGCCAACTAATGCAGCATGTTTGCCAAGTTATTTTAGGCCCTTTATGAAAATACAGGAACCTATCTCTGTGCTGAAAGTAGCAGAGTTTGAATAATCCTGTATTGCTTTAGTCTGATGAACAGGCAAACTTGTCCTATCTGTCCAATTGTTGTTGCCAAATATTGGCTTCTGAGGAGGTCAAAAAATTAATAATCCTAATCAGGGACATGAGAAAACATACTCCTCCCTAAAATTCTGTTAAAATTCAATTTGAATGGAATAACCCATCAAGAAGCTACATATTTAGATTTTTTTGAAATGATAATCAGCAAGTAGCAAGTAAAATAAAAATCTCTGCAAAGGCTCCACAGAGTCCTCATAGGGCTTTTTACATTTTATAGTTGTTGCCAGTGAACATGTTTTCAAATAACTGGAGCTTTTTTTAGGATTAGCTGTAACTGCGGATTCATGTCATAAAGCAGAATTATTCTTGAGCCTGCTATGACAGAGAACTAGGAAGAACTGGGACAGAAAGACAAAAGTAAGGATAAGCTGAGATGTCTAATATATCATGGCTAAGTGAATAGATCTCGGGGCCATATAAAGCTGAAAATCTAAATAACAATGAGGAAAAAAAAGTTCTAGTAGAGTTTGAAAAGGAGCAGATATACCATAAAATTTTGAGTCTGTATAAACCTGGGCTTCTAATTCTGTGTTTTTCTTGATAAGAGATGTGAAGAGCCAAATGCTGTCCTCATACAGGATGCCTAATTATGGATACTAATATACTAACGCTCTAAGAAATGCTATTGGCCAGTAGTTACCTCCATTAGAATTTTTTGTACTCACATCACTGTAAATCATTGTTAAATGATGCCTTTTCCTGGTGGATGCATAGCTGCTATGGTAATGGTTTTCACAAAGCCACTTTTAAATTTTGGGAAAAGGAGATACAATCTACTGAACTGCATAAACATTTAATTAACTAGACAAAGCACATTACCTGTACTGTGTATGTAGATTGAAATTATCAACCCATCCAAGTCTCTGAGCAGCAAGGAGATGAAACAGATTAAATGGATATCATTCTGCAATGTAAAATGGAACTGATTTCTTCCTAGTGGTTAGTAAGTCTCCAAAGGTTTTCATTAATTTCTCTTTGCCGCTGATACGACATAGAATAAGAAATGTTGCTCAGGGATAATAAAAAAAAGTTGGATTATCTTTCTAGGCTGTCTTTTTTATTATTTGAACCATCTGGTTATTGTTTTTATTATTATTCATTGGCATTTAATAAATAGATATCATATGTTAAAATATTTTGATCATATTGAGTAATTATTACAACATGATTAGAAAGAGAGAGACATAATCCGTACAAAACCAATGTTCTTTGACATAGCCTGAATTTCAGTGCTAGGAAATGCAAAAAGGGGACATTTTGTACAGCTGCAACTACCAACAACCACCTAATATCGACCTATTGAATTCTTATGCCCTTTCTATGCTTCAGTAATTGTGTAAATCTTCCCCTGGTATCAGTAAAACTGCTCATTAAGCAGGATAAAATCCACTGAATAAGATCAGGGAAGAACAATTTCCAGAGAAAATAAAAAGAACTCAAACTGCATCAGTGAAATTTTAAGTCTTCATTCAGACAATTTTATTGAGATTATGCATGTCTCTGCAAATTTGGATGATTGCAGAAGTTTCCAATGCAGAAATAACTTAAAATACATAAACTCTTTCACTTTACATTTAACTCCAAGTAGCTTTTTGATGAATGCTTTCTATGGAACTTTACCTCAAGCTTGGTCTTAAAGTATCTTCTGATTGGATTTCACTGTTTCTACCGTATTTCAGTAAATGAAATGAAATTATTCCTGTTTCAAATAATTTTACCCTCTTTTAAACATTATTTTTCATTCTTTCTCCTCTCACACAGTTGCTAAATTCCATACGACAGTCTCCACAGAAGGAAGAGCTATTTCTCATGTTTCTTCTACTCTGGAAACACAACACTGGTACTGCAAACTGAGGGAGGACCAAACTGAACATGAAGGGGAACTTGGTCCTCTAAGGTGTCCCTATTTGGATACAGATAGTCTTCTTCGCAAAAGGAATTGTCTCCCCACACTATGAATATCTTTCTCCTACTGCTAGACTCTTCAGAAAACTTTAATCTCACTTCATATTCTTTGGTGCTTAACTTCCTTTAGAGCTCCTGAATATGAGAACTTATAACAGCTCATTGGCAGAAATCATGTATGTTTTGATAAATTCTGTTATTTTATCTTGGACCCATGATTCTGATGGTGCACTCTCTACATGTTTCGAATAAAAGGCCTTAAGATGATTAAGATGATCATCTTTGTGTCATAAGTTTCTCTGGATTTGAAGGATGCAATATTAATGAACTGTCACAAGACTCTCACTCAGATATTGTTAAGGTAGGTCAATATAACAAGAAATTCAGGAACTAAGAATTGAGTAGAATCATTTTCATCTCTTATTCTTTCAGAAGAAGTTTTCTATTCTACATTTTTCCCTCTGTATTGTGAAAATCATACGGAACACTGTGTTTTAACACTATGTATTATGGTGTTATATCATGGAATAAGGACAGAAGTCTCACCCTCAAATGATTTGGGGATAACTAAATAAACAACTGAAACTAGACTCACTTCTCATGGTCCAGTCCTGAAGACAGCAACAGCAGAACTACAAGAATTTGAGATATAATATAAATACTAAGTAGATATACAAGGACATTCAAGAGTCTCATAGGCATGGATCTCTAGGCCAAAACCTCTGAGGCTGAAGGTCTGACACCCACACTACATGAATTTTGGGGAAATTCATATCAGATTACCTCCAGTCCTAGCTGGCAGCCTGAATACCCACTGGTGCTACAGATACAATCTTGAAGCCCATCTTCTGACTTCATCAGAAAGTCTTGGTTTGCCCACCAAAGTAAAGGAAGGTGGTAATCAGAAGAGTAATTTTGTAGGCACTGCCCTAGCCAAGTAAACTTATCTGTTAATGTAGATGCACCCTAAATCTTTTTGGCACTTCTGTTGCTCTTATTGATCTCTCCTCTCTGACACCAGACAGGTGAATATGTTTGTAAATCCCAACCTAAATTTCAGTCTGTGCTTTGTGATTTTAAAAGAGGAGTTCAGTTTTACACATCCTTTCTGATCCCTTCCTAGGTGAGTTCCAGAGTGAGTATATGTAACAAATGCAGTGCTCCAGAAATGTGAAGAAAATGAGCATTTCAGGAAACTGCCATGGGGTTAGTCCTGAAAGAAACTGTATAAATGCCTGTTTAAAATCACTTATTAAAAACAGAAAAAGATAAATTGCTTCAAAAACTTTTCAAAAAAAACTACCATTTTTCTCACCAATTAAACTTAATGGTTGATTTCACCCATCCTAAACAGGACGGTCTCAGGCAGGAAAAAACAATGCGCATAGGGACAGAATACAAAATGCTTAGTGTGGAGGATAGGGATTTTAGCCAATGATCAAATACAACTTTGTTTTTTCTTTATTTCTTCAGTTAGCTATTTTTGTAGAAAAGAAATAGGAGCAACTTCTAATACATTCAGAATTGTCTTAGCAGCCAGAGTCAGAATAAAGAAAACATATTTAAATGCCTATAGCACAGAGTGACTGGAAGAAGTCAGTTAATTCCTACTCAAATTAGGACTGCAACTCAAGCGGCACTTCAGGGGAATCCCTCGAAGTCTGAATGCCAGTTTAAGTGTGTTCACGTGCTAGTTATTTGGTCCACAAGTGCTGCAAACAACTGGATCTGGAGCAAATACTTCTAAGAAAGAAAATACTGGTTTGATAATCTTCTCTGTACCTCAAGTGTGAATGCACAAGGTCGATCACACACAGCAAAAGAAATGGATGGGACAGGGGTCTCCTTTGGAGAGGAGCCACCTGCCCCACATCCCTTCAGTCTTCTGTCTCTGATGAGTCCTCTGAAGAGGGAAGACGCAGTTTTCTTTCAGAGCACTTACACATGGACTGTATTTCAATATATTCGATATATTGAAATGGCCCATAGGTCCACTCCATGAACTAAATGGCTTTGCCTATATCTCCTCAGTAGAAGAAATCTCACTTTAAAATTTTCTCCAGTCCCCCTCATTTATCATTCAGAATCTTTAGCTACTTATGAACAAAGGAGAATATATATAACTGCATTCACTTTATGTGATGTATTTGGGTATTAATTATTTCATATATGTCAAAACACATTTTGGAAGCTGGCCAAAACTGTATGTAAATTTTTGTAATTCTGAAGAATAACAGCAGCAAACTGCTAAACACTATGCTACAGCAATGTGCTTCTCACATACATTTTTTCCTCAAGATCCTATTTTAAATTCAGATTTATCAATAAAAAATGTTACCAAAACAGCTTTGAAATTTTAATTTCTTTTTGAAATAAAGGGCTTTTCTAGATAGAGCAGGTTTGCTTGTCTCTGAATGCTCCTGACTTTCATTATACAGAGATTTTTCTTACAGCTGCTAAATCCTATTTTCACAAGAAAAAAAGCAATTTTGCACCTCTAATCATCAAAGCAGCATAATTTAGGCCTTTATTGTGTCAGTCATGAATTGTCTTTCTTGTGAGCTCACAATGTCATAATATTCTTTTTGATTAATGAGGATCCTACAATTACAGGGTAGGAACCGTCATCCTTGTACTGCAGAGGCTGTCTAAAGGCAAAAATTACAGTTAATGCTAATGCTCCACCAAAGAGTTAGGGGTGGAATTATTACTGTCACTAAATCGAAAGGGTCTGCATCCGGAAGACTGATAGCTTTTGTAGTTTCTGGAATGCGATTCTAGGCACTAGATGAACTTTCACATGGGACCTCTTAAATTCCCTCTCCCACTTTTGTGGGCTTAATGTGGTTGCACACATTATCTGGAATACCTCTGTCGACCCAGGAGACTGACAGATGAGGACAGAAGCCTTTGAATGCAAAACAAAAGAGGCCCAGCAAAAGCTAGCCTGAGTAAGTGCAATTCTATCTCACATATAATAACCAGTTTCAGGCTTCACAGTACAATTAGCCTCCATCACACAGGTTAGCAGCAGTGAAAGGGTGAGGTACGTGGAGGCAGAGGACTTCACCTCACAATAGCAGTGTTGAAAGGCAGAAACAAATCGGACCAGTAACTCTTTAAATTAATCCTTGTAGGGCTACAGTCTACTTGATTCCTTGTTCTTGCCAGTTGCTAATAATACATTTTCCCAACTGTCTTTACTGAAAAAAACATTTTATAAAAAGATATGCATTGCAATACAGCCAAGATCCCTTTTTGGCCTAGTGTCCAGACATAGACTCTTCCTGTAGAAACACCACGATGTTTTCTAGAAGTGTCTCTGGGACTTAGATAACTTAATCCCATGACTAAGTGATAGAGGCATCTAAAAAGTGCAAAAACTTCAAATGCTGCTTACATACTTTCAAATTTTACTCCCCACAATTTTAAAGAGTACTCCAGATTTATTACTGTTTATTATTTTTCACATCACTCAGTAATACAAGTATACAAAAGATCAAAACCATAGAACTCAAATTTGAAAATCATTTTTTCTTTTTAGAAAATAAATACTCAGGATGAGGATGGTTAACATGGAGCAACAGAAGTGATGTAAAAAACAGAGTCTCTTTGGTGTTGCACATTCTGCACACTCTATCTTTGTCTTGAACCTCTTTTATTGCCTCTTTATATATCGTATTTGAACAACTCAAATGGGGAAGCCCATTCCAACTTCCAATATGTCAATGCTATTAATTGAGCACACGTTTTACACTGGAAGAGACTGGCTGATGCAGCAGCTCAATCATTATTCAGAGGACAAACCTCCCTCTGAAAGCCATTAACAGAGAGAACAAATGACTGCTCTCAGCGTCTCTCCCCCCACATTTATCCTGATGGGACAGAAGAGCACCTAATCCCATATCATCTTTTCCTTTCACAGGAAGACCTCTCCTTACAAAAGAGCATCCCTTCAAAACAGCAGATTATTTTTCATGTTTCTCCCAACTTGGAAAGGCAACACAGAATTAGCAAAATGGTTCTAGAGAACTAGAAGAAAACACGAGGAAAAAATAGATTAGGGCAAAAGCAAATCAATTAAATAATCAATTTTCTACCATCTGAGAAGCCTCAGGCATTAGAAGGAACAAAACATTTTACCTACCACAGTCCTGTGAATTCCTCTATTAGAAGTAACAGGATGTAAGGAGATTCCTTGATTCAGTAGCATTTTAAAGTTTTAATGTCTATGACATTTTTATTACCTAGAATCCTGCAATAATTTAAGCACATTTAATGATCTAATAATCATCTCAATCAAATATCAGGCTTGTTAAGTAAATAAAATATTCAACGGTATGAAGTCCTGAAGTTGCCCACATCAATTAGAGCTAAGCAACTGAACTGGCTCTAACAATATGATAGACTGGTTCATTTTACACAGCAAATATTCTGGAAGAAAAATTCACACTAGAAACACTTAACAATTCAATATATTCCATGCAATAGATAGTCCTATCTAGTGTAAAGCTTAATAGATTTTTCCATTGGATTTCTTTTCTCAGAAGCAGCTTCATGCATATGGCACTTGGGTAGCTGAATAATCCCCTACATTTCTCAATGTCATCTACTAATAGATGCTATTGTTTGGAAAACACAGATTGAGGTTTTCATTTTCCAGTACCCTTCATATCCAGTTCTCTCAGAACAAAGCAAGCCAAACAGAAAGACGTATTCAAAAAGCAGGAACAAACATAAGGGCTTCATCATGAGTGAGGCTACAAGCTAGTCTCTTTCAGAGTCCTATTTCTCATATCTGGCAGTGCTGACCGTCTAGAGGGGAGTATAAGAAATTGAATGTGTCCCAGAATCTTTATCCTGGCCTGTCCTCTACATGTCACTTAACCATCAGATTCATATTTCCTGAGCCAAAAGTTGCATTCATGGAATTTGCCTGCTCTATTAATGTTAATCCAGTTTTATTTGCACCTAGGAGACAACAGTCCAAGTGTTAGAAAGCATTCACAAAATCAGCTGTAAAGATATTTTAGAAGATAATTCTCAGGTAAGAACCGCATCCTGTGTTCACCGGAGTCAGTAGAAATTTCTTGTTATCTGCAGGCCTGAGATGGGCAGCAGCTCATCTATGCTCAGTGAGAAGTGATCCATATCTGTTCCGTTCTTGGCCCCTATATTTGTCATCTTCATTCCATAACACAGATGTTCATCCTTATGGACTGAAATTGCATTCCCTCACATGCCCAAAGGATGGAATGCAACAGCATGAACATTCTCATTTCAGCCCCCTGTTGCTTCAGACAATCATCCTGAATGATCCCATGCAGAAGTTTATCAAGTTTCATCTCTAAAAACTGACAAGCATCTCATTCCACTATTCTTCTGAAGGCTATTCCACATCCTTATGTAGTCTGATTGCTATTCCAGATGGTTAGAAACTGTCTTCTAATTAACAGCCTAAATTTATTCATAGGATCCATTTGTTCTTCTGCCAGTATTGTTCTGTAGTAACAAATTTTAGTCACTATTGAGTTGGGTTTGAATCAGTAAGTTGGTAACCTAAAGATAAAAGAATCGTTGTCTTGCATTTATTTATGAACTATCTAATTTCCCTATACTTTTTTTAATAAAAAAGATGCATTAAAGTCGTGAGAAATATAAATAAATGTCAGTGGCATTTAAAATGATAGTTTATAAAGTTACATAACAATTAACATCCTTCCTAAATTATAGCTCAGGCTTTAAATGATTAATATCTAATTATCTATATATCTGTATAAGCTAATTATCTGTAGCTTATTAAATACATAAATATTCTACAAAAGCTTCATCCATTAATAATAGAGTAATCAAAAATTTATCAATAATGTACTTTGAGTTAATTACATAGAAAATTTATTTACTGCATATATTAGCCAGATGAACTGATCTGTCTTATTAGGAGAAGTCTTTTCATTCTGCTGGTGCGTTTCTTTAAACACATAAGTTTTCCGTTGAACTTGCTCTGCAGCCAGCATTCGCCTGCTCTTATCTCCCACTGAAGCAGCTCTCTGTCACTTAGCCATCTACCTTCCTTCCCAAACAGTCGCTGTTCCCCTTCTCAGTCTTCCAGTAGTACTGATGTACACCCCTCCCCGCCACGAAAAATAAATAAATAAATAAATAAAAAGGCAGAACTGGGCCAGCTCCTAACATATTTAAAGGAAAGGCCAGACAACAGAGAAGAACCACAGTCACTGCCATACTCTCCTATAGCACCCAAACCTTCCTCACCCTCATCCGCAGATGCAGAGGTCTATATAGGAGACTGGCAGAAAATAGCTGTTCAGGAAGTCTAAGGAACATAAACCTTGCTTTCTAGCATGAGGAGCTTGCTACCACTACCAAGAGATGAAGCTACTTGTTTCTGTTTGATTTAAAACAACCTTTAAACAACCTTTAAAACAACTATTAAAGTTCAAATAATGATTAAGTCACAGGGATGCGGAGTTTGTCAGGAAACAAAACCTGGAGCACTCATCCGAAGCAATGACTTTGTCTATCAGAAAGATGCTTCTGCAATCCTTAGGAAGAAGAAAGAAAATCAAAACCAAACAGATGAAAACGCATGTGCAGCATATACACTATATCTGCTTAGATATGTGAGCCACAAAAAATAACAAGTAGCGAAGTTTAATACAAGGCTGAAATATCTGTGAAGGTCAAGTGTGGTACGAATGCCATTCCTGACGACATATTGGCCAGCTCCTCATTTTGCTGATGAACAGTAGAGACCTTCCACCCCAAATCATATTTTGTCTCTACGGCATCACTGTACTAACTCTACTCACATCTCTGTCACTCTAGAGTAGTCACTCTACTAACAGCACTGTATGTTGCTGGACCATCTGATGGGTCAAGCCATAATGACCAGGAGAACACAAGCACTGTTTCTTTTGCTTATATAATAAATTTCCACACTTTTTCTTTTTTTGCTTCTTTGTCAGAACTGTCGTTTTGTCCAAAGCTGTCTATAAGAGACAAACCTGAATAACCTGTTGCTAATAAATGTATGTGGGCACATAAATACAGAAGCTGCTTCTTCAAACACAGTACCTAGTTTTCCACAAACAGTAAGAAGGGGAAAGGACAGGCTGGCTTAAAACTCGAATCCATTAGACCTAGGGGCTGGAACCATTCCTGTCAAAAAGCAAGAAACTCCACCGACAGTAAACTCCATATTTCTGCTTTACAGGTAATACACGATTTTTGCTCTGCATAAAAAAAAAAAAAAAAAAAAACCACCTCTCCCACAGTAATTCCCTTGGATCCACTCCAATACCTGTTAGAAACAATAAGAAAGATTTTTTCTGCTATACATTAAGCCAAGAATCCAAAGATATGGACTATAATAATAAATAAATAAACTTATGTACAAATATGATTTCCTTTAATTCTGACTTGCATTTGGAATAGGCCAGTATATATTTCTTCATTCAAATATACACACTTGAAATAGCATAGTATTCTTAAAAAGGATCTCCCTATATACAGCTATATGAATATATGTGTATCTAAAGTTTGCCACAGATTAATAATAAGATAAATAATATCAAGATAAATAATAGCAGTTTCAGTGAAGCCTGGGGTTAGGTCAGCTTTTCAATTTATTTTTCAATCTGTTTTGTAGTATTTTTGCCAAGAAAATTTTACTCAATGCCAACTTCTTTGTATCCAACAGTTGAGTAACTCTTACACAGCCAGCTTTCAAAAATCCCCTTTCTGTGTTTTAAATTTGCTCTTCTTAGAAATGCCAAGGAGAAAGTAGACTGCTGAGTGCTCACTGGAAGAAAGACTGATGAAGAGTTCCCACATTTCTCCTGGGATTAAAAGAGAAGTGCCCTCAATGGTATAGAATTTAGGAAAATAAATCAAATTACTTTTTTCTTTTTTTTTGTCTTTCGTCTATCAATAAAAAGATTTTGTCTGTGGTTTATTTTGTTCTTTTAAAAAAATCTGCTCCCAGAGGGAACAGTCTGGATTGTCAGTGCAGTATTTCAATTCACAAATTAGTTAGATTTCATGGGAATTAGCAGAGAGTCCCATCACTCACACTGACTTGGACAATAAAATCTGTTTTCTGTCGTTAATTTGGCACCAACCATCTGACTGGTCACCTGCAGTGAGCTGTGAGGGATGGAAAGTAGGAAACAGTCATATTTATCCACCAGATAGTGCTGTGGAAAACAAACAAAAAACTATCTTGGGAAAATGTGGGCCACAGAGAAGTTCTTGTCCATTCAATGCAGGGTGCAAGTTTACTAAAGTGATTCCTCAGAGCTCTTAATCCTCAGTTGAGGGAAGGAAACTATTTCCTTTTTACAGGAGGAAAGAAAGAAAAATATACAGAAGACTGATAAAAGTATGAAGCATAAGCACTGACAAGTCTTTGAGGAACTACTTATTCATTGATAATATTTACTTAGCAATAACAGATGTTCAAACATTAGCTTTTCAGTGTTTCAATACAGAATCTATTTCAAGAATAATTTTGCTGTAGAAAAAAACTCCACGTGGCTATAGACCAGATTTCAGGATTTAGAAGCACTCTATTCAAGGAGCCCATTTAGCTGTGGGTAAACTACATGAGAGGAAAGACTACTTAGGGCAAGGATTTCAGCACTGGTCTGTATCAAATTAAGCACTGGTGACCAAGCATAAGTTGATACCAGAAGTCATGTCAGCTTGAAACTGCTGAATGTCCTGAACGCTGTAAGGGAACTCAAACTTAGCTAGCTCATAAAACATGTTTACTCAGCAGCACAAGAGTCTTTGTTCCATGCACTGGGCAAATCTCAAAAGACTGACTTTGGACAAGGTTGCTAAAGCTGGCTAAAAGCAAGTAAAACTAAGTTTTCTGAGACTGCAAGTCAGTGTCATATTCCACTCGAGCTTGGCGAATTGAACTCCCCTTGACACCAACACCACTTCGGCAGAAAAGTAGAAACACATGTTAGTTGCCCCACTTACAGACTTCTAGTATCAGAGATGGAAAAAAAAAACTGCCGAATCATGAGAAATTAAAAGCTCCGTATATGAGAAACTTGATCACTTCTGCATCGACTTCCATGATGACATAGCTATGGATGCTACTAGTTTAGACTCGTCTAAATCTTTCACAGAATTCTTCCAAATCCACCCAAGAGGAACCAGATGGTTGTTCACTTCAAGGGAAACAGAATATGAAATTGGGAGTACAAGATTTTTTCCTACATTTCAAGATATTCTGCTGCATACTCTTCAGCAACATTACCCTGAGCTAAAAATGCTGAAGATGCATTCAGAACTTAGCAGCAGTCAAGATGTTTTGCGTACACCTTGCAGGATCAGGAGTCACTTGGTTCTGGGCTGTTCCTGCACTCAGCAGGAGCTGAGAGCCTACAAGAAATCCCTCCCACCTGCACAATGCACTCTCCACATCTCTGTTTGAAGTGAGAAAGTTTTGCCACCAGTGAGAAAGTGGAGCTCCTCACCATGAGTGTCAAGTGACCCGCAGTTGAGCGGGTTGAACTAAAGAGGAGATATGAATCTGCAGTCTCATCACTCACAAACACAGAATGCCTGCAGCTGGGTAACAGGAACTGTTTTGCTTCTCTAACAAACATCATCTCCTCAGTGAGGCTATTTTGTGGCCGTTACAGGAACTCAAAGGCACAGCAGATCTCATCTAAGTTCCCGATGGCTTTCTATGGGGCTGACCTCCCCCTCAGAAGGCCCATGGCTATAGACTGATTTTCAAGACAGGTTTTTAGACCTTTTCCTACCTTCATTTCAGTAGAAGATGAGTATTAAACTGTGCAATTTACAATGAATTTTGTTTACAGCTCCTGTAAATCATCTCAATAAAGCCAGTTGCTAGCAACATTCTTTTTTTCCAGTCCAGCTCTGAAAAGAGTTCATTATTAGTGTGCACTTGATAGGTTAATTTTTCAGTTCTGCGTGATTAATTGCAGCACTCTGAAGTAAACATCCTATATAACAGCCACTCAATGTGTGTGGCAGTGTGTGTTCATTCCATTTCTTTCTAAAATATACATATGTACATGAACATTAGCCTTTTTTTTTGTAAAAACAAACCCATCTAGAAGCTAGAGTGCTATATTCTAAGCAAGTCAAAGTTGAAAATAGAATATAGTGAATATATCAGCAGCATACCAATTAACACCATTTTTTTTCCTCTAAAACATATATTTATTCTCTTGGAGACTGAACTTCCACTGAAATAAAATCCATTAGTGAAAAAAACACCTTGCAAAGTAGTCTTTTTGGCAGTTGCATAGTATGTTACAGTTGGTAAGTTTCCACAATAGTAAAGGCAAATGCAGAATTTTAAGCTGAAGAAAAATGTCAGCACAGTTAGGGAAAAAAAGACTTGGCTTGGCATAAGGATATTTCAAAGGTAGGAAAATAGGAAAAGTTCTATTTTTTTTATAACTGCCATTAAGAATAGAGTCATTATATAACTTCTTGAAAACACTTTTAAAACAATAATGCTACACTCATATAGTCATTTTTATCTTAGATCTTAAAGTTAGTTTGCAGTAATTGCATGCAAGTGTTATTCCTTAGTTAGAGAATTCACAAAACTTGCCTATGAAACATTTAAAAAGAAAAAAAAAAAACAGTGCTCCTAACTCAGTAAAACACACTTGTATAAAAATGTGACACATTCAGAACTAATTTGACTCTTGATTGCTCTGACATGGGGAATAACTGCTCAGATTAAGCCCACTGATATTGCAGTTAAGACTGCAGTAAAGCTAAATATCTTAGTGGTCCAGTCTCATTTGCGTAAAGCATTAAAAAATGCCAAATCAAGAACCTGATCCAAGTCCAATGCAATTAATGGTAAACTTTCCTTTCTCTTCAAACCATAGATTCGGAAAGGGAAATACTTACCAAAACAATTGGTGTCTGAAATAAACCATTTCCCTATGATGAAAAGTTTTTACCATTGTTCAACAGGTATAGAAGTTAGCAAGACAGATGCTGAAGACAGACAAGCAATCAGATTCCTGGAATTAATAAGGCTTCCGTTAAAAAAAAAAAAAAATCCCTCAACTGTGGGACACACAGCTAGTTCCGAAAGCTACTAAAAATAGATGCATAAAAACATAGGCATGATGGGAAAGAAAATGAATATATTTGTGCCAACAGAGAGACAAAGCTGCAAATGCCTTAACCAAAAGAAAACACTTCCAGGAGGTATTATAGCAATCTAGATGCTGAGAAGCAACAGTTTCACTAAAATCTTACCCTCCTTTTAGAGTCAACCTACAGCACAAAGCCTTTCCAGAGTGCACCTAAGTTCAGCTCTTCGGAAAGCCAGTGTGGGGATCAGTTTACAGACAGCATACAGTCACGAAGGACAGCTCCTCTGCAAGACACCAGGCAGCTTCACCAAGAGCTGGAGTTCCACAAAGCTCTGCCAGGTAAAGGAAAGGAGCGAGAAGACTGCAACTATTCCTACTTTCTGCCCCCTCAGTTGCCGCTCTTCGGAGAAGGGCCTGAGCACAGTGACTAGTGCCTTAGCTTGCAGGTGTCTACGCAGCACTCTGTAGACATGGACAATGCATTCAAGAAGACCTAGATACATTTACAAGGCTTTAGGCCATCACTCGGCCACCCTGGGCTCCTCACCGAGCCTGTCTCACAGACAGTGCTGCTGATCAGATCCGTATCTAGAACTCAAGGGTTGGGAAGTTTCCATCTCAGTGATCTCCTTAAGAAAGCATCTAAGCAGACTAACAGATATCACTACCTTTCAGAACTCTCTAATAGTACTTTTGTAAGCATGGTATAAATATTGGTTAGACTTTATTCTGCAGAATTTACACAAACCATTAAACATATATGAATAACATCAACAGTCAAAATAGTTTGATGCCAACTGGAATCCTAAATATATTTCATAGAGTTGTCAAGTCAGAGGTGTCTTCTATTACTGATTTCCTGAGCCATTAGCTATAAGTTCTGATGTCAAATAGAAGGTAAATGCACCCAAAGTTTGCAGGAGTATTTGGCACTGGCATTTAGATTAAAGCCTTTCAACAATTACATAGAAGTTGTTGAGGTTCAAAAGCTTGGCCTATAAGCCAAACAAGTTATTGGAATATAATTCTATTGGAAAGTTGTTAGTCAGAAAGACTGATCATCTTTATAAAGAGAGCTGGTCAACTAAGCCCATAAAACAAATGAGATTTAATATGAGATATGCTTCATGCATGATTAACTGTGCAAGCAAATCTATCATTGACTTCAACAGGAGAAGAGTGAGCCTATAAATCAAAAGGATTTCCCTAATGAAAAAAGGAATGGTTCTTCATAAGTGGATCATCCTGTGATAGCAGCAATCTTACTGTTTAATAAAAAAAATACTTGGAGTTGCAACCTAACAAATTCCTTAATCGTGCAAGTAACCACGCTATCCATTATGTAGCCAAGTGCATGTTTGGCATGTTTGATTAATGGTAGTGTTTTTGTTAATGCAATATCAACTAAATAAGTTTAAAAAAAAAAACTTCATATTTTGTGGATATTTTCAGTTGCTGAGTCAGAAAACAAAATAAGGTCCGACATCTGCATTTACTTTTGTTCAGTAAAGCTTGCATCTCCCTTCAGGGCTGAGAGCAAGCAAACTGCTGCTAACCATCATAATTACACAGCACTCAGCATGGTGAGTAGAATAACATTGTAATTGTCCAAGGGTTTGAACAATTTGGACTGATTTTGTATAGTGTATAATTTACAGTAAAGATTCAGAAAGTGTTTTCTTTGCGCCAGGAACACTTTTATCCTTTAGCTCTGGATCATTATGCATGGAGACAAGCATCCACACTCAAAATTTGATCCAGATGAAGAACATCTGCAAAAATAGAATAATTTATTTTTATTGACATTTACATTTACATAATTTTATCTGGGTTCGATTCCTTTTGTGATGGTCAAGGTAACATAAAATAACCAAGACCCCATAGAGTCATTCAGACAAAATAAAAATATGCAAGCTCTTGAAATGTTACCACAATCATAACAAATTAATGACAGTGACTGAACCAGGGTGAAGGACTCAAGAAAATATTAATGAGGTCTGTGCCTAAGTACGGTTTATTTTCCTTCAGGAGGCCAGGGCAAGATTTGTCTTAAGCAGTTACACAGTAAGATCTTTATTCTGCAAAAACCTAAGTGCTTATTTTCACATTTAGAAAAGTCACTGTGAAGCAAGTGGGACTAATAACAATAGATAAAAAGCTACGGATCAGGGCCAATATAGTTTCTGAATACTAGTTATGGTGGTTCATAGCAATGGAAACAATGAGTACCAGACCTTCATTACTTTTGTGGTGAGGCAACAGCACGACCTAAAAGTCTATTGCTTTTCTCGGAAAGAAACAATCATTTCATGAGTGTGAATATAAAACAATCCATGTGAGGACAATGCAAAAATTTTTGCAAAAATAATCAGAAATGCTTTACATGACCTTCTTTTTTTTTTTTGTGAAATGGTTTTAATTGGCATAAGAAAGAAACAAAGGGGACTAGGGAAAGGAACACCTACAAAAATGTAAAAATGTGCTAAGTTGTCCAAATCACAATTTATGGCAAATTGCAACATATACATTCTCAGTACTATTTTGTTAGTTAAAAACTAGGCATAGATATGAAAATAAGTTTTTTTTTTAATTAAAATGTTTCCTAGTGGGGAAAAAAAAAAAAAAAAAAAAAAAAGCTAGCTTGAACAGCTGCTTTCCTGATTTGAAACATGGAATTTGACCTCTCAGAAATTTAGCTAAACTCACACAGATGAGGAAGAAAAATGGTAGCACCCAAACTAGTGGATTTTGTTAATGTTACATTCTGGTCATTTATAAAACAGGAATAAGAATTACCTACTCCACTGTATTCTAGTGAGAATTATAACAATATTTACAAAGCACTTTGAAAAAAAGATTAAAGTAACCAAAAAAAATGTCAATATTGTTATCAAATTATATTCTCTGGTAGAAAGTAAGAACTGTTTCTAAATAACGAGATTCTAGTCAAAAGGGCATTTTTATCTCTGTAAAATTATTGCTATTAAAGAACACAAAGAGATGACATCTCTTCTCAGTGGTCAGATCTTATAACTCCACCTGGTGATTAATAGAAGGCTGAAAGCTAGATATTATACCTTCATTTCTGAAAATTAGGTAGTAGATATATGTAATAAGTGTTTCAACATTTTCTACATTAAATGCCTTCCAAAATTTTCATGTTCAATGCAACTTCTTAATTGTGCTGCATAAAACAGTATTTTTTGAGTTTGCTAATTACAGTTAATTCTAACAGCGAGAGTAATTTTAAAATTATTTGACTTTGTATCCTTAGTTTCATAGTTTATAGCTCTTTTTTCAGCCAATACAATACAATAAAATATTTTTTGAAAAAACTTTCTATCAAAATAAACTTCATAGTCGTTACTAGATAAAATGTATCAATGAATCTTCCCTGGATGAGTTTATGTCAGATGATGAAAAGGGAAGAAAGAATTGCTCTTTGTATATAAAGCAGTACCCCTTTGCTCCCCAATGAAAACAAACACTCATCATATCTGGAAAGCAAGAAAATGAATTATTGAGGCTAGGTGACCTTACCACCCAGAAAAATGTTTTCAGTGAATTTAATATTAACTTTTATGATGCATTTAACATTGTAAGACTGAAGTCAAAACTTGGACAAAATTCATATTTGAACTCTTGCTTTAATGCACTTAAGCAAAAAAAAAAGTTATAAAGAAAATAAAAACTGAACTCAGCAACCTTGTTTATCCAACATACATTAGGCATAAGACTTCCCAAATTGCATCATGCTCCTAGCATTTACTCAGCAGGAGATTAAAACCTCCGCTCTATGAAAAAGGACAGGATCACATAAAAGACTAAGGTCTGTTCAAGGAACAAAACATCTGCCTTGTTGTCCACTCCGTTGTTGTTAAGCTAATAGTTTCAACTATTATATATAGGCAAATACATTTAAAAAAAAAAAAAAAACATTATATACCTACATACCTAAACATGATCTGTACATGATCAGTCCCTACTCTCTAAACCAAAGGAAGGAGTCCACTTGAAACTCAAGAAAGAGTTCCGGTGTGAGATTATCCTCAAATTCAGCTTCAGCACAGGGGGTTATCAGAAGCTGTGGTATGAAACCTTTGTCAATGTGGAAGCTCTCACACCCCAAAAAATCCAATGGGAAGGTTGCATTGCCCTTCTCCTTTTGCAGTTCTTTGGCATATTGAAGGCCAGAGTGAAAGAAGGACCCTAAAGTAATCACAGCACCCCTCTTTCTGAGGATGTTTCAGTTGATAATGTCACAGCACCAACCCTTTAGGCATTTTTGCTTGAATCGAAGATCAGTACCTGGACTTCAAGCACAGCACACAGGGAGGAGCTGTGAACTTGAAAGCAATATCCACAAGCAATGTGGAGCCTGAGAGGGAGCTGAGGTGAACACCTATCTGGGATACTCCTGGGCAGGAAAGATTTAATTCCAGCTCTTCTCTACATCTGAGGTTCTTTCCTTTACTTGGGGTCAACAGACTGTTCTTCTCCTATAACCTATCTTTTCCTCAAAAAAAAAGGAAGCAATTTTAGTATACTGTATACACACTAGCTTAGCCCAGCTGGGATATAGGGATCCCTCTCACAATCATGGAAAATATCCCTGCCACAAGTGAGAAGGGCAGATGAGGCAAGATCTTCCTCCCACTGAATTAAGGTGTTTAATTGAGGTGTTTCTGGGCAGAACAGAAAAACAAACTTTAAGTAAGTAATTTGGTCCAAGGTTTATCTTAAGATAAATAAAATAACTAAGAAAAATAAAAAGGACTTACAAATGCCCTACATTTACATGGATGTGGACACAACTGAGCAGAGTTTTGAAGGTCTATATTGCAAAAACTTGAAATGCCATGTTAAATCTTTTTTTTTTTTTTGATACTCTGATTTGAGACCTCTAGTAATTTCAAAATCTATTTCAGAAGAGACAAAAAAACTGGAAAGTGTCTGACTTGGTGTTTGGGGAAGAAATGGGAGGTCGCGGGGGGAGAGGGGGAGCAAGAGGGAGAGCTTAGCACAATGATTAATAGAAACGAGACTAAATAAAAATGCAGGCTACAGCAGCTTTGTCTTTGCTCTCTTGCCTTCATCACCACGACACCTTTCTTTGTGAGCCTTGATCGTTCCTTTCCACGGTTTTAAATAATTAGCCACAAAAGAGCAGGCAACTTAGGGTTGGAAGGCATAAAAGTTATTTTAAGTAGGATTATTTATTTTATTTTGCAGCCAAAAAACGTTTCACCAAGCTAGGAAGCAATTTTGGTGCTCAGTAGTACAAGCTCTCTTTTCTCCTAAATGCCTGTGAGAAATAAAAAACCTGGAGATGACAGTGTCTTTATTTCCGGGAGAAGACTTCAAAATACGTGCCAGAAATGGACAATTCGAGTCTCCTTTCTCCACATCAAATGCAAGCTGGAAGGGGGATTAAAAACCAACCACGTGGTAGATCTGGTTTTATACTTTGCAACCTCCAGCTCCATTTATGTTCTTTACCCTGCTCAGGGAAGATTAGCCTCTAGATGGATGTGTCTGAGGGATCACCTCAGGGGCAGATCTGCTTGCAGAAACCGGTTTTTGCCAAGGCTGGAAGAGAGCTATGACCCAGCAGAGAGCTCCATCTGAGCGGCTCCCCCAGCATCGCAGAGGCTGGTGAGCGCTCCTGGGCAGGAAGCTTTGTGAAGGCAACAGCTTGGAAGGGGAAGCTCTTCAGATCTTTTCCCCCTCCTTCTCCTCCTCCCTGGCCTGTGAGTGATTCAGTGTCCCAAACCTTAACTTTTTGTTACCACCTTCCTCCTCTTAATCTCCTTCATCTCCAACACCTCCTCCTCTATCACTACCATCTTCTCCTCCATCTGTCTGCCTCCTGGATCTCTCTTGTTTGCTTGCTTTCCCCCCTCCTCTTCCACCTCCCTCCCTCTCTTTCTTCTTGCCTTTTCCTCCTCTCTTTTCTTCTCTTTTCTTTCTCTCTTTCCTCCTCTTCCCCTACACGTTGTTGTTGTTGTTAGAAAGGATTCTTGCACCCCCTGGTGCTCTTGCGTTTTGTGTGGTAGGAGAGGAGATTGTCTTCTTTCTCTCTCTCCCTCTGGTTGCTCATTATTCAGAGAGAGACACAGAGGGTGAGTGAGAGAGAGAGAGAGAGACGGATATCTCAGGTCATCTGCAGCTGCAGCAAACCAGTGAAGGAGAGAGAGAGAGGGAGAGAGAGAGGGGGGGAAAAGCAGGGAAAGATGGCGATCCTCCATTGCTGAGACCTGGCAAGGAGCACATGAGACTCACAAAACAACTTCCACAACAATAACAAGAAGAAGAGCTAGGCAGAGAGGAAGAGGAGAGGAGGCAGCAGCCAGAGCAGCAGTGCCGGGACGCTCCTGTAAGTTCTCGCAATTAAAACCCATCTCCGGTTTGGCATTGGAGAGATCATCTCTCATGTGTATATATACATATATATCTATATCTCTATAATTTGGGGGGTCTTTTCCGTCTTTCTTTCTTTCCACCACCTTCCTCTGAAATCCATTCATTCGTCCAAGAGAGGAAGGAGGAAGAAAGAAAGGAAGAAAAAAAAAAAAAGAAGAAGAAGAGGGAGCGAGAGCGGGGTGTTTTGTTTGAGAGAGAAGTCTCTTGCATGGAGGAGGAGAAGAGGAGGAGGTGCTGGTGGTGGTGGTGGTGTTGGTAGTGGGAGGAGGAGGAAGGCGGTTAATTAATTTTTTGTTGTTGCATTGGGGGGGGGGGGATATGGGGAGATAAGTGAGATATCAGCCGAGCTTTCGGGGTGGGGGGTGCCCGTGTGGATGTGTGTGTGAGAGCGAGGTCTGGATGGTGCTGTGCGTGTGGACTTGGATCAGAGACGGGAGAGACACGGAGGAGAGAAAAGCTCCGTGCTGGCACGACCCAGGCAATCGGGTGACCTCTTTCTTCCTTCCTTTCCTTCTTTCTTTTCTTTCTTTCGCTCTCGCTCTTGCTCTGCTCCTCTGTCCCCTCTGGCTGCCGTCTCCTCGCCGCTGGCGAGGCTGGTCCCTCAGCCGGCGCTGGTGCCCCCTCCGTGGCTCTCCTGGAGTTGGGATGCGGGGGTCCCCGGCGGCTCCGGGGCTGGGGGGCTGGTGGTGCCCGCAGGAGGTTGCTTGGAGGAGGACAGCGTTCAGCTGGAGAGCAGGAGCCATTACACACGCTTCTGCTCTCCTCTGAGAGAAAGAGAGCGAGGAGGGAAGAAAGGAAGGGAAGGAGCCCAGTTCTTCTCGCTCAGTTCCCCGATGTCCCTACCTTTAAACCAGGCAAGGGAGAAGGAGCTTCCTCCCTTGTCCTTTTCTCCACCACCCGGAGCAGCTTTCTCCCTATCTCTCCCCCTCTTTCCCTTTCTTTATCTCCCTGTCCTCCATTTGCAAGCTGTCTGCTTTGGTTCCAGTCCAGGCTCCACAACACAAAGCTTCTCCTCGCTCTCACACACATGCACACACACAGTCCACAGGCTCTTTATGTCTTCTGGAGTAACCTTCTCCTTCCCCCCCTCCGCTCCTCTTAGCATTGTAGTTTCTGTCTTCTACACAGAGAGATCCTCCTGGAGCTTCATGTAGTTCTGATCTGATAGGATTTCTCCCCCCCTCACCTCCCTCCTTTGGGGAGAAAAAAGGAAAAGTTTCATTCGTTTTTCTGGTGTTTGGAAGGAGAAAGACCTTCAAGTTTGAGTGCTTTCTGCTGCCTGCTTTTGTGTGTGTGTCTGTGGGGGTCTGTTTGTCTCATGAAGCTGCTTGCATGTCTAAGAGGAAGTGACTAGTTTGGCAGAGAGCTGTGATCTGAGTCAGGTAAGCCATGTCATGTTCTCTAGCTCCACCAGAAAATGGAGGAGAGAGAGAGTAGACAAAGCTGAGATGGGAAGTGCTCCTAACATCGTGGATGTCTCTCCATGTTTTGAAGCTTTGCTGGCAGTAGCTGGCTTAATCATGATTTTTTCCCCTAGGGTTTCTTCAGCTTTTTCAATGTACAACATTGTGATGGGTCTTCTCTCTGACTTCATGCTATCAGGAAATGAGGATTGGAGGAAATTGCTCAGATTCTCCTTCACACAGAGAAACACATCCTCAGGCTTTTTTGCTCTTACGCTTTCATGTGGAGGTCACCTTTCTAGATATTTTTCTTTGGTTAAAGACCAGAGAATTTAGAAGGTTGATCGGTTGGCCAAAGAAATAGTGTATATATGTATATATTTATAGATTTTTGAAATCGTTTGGAGGTAAGTGCCCACAGCTTGAGACTGCTCAGGTTCTTCCACAGAACATCATGAAATGCAGTTTTTTTTTATATAAGATGATGTTGATGCCTAATTTTGAGGATTTTTAACTTCTCATTTTCAAGAGCATTTATTCTTTTGGATGTATTTTAAATTAAGATGAAATATTTTTCCTCACTCTCTAGATTGCATAAAAATGATGCTGTGAAGCTTTTAGCACGTTCCTCAGAGCACCATAAAATACGCAGTTTCTCCTGGGAAAGCTAAACAGTTTTCACAGTTATCTTTTTTGGTGTCCTAAAACATTTTTTTTCTAAAAACTTCTGGCCACATTCTTGGTAGGATTTTAATGTCATTATGGAAACTTAAGATCTTTAAAGTAAGAAAGAAGCTGAAAAGGAATCTGTGGGCTTTTTTTTTAACCCACCTTTTCATCTGCAATCATTTTGACTAATCTCAAATGAGACCTCATTCTTTTTTTTCACCAGTCTCAATTTGCACATTAGTTGCATAGCAGATGCAGTTCCTCAAAAAATTCAAATTCAAACTCCATGTTGAAATACATGACAGTACAGAGTGCAGTGCTACTGAGCTTGAAGGCACTGCTCCATGAGAAGGTATTAGCATTTTTTGAACAAAAAGCACTCAGAGGAGCTCAAGAAGGAATGCTTTACATATGGGAGGTATAAGTGATAGGATGGGAGACCAGTGAATGGATACACACTCCCCGAAGTGTGCCAACAATAGAAGAATTTGAAGATGTAGTGACTAGTGGTAAACTTGGTATCCAGATGATGAAAGGTTAAAATCAATGTCTTTCTTTTATATTTTGCTCAGAAGAAATTGTATATTACATAGCATACCTGGAAAATATATTGAATTTCTTAAATCTGGTTGCTGATATGTCACTCAGGTTTCTGTGATACTGTAAGTACCTTCCATCTCTCTGAAATGAAGCACTATCTACAGTGGACAACTGAGATGCTATTTTGGATATGTTTATTGTTACATTTCGGTGAAGTAAAGAGAAAATGAGAATATTTAACATTTTTTTTTTTTTTTTGTCTGAGGTGGTATTCATTGGTGCAGTTTGCAACTTCAGTACAGGTCTCAGTCAGAACCCACCAAAGAAAATGAGACACTCCCCACAGAACTTCAATGATTTGGGTCACTTTCTAAGTCATTCACTCCCTCCATCACATATATATCCTCCTTAGGTATCTGCCTGTATTTCAAAATGCAAGTATCTGCTTAGTTAATAAGAGGTCATCATGGCAGGTGCTTGCACTATAATGTGGCCTGCAAATACATTGCTCTTGTACATGGAATGGACAATCTAAGAATGGGTTTGAGATTTAAGATGAGGATCTTTATAAAGGGGGCAGGAGCATCTTCCCTGAAGTAATAGGAACCCTAGAAAACCAAACATTCTTGGAATAGTCTGAGTTGGAGTGAGAGTGGTATTTCTTCTATGGGGGATGTTCTTCACTATGAGACTAAAATATTCCCAGAGAATAATATTCTAGTTACTGCTGTTACTTGCTGTGGTCCTTTCTGGATGGACTGAAATAAAGTCCACCTTGCTGTTAAAGGATTAAGTAAGGGACTATTTTGATTTTTAAAACAAAGACAAACAAAAAACAAAAAACACTCCAAAACATGTTTAAGAAACATGTTATCTTAATTCTCCTAGTTCATGAGATAGTGATGACTAGCATGTTCCTGGCAATTACTAGTTTCTGTGTTTAGACAATGGATTTCAATTCTTTTTGATTTGTGAACACCTAGAAATTTTTGATGGTGCAAGTTATTCAAGAAGCTCCGTATTCATAACTTATTCTTCAGCATATATATATATATTTCTTAAACACTCTTCTCAAAAAAAAAAATTCTCTCTACACCACTGCATAAAAACATTATATTAACCCATGAAATGGTTTACTTCCATGTTTTTATTAGGTTCATATGCATTGCATTGTTGAGAAGTATAGCTTTTAAAAGTCACATTTAGAATTTCTTTCCAACAATTTTCAAAATTATTCTGTTATATGAGAAAAACTAAAAAATATGTTGTGTACACTCAAACTGAGAAGAATGTAAATACAAAATGGGATGCTGGGTATGGAAAGTAGAGAAATAGGAAGCAAGAAGAAATGGGAAAAAGATGATCATTTTAATTTGGTCAAGTTAAAACCAAATTTCATAGTCTTGTGGGTTTTGACTTAAAGGAGGATGGATTCTTTTTTGAAGACACAAATGATTAAAAAGTGAGTTGGTAAGTGTTGGAGGAGAATTGTGCTCTGTTAGAAGTTTGGACATCTGGCAGATGTTACTCTGGGCCCTAAGGAATGGACAAATTTAATTTTAGCTTTAGAAAGGAAATGGGAAGAACTAGCATCTTATAATAGAACAAGTTCCAGTTTGAGGAAGGTTACTTCAAAAAAGTCTAAAGATGCCTCTTGAAATTTGGACCTGCCAGTAACAAGTGCAAAAGAGATTTACCTATCATGGTTTTTGGATTATTTACAAACAATGTGTAGAGTTACAGTATAAACTGAGATTGCTTTGGTTGGCTGTAACACTTTCTCTTCATGTTTTTGTGGATAATTTCTCAAATTGAGCAGAAGAACACTGCTTTGTAGTACAAGACTGTGGAAAAGGACTCAAATCTGTGCAATTGTTTAATAACTATGTAGCATTCATTAACTAACTTTTCTCTGATATGAAGCTATTGCTAACCAAACCCTGGGACAAAAAGCAGAAAAACACACCACCCCTGCCCCCTCCCTCTTGTCCCCCCAAATCCTCAAGAGCGACTGAGGTACTGGTAGAAGAGTAGATCTTTTTTGATAGATCAGGGAAGGTCTATGAAGACCTGTGTGGCTTTGTGTCTTTGTTCTTACTTTGCTCCTTTTGACTTTCTGTTCTTCCTTGCCTTATAATAGGAAATGATACAAATACTCTTTTTATGGAGGTTTCTCTGTTTTGAACTGAAGTAACTTATTTTGTGAACTTGTTCCAGATGAAAACTGTCTACTGCTAGTGGCAGAATTGTATGATTTGCTTAACACTTAGAAGATATGATCAAGTATGAACTTCTAATTGCTGTCTTCAGTAAGAATGTTTAGCTTCATCAATCTAAATGCTTGCTGTCTTTTCAAATAGTTCCTGTCTTCTGGAGTACTAAATAATCAAGCAGCCTCCTTGTGTTTTTTAGTGGAGGTCTTTCAGCTGCTTAGTAAAATATATGGTCTTCAGCAAGAGTCTACAAAGTGTTAATTAAGGAGGGAATAAGGAGAGTTCCCACCTTACTCTTCAGCGAGTGAGAGTAATTTTGAAGGAGTATGATAAGAAAGAAGGCTGCTCAAATATCCTCTAACCTCTTGGAGAAAGGAACTCAAATTCTTTAATCAAAGAGGTGCTGGAGAAGGTGGTTTGATGCAAGTCTTCAGCTGCTGGCAGAGACACAGTTAACATTGTAAAAGGTTGAACTTCAGCATGGCACTTCTCCAAATGAGTTGACTGTTGAAAATAAAATGTTCCAGAAGAACTGGGAGAACAGGAAAGAAGTTAAAATAGCATGGTTTGTATGCCAGTGCTGAAAGAAGAAAAGGGGGGAGGAAGGGAGATAGCTCAACTTATGATAATTATCTTGTTGATTGTAGCAAAAAGTCTTTAATAGAAGTTTCCAATTTCTATTGGAAGGGACAAGATTTAAAAGAATTCGGTCTTCATTTATCCTGAGTTTTGGAAATATTCTTCTGCTCTCTGTATGTGTTTGGGAAGTTAAACATATGGGTAAATAAAAGGTCACATGAGATTATTTTGAGTTTTGTTCCATTTTATCCTTCTGACTTTGGAAACAGTACTGATGATCTGAAGTCTACCACTCATGTCTTAAGTTTTAATGAAGCTATGCCACATATGGTGGTGCAAACATAGCTCTGAAGGGGTTTGAAAGATGGCTTAGGAGATGGGAATATTTATTGTTAATGTATTATGCTTGAATCATCAGCCTTGTGTAATGCTTGCCTAAGCACTGCTTGAAGAAACCTTTTTTACAGTAGTGTTTGGGAAAGAACTTTCTCTCCATCATTGGTTCTTGAGATCACTTTGCAGTCATTTTTAAGACCCAGCAGTCCCATATGTAGCAATAATGCTGTGCCATTTATCCATGACCTAAAAACCTCTTTGTACTTTTCTGGGTAGTCTTTGCGATATATAGTAGTTTTTTGTCTGGGACTGAAAGCAATTTTTTGAGGATATAGCAAAGTTCCTCAAGGAAAACACTCAATATAACTTTATTTGGTGCTTCAGATTTAAAGATGGAAATGAGGCCTTTCAGGATGTGCAATCATCATTCTTGAGTGAAGAGTCAAATACAGTCTTTTTAAGAATACATATTTAATAATGTCAGCATAAAGAGCTGTAGGCACAGCATCAATGTCATAAGTGATTAGGGAGGACTAACTGAGAGCTTATCAGGGTAGCAATCATTGCAAGGACAGTGTGCTGAGGACAAATAACTCAAGGAAAACATTTGATTCGCTAGGCTACTGATGTTAGCTTTAAACCAGTTAAATCAAGAATCTAGTTGTTAAGGGTGTTCTTTTTTTTTTTTTTTTTTTGGTGGGTGGAAAACAGTCTAATGAGGATTGTGGAGAAAAATGGAGGAACTTCATGCTTTTGTGAGAAGAGAAGCTAGATACTTGCATGATGTGGCTGTATTTTTCCTTCTCCTTTGAATTCCAGGGATATACAATTAATAGCTTGCTAGTCATTTAGGTGATGGGTGACCAGCAGCACTGGGCAGTGTATCTGCAGCACTTGTTACAGGTACAGACTCTATGCTGACCTGGAGATTAAGAGGTAGGATGTTGAGTGATGGCATTACTGTTGCTAATAAAAAGCTCTGGAAAAGGGCCTGAGAACCCGAGCTGCTGTCGTGGAAGTCAGGCCTTCAAAGGATACAAGGATTAGAGTGTCAGGAAAAGTAAATGGTAGCATCAGCACAAGTAGAAAATAGGCAGAGCTATTCAGCAAACAGAAAAGTAGGCTAAGGCATGCCATAATTATGTGTAGTGGAAACTTGCTGCTAATAGAGCTATTGCGTGGGGTAGAGAAGCAGGAGAATGATTTTTCAAGACAAAACAAAGCAGACATTACAGAGAATGATATAGGAAGACTGAGGATTCAGTGTGCTCGTGATAATGTGAAAGAGAAGACTTTGTTTTGAAAGATGCTAAAAATGGAATCTTCTGATGTACATGTGGTCACTGTTTCCGTGGCCTTGTGGGACAATAGGGGCTTCTTTGCACTGCCCGAATGAGCAAACTCTTCCTTCCCACTGGTAGTTCCTAAGGTTCAGATATTGCTGCTTCAGGGTGGTAACAGTGATTGTGGGAAGAAGGCATCATAGGATATTCATTCTGGGAAGAAGATGGGTCTTGCTGCTGATACAAAGCAAACTGGGCTGGTCAGTTGTGATGCAAATAGGTTCAAAATAGGGTAGTGTCTTGATCACCTCCTTTTCACACGTCCCCAGATCTTTGATTGCTGGTCAAGAAAAGGGAGAGTGGGAGAAGGTGACATCAAAAATTTGCGATCCAGAACTCCATTTTTTTCACATTTTCCCTTACATATCAAATAAATAGGGTGGATAAGTGAAGACTATATGTGCTGGAAGATTTGGGTCAAGAATGAGTTTGACATGCAGGGTGCTGTATTTACCTTCCAATGGTTTGAAAATTAGTTGACTGGTTGAAGACTTTAATATAATGTCTATCCAGGAAAGGGATTGTTAATAAAGGACTTGCTGCAGCCTGAAAGTCAGAGTTCAGGTACCTGATAATTGTGCTAAAAATACAGCATTTCTTCCTTTCTGATTTATTCTTCATTTTGATTTTAAATTAGCAGCTCAAATGATTCTATATTTCCCATGTTGGATTTGGCTGAAGTACTAGAGTGACCGGTGAAGTTGGTTAATGTGGTTAATATAGTCGTTTGATTGACAACTCTGCCTCTCCCCTCCCTTCTCCCTTCTTTCCTCCTTATTTATTTATTTATTTATTTCCTGCTCTTTCTAAATCAAGTGGGCACTCCAATCCAGTTTAAACTTCTGAGAGAACTTGGAGGAATGTGGTGTGAATCAGGCATAGGTGTTTCTCTTGTTTTTCCAGAGACAACTTATGCTCTTTCAGGCAAATTACTTCTGTCGAGAACTCCAAGATGCCCCTAAATTCTTGTTTATTCTAAATTAGACTTGGATTGTTCAGGTTCTGTCAAACTTCCATGAATTTGTGGGCATGTGGCTCGTCATAACTGGCTTTTAGGGGTCTTTGACCAACCACCAAAGAGATGGCATGATTAGTGGTCAGCTCTGGAAATCTCGGTCTTAATTTTTTGAATTCCTTAAACTATCCGTTCCTCCATCCAGTAGAAGAGACATAAATAGGATTTAAGAAGGATACAAGATCTTTACACCTCGGTATTGCATGCTGTTGCTATGTACGTTGAAAGAAAAGATTGTGTATGAAAGAAAAAAAAAGAAGAAGAAGAAGCTCCTTTGTGGAGTGGTTCTGGTCACTGAGAGTGGGGCAGATTTAATCTGTTGTTTGCAAATACAGGGAGATCTAGGGCTAGTGATAGGTGGTTTCTATGTCACTTCGGTTGTTCAGACTGATAATTTGCTCTCAGATCTGCTGTTGACCATGGTGGATATGGAAAGGATACTAAGCATCTATGTAGTTTGTTTGGTAAAGCAGTAAAACCCAGGAAGGAAATGGCTACAAAGAGGCAGTTCGTCTCCTGTGTTGTATGACAAGGGGTACTACTGGAAGAATAAATGAATGACATGTGCAGGTTAGGAATAATTTCTCCTTCATTGGTCTCCTGTCTTGCCATTCGTTTTTTTACTTCCTTGTCTGAAAGTTGGATGGCATTGACTACGGGATATTGAACCTCCCGTGTTGGTGGGCTCTGAAACCATGCTTCTATTGCACCCAACTGAATAACTTGACAAGTGTAAAAATGTTAACAAATGGCTCATGGAAAATTGAGAGCAGTCAGACAGCTCTCAGTCCAGCTAATTAGCTCCTGGCTGCTGAATTGTTACTGCCCTCTCAAATAGCTGCAGCTTGCAGCCCTGCAAGAAAGGCTTTGGGTTCCTGGCCAGGAGTGCATCCCCAAAGTTGATTTGTGTAACCTGAAGTCTGCGTGGACCAGTTCCTCTTGGTCTAACTGACCTTTTATCTTTGGTGGGGGAGGGCAATGGGGAGAAAGCATATCGGCTTTCAGCTATGTCAGGTCATATGGAGGTCAAGTTCTCTTGTCTGCGATCAAGCGATCAAGTGTATGGTGTAAAACAGCACTGCCCGTGATAGCACCAGGACTGAGGGAGAGGAGGACCTTATCAGGTCTTCAGGAGGTAAATATGACCGAAGGCCATTGTGTGAATCAGCATATATGATGGCTCTCCGCTCTGGGTTTGGTGGAGTTGGGTGTTTAACCCTCCAGGTGCTGACTCCTAGTGTGTTTCCTAGGCCTTGCCCAGGTTGAGAAGAGGCTGCTGTTTCTCAAGAGCTTGCAGGTTCCTCCTGCCAGGTTATCCGGGCACATGTGAGACCTTCTGAAATTTCTGGCTCCAAGGGCATAACTGTATTACTCATTGGAGCTGTTGAAAGAGTGAGTCAATTTATTTGGGTCTACCAGCTGCATGAATAAATGAGTAAACCTGAATTATTTTTAAATCATCAGATTACAGAGGTGATAATGTACTACAATGAATTTTCCAGTCCACGCCCTCTCCACAAATTTTCTACTGTATTTCCACTTCAGGAATATGTTTTTGTTTGAGAGGGAAATATAAAATCTTCAGCATGTTGGGTTCCCAAGGAACCACATTAAAACTGCTGAGGTCACACTCAGGAAATGTGTTTCAGACCAAAAGCCTTGAGTCAGAAGTTGCCTGGCGGGATGACAGGCAGGTTGACCAAACGTTGCGCGTGATGCTGTCTTGCAAAACACCCCAAAATGCTCATCGCCTCCATGGTTCTTCAGTGCTTCCAGAGGTTCAACCATGCTACTTCAGTTGTGTGCAGGAGCATAATTTGCTTGCTGATATTGTGGTCTTATCTCTGAAGATACTTATTTTAAGAATTCAAGTCCACATATGTTTGCTAATAGTGTACTGTAATATCAGATGGGCTGCTGAGACCTCAAGGGGGTGAGCAATCTATTTTTAGTGTGTTTGAAGGGTAGATGATGTTTCAGATTGTGGAATGACTTTCTGGGGGGCCTGTTACCATATACTGAAGTTTTGTATGTCATGGCAGTGGAGGCCAGTCATATGATGATGAGGTAGTAACTTAAATGGGACATAAAAAAAATCCAACTCTTTGGGGAAATTTTAAAGATAGATGGAGCTAAAATGCCACACAGTCTATTCTTATACTTGTTTCCTTGGTATGCTGAAGACATCTAATCCTCTTTACAGGTGAAATGAGCAGCCTGCTTATGGGCTGAAGGCAGTGCCTGCTGATCTGTTGGCATCCAGATTGGAGGGTTATTCATGTCTAAGTAACAATTTTAATAACGGATGACCAAAAATACCTTTTTTTTTTGGTTGCCCAAGTGGTGTGAAGAAGAAGATTCGTGCTCTCCTTCCACACCAGAACTTAGTCCTGGAAGGGAATTAGATAACAGCAGTGCTGCCCTATTTGAATACATTTGAGACCTGAACCCTGCAGAGATTGGGAGCTTTAGTTTGAGAAGATTGCAACTGACAAATGCATGCTCATAGGAATCTGAACAGTGAACCCAGTCTTGCTTTGAAGGCCATGAAGAACAGATTTTAGTGATTTATTATGGTTAGATTTTATATGGATTGCCTTCCTATTTTCTTTGGAAGGCAGTAAAGCTGCAACTTTTACGGGATTCTTCTTACATTCCTGGGAGTTTGTTTTGTATGCAGGCGTGTATGCTTTATTTATTTATTTAATAAATCCTCGCTGCCACTGTTAGAACATTAACAAAGCTTTTTAATAGGTCAGACCTCAGCTACCATTGCATTCTCTTGTTACTGTAGCACATTTGGCAGATGATAGAAGATGGGGGCTAAAGCCCTTACCCTGCAAAAGCTTATTCATGTGTGTAGCTCCTATGATCTGATTTTGAATTTCACTGCAGCTACTCCTGTGAGTAAACATTTGAAGATCAGATCCTTAGTTATATGGACTGATTCTTCTGGAGTGTTTAGGGAGGCGTTTGGAAACGGTATCTTAAATAGAAGATGTCCTCAGCTTTCAACACCTACCACCTACATGACTGAGATGTTCATTTGTGGTTGCATGTGAGGGCATGGTCGTAGTTCATTTGCAAGAGCCAACGAGTGCTAATGCTCTAGATAATTCTTTCCTTTCCATTTTTTTTTTTTTTTTAATTCTCCCTCTTTGTATTGTGGCAGGGAGAGAGCGCCTTTGATAAATACTTAAGCTAGACTAGACTTCACATGGTGCTGACATGTATGATTTCATATGAGTTAGGGAGTGCTCTGGTGAGAACATTCAAGTTGCTTGGCTGCCTACAGATGATGTTGACGAATATTGGAGCCCCCTTGCTAACTGTGGTGTTTCTGGAAGCCACAGCTTTTGATATATTTTTTCCATGAAGACGTTGGTTTGAATAGTAATAGATACTAATGTGGTAATTGCCTGTTCAAGATGGAGCTGCTTTGGATCAAGAAACATGCAACCTAGGCCTTTTTACAATGAGTGGAGCGTGTACATTTGCATGTGTGTACATAATACAAGTTGCTATCCATGTGGTTCATACTGCTATGGTACTTCATCTGGCAGATCATTTAAATATTTACTCCAAAAGATCTTGTTCTCTGTTGGTGTGAAGCAGCATTTCCAGTTATTTTTAGGTCATTTTCATCTTAGCAACCCTGTTGGAGATAAACCAGACACAAGTGCTGTAAACTGTCCCTGCGTTTTGATAGAATTTAATAAAATAAAGTTTAATGATTTAGTCCCAAGGGGAGAACAGACCATCTGGTTAACAGAAGGTTAGGCCGAGTGATGCAGTGTTGAGAGTGCCACAAACCAACCCAGAATATCTGGTAATGTGTCCAGTTGCTGCGTGTATTAAGCATTGAAATGGTGCTTTCAGATCTGCAGAGCCAGCAGTTCTGCTACCACTGCTGTGACGCAGGAGATAATTCTGTTGGGCAAGCATCAGCATGGGGGTGGATCTACAGTACAGGATGTGTAATGTCAACATGAAGCATGGGAGCTGGCAGTAAGAAGGAAAGCAGCCATTTCATGCCAGTGCAGGAAGCCTAAATAGATTTTTCCCCTCTGCATCTTGTCCTTTTATGTTGCTTTCATACTTGGTATTAAATGATTACCTTCTGCTTTGTCATCCGAAAACTTCAGCCCAGCAGGGTTTCATTTCTTTCTCTTTTTGAACCTGTTTGTTTTTTTAGACAAGTGAAGTGCACTCCAAAAGCATGTCTGATGGATTACAAAAGGGGCTGGGGGGAGGCTGAAGGGCTAAGCAGATCTGGAGAAGAGAAAAGTTCAGTCATGTGAAAGTCCTGAGCTTCAGATGAAGTTTCACTGTAGATCCTTTTGGCTTTAGTGCAGAGACAGTTTGTTCAAAAGCTGTAACCATTTGAGAACATTGTACAGCAGCTGCAAAATGAAGAAAGGTATGAAATACTGCAAGTGATATTGCATACACTTTGCCATTCTTTAATTATTAAGAAGCTACAGAAAAATATTGCAATTGTTTCTGCTTTCTCCTTAGTAGGAATGTTCTGTTACTTATAATTTCTTTTTCTTATTTGCTTAAAACTAATGACTATTTATCATGATGCCATTATTTTAACCTCCAAATAGTATGACATGACTGCTTAAATTTGCAGAAAATTAATTTCTAAAGAATCTTACCAGATATTCTGTTGATCCTTGAATCTTAGAAGTCCTGTTCGGTGATTTGACTTTTGTCTTCAGTTACAGACAGGTCTTTTTCTGTGTTGCTTTTTTTTTTTTTAAATTTTTTTTTCTTTTTTAGCATTTGGAGACATCTTCTCTAGCTGCAGTCAGGGAAACTCTGGAATGCCATAGCTTGCTCAGGGAGGGGCATACAGACCCATGCTTCATAATCAGAGCTCTCAGGATTTCTGCTGCCCGTTCAGCAGGATTTTCAAAGAATAATATTACAGCTGTCCTTGAATAGATCCTTGTCCTAGATGCTGTTCTGTAGTATCCTTGCAAAGGTAAGACTTTCTCCATATTTTCATAAGAGCTGGAATGGGAGTAGTCAACCCACAAGTATGTTTTCCCAGTTGCAGTTTTGTGATGAGAGGAGGGGATGCATATGAAGCATGGCTTCTCTGTGAAGACTGCTTGTTCCCTTCTGCAATAGCTTCATCCCTGCAAAGCCCTGTATGTTCCATTGGCCCCATTCAAGAGATTTTTTGGGTCATGGATGTTGAGGTCCAGCACTCTGTATAGGTTACATACAAAGAAATGTCATCAAAGAATTATGTTAAAGTTGAAAATGATCTCACAAGGCAGAACTTTTTCTTAGTTAGGTTGATAAGTCCATTTTGTGGTAGATGTTTCAGTGTCAAGAGGATCAAGGAAAAAGTCAAATGAATATTTTCTTTTGTGTGTGTGTGTGTGTGTGTATGTATGTGTCTATTGAATGTACCTTGCTGGTTTTCTTTCTCAGCTGGCAATCTTTTTATTTTTTCTTTTTCTAATGGTGTTGAACAATCTCTGTTCAACACTGGAACACTTACATTGGAGAACTTAGCTCAGAAGTGTTTCTTCATATGTAAATGAATAATGCTTCTAGATATTGTCCATACCCTTTCTCATTCAGAGTACATCTCTACATAGCAAAAAAAAAAAAAAAAAAAAAAACTCAAAACAACAACAAAAATATTGTCCTTGACTTTTTCATACCGAAAAAGGTGCTACTTGCTGAAGATAGTTTATTATAAATAACTACTAAGATGATAATCTCACCACAGCAGGCTTGGCAGTCTTCCACTGAGTTAGCCTGTTTCAGCAAGGAGCTGTCGCTTGAGATACAAAGCAATCTGCAAGGACATATGATCACACATACACACAGTTTCCTCTGTCATCATGGATACCTCATCATTTCCTGTGTCTGATAATTAGAAACTGGAATTATTTTCTGAAAGACCAGCAGTCCTTAGCACCAGAAGGAGGGCCATCCTAGCTCCTAAGTGTTAGGCTATAGAGAGTTCTTGGTTTTGGAGATCCTGGTAAGAGAATATCCACTGGGCATCAGTTCTTTCTGTTTTTCTCCTTTTTTTGCATCAGTAATATTTGGCAATGGATATTTGTGTGTAGTGGCCATGTGAATTCTCCACAAAACTCTTCTTTTATGCATGCCCTAAGCATGCTTTCCTGCTAGAAAAAGTAGAGATGTATAAATCTACTACTGACAATACAAATGGCGGTGTAGAGAATTTTTGATTTTTTTAAGCTTCTTCGGGTAATTAAAACAATGGCTTCAAAATCTCTTTATGGTTGTTTTGTAGAGAAATATTATTGAAAGGCTATCGTATAAAGAGACAAAGTTTGTATGGATTTTTTGAGAACATTAGAAGATTGATGTTAAGATCCTTATATGTTCAACTGCAAGATGTGGTTGCAGTCACATTGCCTGATGGTGACTTACTTTGAGTTTGAGAAGCTGATGCTGCTTTCTGGTACACAGCTCTTGAATTATCATGTTATTGCAACAGTTTTGATGGATATCAGTGACTGTTCTGTACAGAATTCAAGTACAGTGTTGGCAAATTTTGTTTCATTTATTTGTTTAGGAACAATTTAAGGAGGTCATCTCTGCTGCTTTTTAATAGTATAGGAAGAATCAGAACTTCATCCAGCCAAACAGCCTTAAGCTGGTTACTCAAGAATTTTGTTTCTTGACATCTGATGTTTTTCAGAAACATGTTATGTTTCAAACATGGTGCTTTAAAGATATGAAATGCAGTATTTAGTGGAAGTAGTTGATAAGACTAGGACAGAACAAATGAAGATACCAACATTAGTATTGATATTTTTTCTTCCTAATTTGACAGATCATGTTAAATCCAATGTGTATATCTCAATCATATAAAGGGGAAACATGGGGGAAAAAAGGAGAATGTGAAGAATTTAATCAGGCACTGACTTGCAAGACTTAATAACAATCGTTTTTTTGCAAACACGGCAAGTCTTTGGAGATGACTTTTATCTGGAAAAATAATTTGCTCTTGACTGAAAGGGAAGTATGGAAAGTAGCAGACAGATGGTATCACTTTATCTAGTGATGGTATTCCACCCCACAAACTGTGCAAAGGCAGATTCCTATGTTCTCTGGTGAAATTGTGGGAGTGGATTAGTAATGGGATGGGTTGTTTTCACTGATAAGGTGAAGAAATCACTGCAACTGGTTCCTGATGTTCACTGACCCATGCATGTTTGTGGAGTGTTCTTCATCTCCTTAGCATCTGACCTAGCTGCTTTAGGGATGAGGTTGGCTGTTCTCAATCTGTCGTGTCCAGAAGCTGTCTAACTCAGATGACCTTGTGACTTTAAAGAAAATCCCATGGAATGGTTAGTTTCAACCTTAGTGAAGGACACATTCTGAAGAGCTAGCTCATTAAGCTAGCTTTGAAGGGTGTGCTCTGCAGAGCAGCTTCCTGTTATTTGGTTAATGGTTGACCTAGTTCTATTGCCATATGCTTCCTGGAACGCATTCTAATATAAAATATGTGCTAAAGCAAGACTGGGATAATAGCTGGAAAGTCAAACCCTTTATGAAAGAGAAATCATGTAACGCTGTTGCATTTTGGAGGGTATTTTCATTTCAAAAAATGGATACATCTTCATGGAACTGTATTGATTCTGATTGCAAACTCGGGAGTGTTAATCCATTTCTGTATTTTTTCAGCTTGGCCTTATACAAAAGGTTTGTATCAGTAATTCTTTGTCCTCTATGTGTGAAGCTAAAGTTAGAGAGTGCAGAACTCATAGTAATACAGTAGCTGTGAGTAAAGATTAGATTAGATTTGGTTAAAGGCAGGACATTTTTTCCCTCCCGGTGGTAGGGCTTTTTCCATTGCAAACCATGGATTAGCAAATCGTTTTCTGTTTAAAGCCTGGCTAGAAGCCAGAAGAGGGGATTCAATCTTTTACTGGGTATCAGACATTATACAGGATGCATATTTACACTTAGGTAAAAATACAAGAAATTTTGAGGTAATAGATAAATTTCAACAGCCAACATGAGTGAGTTCTTTGTGACAGATTGAAGTTCTCAAGAACCTGTAGGCTGTGTTTTCCTGTTAATGTCATTTTCTGCCTAGGAAAAAGGAGGATGTGTGATAACAATTGTTTCATAAGTAATGTGTATTATGGTAAGAGAAAAGAAGGGAAAATTAAAGCCATCCTTTGTAACCCTTTGACAGCTCATGACCATATAATGTATTTTTCTGTTGTCAGTGTGGGAAGCTGAACTTACTGCTTTGAGTATTTATATAAACTGGCAGTGGCTAACCTGTGTCTCTTCAGTTGCAGATGGCTTTCAAGCAATCCAAGTTTGAGTTCTGGGCAAAGGTAGGTCACAGACAGCGTTGGGAGCTGCTGGGCCAGAAAAAACAATGTAGCTGAGAGAAATGAACTAATGCTGATCACCATTGGGGGGGGACATATCCTGCAGAGAAATGGTAAAATGTCTTGGGAGTCATAATCATTTTGAACCTAGAGGTTCTTGACTCAAAGCCCTTCAAGTGCTTCTTACTGCTCTGGGCCACATAAAAATTATATCTGATTTGGTTAGAATACAAGTTGTAACCGAGTTTTACAGAGTCTCCCCTTTTTCCTTCCTCAATGCATTGTATTGAGCTGTAAATTGGTAGGAGGACTCCCGAATTGTGAAGCAGAGGGAAAGAACCGAAGAACCAGTTTTGAGTAGGGCGCAATGTGTTGTGTTAGCTGTAATCATATTGGTCATGAAAAAAAAAAAATCTCTGCTCCGGGGACTGATACAAGCACCTCTATTCGTGCAACCTGATCAGAACAAAGGATAATGCTACTGCTGCAAGATCAGACAGATCTGACGCTTCAGCAGGCTGAGCAAATGAATGGAGGAAGTGGTCCGCCTCCTCTTATCCATTGTCTCAAAGATGCAGACTCATATGCAAGAAAGGGAGGTTGAATGGGGCTTCTGAGGGAATATGCTGCTTTGTGTTCTGTGGGAAGACAGCAAGCAGGAATTCTGAAAGTTCTCTGGGTTGGCATGCTGACAAGCTTGTAATGGGAAAGTGTAGCAATGGGCTACTGGTATTGAACAAGTACTTTCTCTTCTGTAGCTTCTGTAACTCTTCTGTAACTATTACTAGGAAGCTGACAAAATGTTCCAGACTACAATACGGGATCAAAATGGCGTTGAAGGAAGCTCAGTGGGTATAGGAATCCAATTAATTCTGACCTATTCGTGATTTAAGGCTTCTTCTGTACACAAGGAATTTCAGATTCCACCCCCACCCCCGCCTTCTCTCTGGTCCTCTCTTCCTGAATAACTTATCTCCATATTCTGAGATACTTCTAAATTGTGTTTATGATGATTTAAACATTTGGAGAGCTGAGCTGGTCAAATTGTGGGAATCATGAGAATTTTCTTCTGTTTGGGAGTATTCTTCTGTTTGTCTTGCTCCAGTTGTCCTAGCCAAAATAGCCCCAGTGGGATTTCAGTAGCAAACTCCTCTATTTTAAAGGAACAATGAGGCTGAGGATCTCGGGTAATTTTAGTAGAACTGAGGGTTACCTCATCTTCCAGAGCTGTAAAACTTGAATTCCAGGCTCAATGAGAATTGGTATCTGTCATAACACAGAACCATCTTGGTGATCAGTGCAAACCTTTCCATCCTTTGTTCTTCAGCATACTGTCTGGAAGGTTATGTTGATTCTACAGAGAATCTTCTCCAGAAGATACCGGCAGAGTCAATCGCTTCTGTGCTATGGGGATGAAGATGTTGCCCTGGGAGCCCATTCACGAAACCACATCAAAAAGTCATCAGATTCCACAGAGTGGAAGTCTGTGTTGAAACCTTTAAATATGTGATTACTGAGCTGTCATGATTGCCGTGTTTTATATCCAAAAGCAACTATGAAGATTTCCCATCTATTCTTAGGAGAAGGTTAAAGCTAATCTCAGAGAGTGGACCATACTGGATATTTTCAGTTGCTTTCAACTGGAGAAACTCTCTGAACATCCAGAGAGAGGAAACCATGACATTAGTTGCTCATCAGCTGGACTCTCATTACTATTTTTTCACCTTTAAACAACTTTGTTAACACAGTATAATATTGTTAAACTAAAACAGGGTTATTTAATGAGCGTGATCAAAATTATGTATAGTCTTGTAGAAAAAAAATGTTGAACGAGTTTTTAAATGATGTCTACATGTGAAGACAACAGGAAAAATCTCTTGAGTGGACATAAATCTAACAGAAGAGGATTCTTCCAAACAATAAAGATTTTGGTATTTTCTTAAAAGAAACTTTTTAAAAAGAAATCAGCCTTGCACTGTGCAAAGCTAAAAAGTCCATTCTGTATTGACAAAGTCTTCAAAATAATTTATCTTCTGTTTACTTACCTCTTCAGGAAGCAGGAGGCACATCAGAGAATCTTGATTAGTTTTGGTGATCTTCAGAACAACATTCTTGGATATGCCACTTTTTCCTAGGAAGTCAGAACACTGTAGCAATCTTAACTTTGATAATGCTTTTTTGAAAAAGAAAGATTGTATCATGGACTAGACAACTGAAGGACCATGAAGGGCTTGTCTGAATCTTTGAACAAGAACAATGAGATTGGTTTCTCAGTGATTGGTTTCTTAGTCATCCATCAGATGAAGGAAGACTCTTTGAAGTTCCTATGGCCGAATGATGCATTTTGGCATTCTTCTTGTGTCCTTAAAGACCACACCAACTTCTGGGGCATTGATCAAGTGTTCAGAAAAGGAGTCAAACTGGAGAAATCATCAATCCACGTATTTGCAAAACCTTTAAGTGGCAGTCTTAACATCTTTTGTGCCTTTTTTTTTTTTTTTCAAGTAAAAGGGATGGAGAATTGGGTCAGTTCCTTGGGGGATCACCCAGATGGAGGCATTTGCTTTTGCAGCTCCAGAAGAAGGTGACTTTGAGTACGGAAAACCTCATATAGAGAACACAGAGGAATCCAAGGTCTCATTGACCATTTGCTTTTCTGGTGTGTGTGTGTGTATATATATATATATTTATATAAAAGAACTCTGGGAGTTTTGTATGACCAAAGTGTAAATGCTTACCTTCCTTTAATAGATCAAACAGATAACACTCATGTTGTGCCTCTGTAGTCCCGGAGAGAAAAGCAAGGATCTTCCTTTTTCTTTTGGACATATTCCGCTGCAAGCAAAAACATTCTACAGGTCATACAAGAAGGGTATCTGACAAGACTAAAAAAAAATCTTTTTCCTTCTTTCTTCTTTTCTACACCAGAAATTTATATTTAAAAATAAAGACACTTAAAAGCTCCTCATTCACCTCATAAAGGACAGAACAGAATCAGGAGATGTGGTTTCTTGTTGGGCAACATGGAGTTAGAGACTCTTGTCTTTCTTGTCAGTGGAGACACTGCTCCAGTGCTGCTCAGAAGATACTGCAGAGGTTCTCCACTGATCTGTACAAGTGTTGCCCTCGGAATATTAAATCTGTTCCAGAATTTGGTGTTTCTTTAAAAAAAAGAAAAGAGTGGAAATGCGTTGGATAACAATGATTTGAAATTTGGAAAATGTTTTAGTGTAAGAGCTTTCAGGAAGTTTATTTTTCCCCTTTCAGAAGTTTTCAGAAGTGACATTCGGAGGGCTAAAAGTAGTGAATTTGCCAGGGTATGCCTGATATAATAGGAATTTGGAATCTGTATCAAGCTGTAACATGATGCAGTGGTTGGAATCTAAGACTATAAAATGTTTGCTGTATAAATAGTTCTTTACTTCTAACTTAATAATGGAAAAAGAGATCGTGAAGCATTGGGATAATTAATGGATTCACAAGAAAGCACTATGGTATCGAGTCTAAGTGTAGTCCTTCTCTGGATACAGTGCTGGGAGACAGGCACTTCTGGAAGGTGGCTCAATCCACCCTGCTCTAGTTGCCATCTGCTTTTGACTGTTAGGGTTAAATGTGAACAGCTGCCTAAGGTGAACTCTTGCCCCCATTTCCACCTCAGGTCAGGGATAAGTTATCCTAAAGAATAGCGGATGGAGACATAGGATGACTTAAGGAGATGATGAAGTTTTACCAAAAACATCAGACAGAATCTTTTATTTCCTGGCATAGCAAATGGAAGCAGGTTTCCAAGTCAAGTGAATGATGAGGCTAAGTGCAAGGTTTATGGCATCAGTTTATCCTTTATTATCCCTTTGCCAAGTTTTCCTGCACTTCCCTGTCTTTTACAGGCTTAAAACTATGGATAGTGATTTGTGTTTTGTTCTCAAAGGAGCCGTATTTACATGAGGCTGGTGGAAAAACTTCTCTGTTTTCCAGTTTTCAGAGAGGAAGAGATTAGACAGTCCGACAAAGTCACATTGTGGCTTCTAAAGGGACAATAAATCCGCTAAGCAGAAGAACTCATTTTTTTTCTTGGATGCTACAATCCAGAACTTTGGTCCAGTACTTTCTGGAACCTAGAAGTTCAATCTTGGTTTTACAGACTAGAGACCTTGTTTCACCTCTGTACCACAGAGGTGCTTGTGTCATTAAAAACCAATGAGAATTTAACAACAGATCAGTCTGTTAGAACACCTAACTTTCTATTAAAACTATCTTACCAATTACATTCTGAAACTACAGTAGTGATCTGCTTCAGTTTTCTGTCAGGCACCTCTTTAGTCTATTAAGGATGATATTTCTAAGAACTTAAAGATTAAGTCTTTCTGACTTCAATGCTAATCAAAGATTTTAACACTGAGCTCTGTCTTCAGATCCTCTTGGTTTTCGATAACCAATTCACAAACAAGTCCGTTTCTGGGAAAAATGATACATTAACTTGGTTCTGAAGGTCATGCTGCAGTAAAGGCTTAACTGCAAATGCCGTTCTTTTCAACTTTTATAAACCAATTACTTCAACAGGATGAAGAGGAGTTCTGATTCCATAATTGACAAAATATTTTCAGTTCTTAATTTGTAGCTTCAATTTTGGAAGACTGTTTTCAAGCTTCAGAATGCAGTACTGCACTAATCTAATTGGAGGAGTTAGAATACAGTGGGAGAACAAAGGATTTCAGGAGTGAAAAAGGGGAAAGAGGTCTGAGCTGCATCCTCTGTGTTTTTTGGTTTTCAAATGAGTGATTATTCTAACCTGTGAGTAATGCTGAGATTAGTGGCTGTCTTCCATCATGAAATGTGAGTAAAGTTGAAAAGGTGACTTCCTCTCTTCAAGCTGCTCCTCTGCACTTCTTTCCCATATTCAGAGAAAAATCTTTTCTCTCAGCTTTGTTTGCAAAGGAGCAGTCTTGTCTTTAACTTGAACATTTCCTTTCTTCTAATAATCAAGTCTACAGATATAGCCCCTGTGTGCTCAGCTGAAAAGGAAACCACTTTTTTTTTTTTCCTCTCTCTTTTGACAGTGAAGCCTCACTGCCAAAATGATCTTGTACTGCAGGTGGCTAGAGGTATATGATACAAGTTAAGTTTGTCAGCTTTGGAACACATTAGAAGGGCAGGCTCTTCAGGAAGGGTAAACAGTAACACCAATCCTATGTTTAGCAAGTCTGGTTCTGCCTCCTTCAGCTTCTAAGACCTTGAAGATCCTCTGCAAGTTCTACTTTCAGGTAAGAAGTTCCTATTTCCTAATTTGATCCTCTGCTATAAGAAATGGCTCTAGTAATTACTAAGCCATGTAGAGGTCTAGTTCTTGACTGGGAAAGACTGATGAAACTCCATAAAGTTTCTAGAAATAATAAAAAAAAAAGGAGAAATATCTAAAAGCAGAGCAGGTACCGGGACTTGCACAAAGTTCAGCAGCTAGTACAGGGGAGGAAGGTGGAATGACACTGAAGGCCTAATCCTTCTCTGATCTCTTGTTCTATGAAGGGAAAAAGAATCTTCAGGAGAGAACTTTTCTCCTGTTCTGCTTGGTGGTGTTGGCTTGCATGGCTTTGTTTTTCTTTGAAAACTGATAGCAGAAGAGTATCCAACCTTCAGGAGTGGAACCATTATATGTGGGGCTGCGCAACAGGAGCCAAAGTTTAAAAATAAAATACCAGGCTGCCTTCCTGAGGATCCAGACATAGTGTACACACACACGCGCAATATCTTGACTGACCACAATTGTATCAGTTACTGAGTTCAGAGCAACAGGCAAGGAGAACCAGACAAGGAGTCTTCCTCAAAAAGAAAGAGGAAGAAAAGTTATGTTTCTGCAGCCCTAGACACTAGTTTGTGGAGTGCATGAGAGGCCTCTCAGTGGCAAATCAGCTTGAGGGACAGTAAAGTCAGTTGACTCAGTCATTCTTGGTCTTGTCTGCATAGCCCCTTCTCAGCCCTTCTCTCTTTCCTTTTCTCTTGTCTTACTGTGTGTAAGGCAAAGCAGTTTCTTGACAAATATGCTCCTCTTGCTCAGGAGGGAGGGGTGGTAGTAAGGTCTTGCCTTTTATTTCATCCTCTGTCATGAGGGATCATCACACTAAATACAGTCATAAGAAATCAGAGACCAATTCTTTTGACTTTAGAGCTACCTTAAGGATCTATGGTACCAACATCAGCTAGTTTTCTGCTAGGCTGTGGAAACATGACTGGTCTGCATCTTCCTAAAAGCTGTCAAGGTACCTACAGAGGATAGAGTAATTCTTTCAGGGCAGAAGAGCAGAAATTTAACATTTAATGTCAGGAGTTCCCCTTGGAAAGTGAGATAACTTTATGGCAGAGAATATTACAGAAATTAAGAAAATTCCAACATGTATTTCTTGATGACTTGTGTATGTAGACAGGGATAAAATGGATGAAAGATTTAACCTCAATTTTGTGATCCTGCAAACATGTCAATTTATTCCTGGCATCATGCTTTTTTTTTTTTTTTTTTTTTTTTTTTTTTTTTTTTTTTTTTTTTTTTTTTTTTTTT
>JAWLRI010000829.1:2293692-2314317 GCA_034781795.1 Crypturellus tataupa
TTCTTTTCTTTTCTTTTCTTTTCTTTTCTTTTCTTTTCTTTTCTTTTCTTTTCTTTTCTTTTCTTTTCTTTTTTTTTGAGAGAGAGAGAGAGAGATTGTTCTTATTACCTGGATAACAAAGTGGACATTTCTTCTACAAATGAAGCATAGCAGCTTTTTCCTGTTTCTAACAGAAGAGTTTCTATTGCCTCTTTGATCCGAACACTTTCTGGCTGGAGACCTTCTATTAACTTCAGTCAACTCATAAATACTGTGACTGTAGTACTAGGGTATTTCCCCCCCTTGAACTGCATTGTAGGTATTCTACTTAGTTCCTTCTAGACACTGTGGATATCTACATTTTACACAAAGGATGACTGAGCCAATATGCTTGTCTTATATAAAATATTTTATACCCCAAAATATTGGCTGCATTACGTAGATGAAGAAAACACTGTTTCCTAGAAAGATCAGGTGGGTGGAGATGAAAGTTGAAGGGGAAGTAAAAGAAGCGAGATTTTCTTTTGACCTAGTATATTGTGTTTCAGTGTGTGTTTATTACAATCCTAAGTGTACTGCGATGGAGCATGTATAAAATTGTAACTTGTGACAAAGTGAAATATTTGGATAATCTGTAAATGTTAGCTGCAACTTGCTTCATCCTTTCAAGGGCATCACTCTTCAGTCTAGTCAGTCAACATCCCAAACAAACAGAGGACCCTCATTTGCAGAAATAGAAAAATCTTTTGGGAGTGTTGGATGAAGGGCAGAGGAGGTTGCAGTCTAGTGATGATCTGAGGTAGCTGTTTAAGGCATTTTGTCAAATGCTGCATAAGTATGTATTGGCCTACCTAAGGCAAAGATGTTGTCTACTGTACTGTAAGTCAGTGGGCAAATAATAATAATATGTATTCTGTCTAGCATTATAAATGGGTCAGTGATGGATTTATATTACCTGAGGAAATAAACTGGCTGACAGAGAGACTTCAGCTTGCTTCCCAACAAATGTCAGATAAAACCAGAAGCTTGGGGAGGAGTGAAGCAATGCATAAGACAAAGTTGGTGTTCAAATAACAAGGAAATCAGTTCTTTTCAAGAATATAGTGGGAGACACAAACAATCCTTGGACTTTGCCCATTAATATGGGTCTGTACACACAGAGTGGAATTTCAGCCACTGTCCTGCTGTTGTAGAGTGATACTTGAGGTGCTTTGGGAGCTACAGGATTCAGTGAACCATTCTGCTCAGCTTTGTTCTGCTTTTTTGCTAACCATGACTTCTGGTGGCTAACCAGACTCAAGGTTTTCAGGCAAAACACCTCTCAGCAAAACAGCTTTTCACGTCTCTCTTCCAAAGTGTTGGTCATCTCTCTTCATTTTGCCTTCTTGAAGACATTCTTCAGTAGCACTCCCAAAGCTGAACTTTCTCCTGGGTGGTGGTGGTGGTTTCTGAGTACACAAGAATTTGATTCCCACCTCTGTGACTTCATAGATAGGACAGGCCAATCATGTTGGCTAGTCTAGTCTTTGGTCACTAAAATTAAAATTAAGTGTTATCTTTAATAATACATCATTTCATGTGTTCTCATAATTTAGTTTTGTCAAGTACTTCTAGCTGCTGTAGCTAGGATTTGTTAAAATACCATGCTTCTTGCAGATCACAAACCACAAACCATGCATTGGTACACAAGTTTCAGTGCAAATGGACAGATTACTTTTAACAACATGAATAGCTGTTTGTGTCCTGTGGTGTATTTAAGGTCCTGATGAACATCAGGAGACCCCTGACACTCCACTCACAGTTCTGTTTCCCACTTTGGTTCATGGTGTAGCAGGGTAGGTAGGTGAGTGTATCGTGCCTGGTTTGTTACTGGTTGAACACCTTATGATGGCTTCAATTTTTCATGGCAAATAAAGAGAGTTTTCCGGGGGTTATGCCAAGCTGAGGAGTCTGTTGCTCCTCTTGCTCCTTTTAGGGTGACGGTGGTCATGCATGCTTTCTGTAAAGAGCATCTAGAAGACGTCATTTGCAATACGTGTGAAGGAAGTGAGGTTTTTCTACGGAGTACCCAGGAACAGTTCTGATGTGTTCTTCAGCACCACCTACTGACACCTTTATCCGTGAGTGCATTTACACAGGGAGTGCATCTACCTTAAATCCTCAATCCAGGAACTGGGTTTCTTGAGGTAGCTAACTATGAACTCCCCATCTAAAAACTGGAAAGCCCAGATCTACTGCTTTGGGTTGTATTGTGCTTTTTATATCTTGGTTCCCAGATGGGTCTGCCCACTTGCCTTTTGAACATGCTTGTTTCCTGTGATCATTTAGTATGGTAGCCAAGTGGCAGACTTAATTTCTACTCTAGAGCTTTGTCTCTATGCGATTCCATCTTTTTTTTTTTTTTTTTTTTTCATTAGGTTAATGTCTGTGTGAAAGGTGAAAGGCCTAGCAGAATCATTTATTAGACTAACTCCAGGATTTAAACATTCGTTTCTTTTGAGAGGTTTGACGGGGAAAATGGTTTAAAGGCTTTTGTGTATGTATGTGTGGGTTTGTTTGTTTGTTTGTTTGTTTGTTTTTCTTCCCTCTTCTTTCCTTTATCTTCTGGTGGGAAAGGAAGTAAAGTTTACCACGTTTACCTATCTGATCAAAATTTACTTCTGCCCTAATAAAGTGGTTGTTATATCTCCCCACATTATGAGGCCAAAGCACATTCTGTTTGTTAAGTCTTATGAACTACAGGTAAACTTCCAAAAAGCTGCCTGTGTGTCTCCATGTATTTGCACTTTCAAAACTTATTTTGTGCAATAAATGATGTAACTGACATATTAAGGGAAAAGTCTACTTTGGGTTTTTAACTGTTTCTCAGATAAGTATAGAATCTTTGTGATTTCTATAGGAATTACCATGAAGGTAATTCAGGACATAAGAAAAAAAAATGGTTTTGTGTGGGGGAAGATCATTTGTTTTTTGAAGGCCTTCTCAACAGCCTGAGATTCTTTATCTTGAGACCCAATTGTCCATGTCTGATGGCTAATGGCTAACCATTAGAAAGGGAAGACAAGAAAATTTTGAAAATCATTCTTTGGCATGATGCTGTTTTAATTTGTCTGTAATTAAGTAACAATATGCTTTTATTTGAAATTTGAAGTCCAAAGTTTGAAGGTATACTTGAATAATTCAAATAGCAGATCCCCCCCCCAAAAAAGAGCAAGGAAAGAGTATTTGTGAAAACTGAAAAAATAATAATCTGCATTCCACAAGTTTGAAGGAAGTAAAGTCCCAACTTCATGGCATTTGTGCTTACATTATTTAAATCTACATGCTCTTTCTTGATCTGATTTGCTTGCAAGTAACACTTTGGATTAAGTTCAGGTGTTCCATGTCATATTTTTTCCTTTCTTACCGAGGAATATTTTTTTTCATTGTTGTTTGCTTGTTTTATTTTGCAGTGAGATAATTATCTTTTGCTTATCTCTTTTTGAGGCTCGATACCGTAGCCTGTTCCACAAGATATGTAGGTGAAGTTTACATCGTGCCTCTATCTGTGATTCACCTTTCTTTCATACCTACTTGTAAAATCTGTGATGAGTAAATAATGGGTAATAAAATGCGTATGATGGGTATGACGGGTAATAAAGCAGCGTTTTTTTAGTTTCTTATTTATTTTTCAAAAAGATTGCTTGGAGAACTGATTCAGCTGATAGCAATTAATCCATCATTTGGTTCTCTTTTGGCTCATTTATGTGTTTATGTATGAAGGACCCAAGAAGAAAAATAAGCAGGGATTCTGTGAATCCTTGTTCTCTCCATGAACTATAAAATAAAATAAAACTATACTTCTTGGCAGATCCCAACACTGTATAGTCTCTCTTCCACAAACCTTAAGAGTAAGGCAATTTGTGTTTCCTTTAAAGTGTAGAAGATTTTTTGAGTTATGCAGTGGCTTTACAGAAACCCATAGTGCTTGTTAAATAGTATTGGATATGTCAAATGAATGACTGTTTTTAGATACTGAAAAGCAACAGAAGTGAATGGCAACTCTATAGATGTTAAAGTTGGTTGTGTTGCTTTTTGTGACAGGAAGACTTCAGAAAAGTTTTGAATAGGAAGTACTAAGAATGTGTAGTAGGATCACTTTCTCCTGTGGAATTTGATCTGGAGTTTGCTTCAGATTCTGTCCTCCAGATGGCTGGATAAACACATTTTAGAAAAAAAAAAAAAATGGGAGTCTATCCTTGCTCTGTTTCAGCTTGTTTTTATTGTTGAGTTTTAGTGGATCTGTAATTGAAGTTTCTTTCCTGAAAATATTGACATTTTACCTTGCAACATGCTTTGAATTTCTGTGCAGTTCAACAGAAATGAGAAGAAACTAGGTGAAGTATCTCCTAGAAGTAATGGGTGGTAGGACTACGAATCACTAAGGTATTTGTCTAATGGGTATAACTGTTGAGTTTCAAAACATAATACAGAAAACCCAAAAATTGACTTCAATAAAATTGTTGATGGGTGATTAAGTTTTTCTTTTGGCTCTTTATATGCCAACAGGAACCACCAAATAACTCTATGGAAGTCAAAAGTTGAAACCCAACCAATGGAGCTCTGTAAAAATCCAGCTTAAAAGACTGAGAAGGAAACTAGCATCTCATTTTAGTTTATTTTTGTTATAAGCTTGGGGGAGTATTTTCAAAATCAGTCCTCAGAGGCCCAAGAATCCCAGTAGTTTGAACTAGAGATTGATCATTGAAAAACAGACACAAGTTGAATAAGCTTACCAGACTTTAAACAAGGGCTGACTTTGTTCTTGCAATTCCTCACTAATTGCATTCAATGCGAAAAGAATAGTAAGACCGCAATATTTTCCAATTAGGGTAGGTTTCCAGGTTTTCAAGTGTGTAGATGGTTCTTAGCCCCTTTTGTCTTCCCATATTGTTACCCTCTGCAACCATATTTTCAAAGCCCCCAAACCTAAGTGAATCAGTTAGCAGTGTGTTAGCTCATTAGCAGGTCTGACTGGAGAAGGGTCTTGGTGGTGGGGAGCTCCCAGCTGCACCTGCTGGTGCCTCCTCACACCGCCACAGCTGTGACGGGGTTGGCCCCTGTCCTGTGGCGCCGCTGCCAGGGTCAGTTTTGTGGAAAATCGTGTAATTCCTACAAAGCGCAGCGGCTTTTCTTGCCTTCTTTTGCCACAGCCTTCTTCTCTTGGTTGTTGGTGACTGTAAGTCAGGAGGGTGAGGTGGGCACCCGCTGCCAGACGGCGTTGTCGGCACTGCGCTGTGTGGAGACGCGCTGCACTGCGTCGTGTGGCGCAGAGGAGCCGGGGGCGGCGGAAGCCCCAGGGGCAGCTTGTTGCTGTCATCAGGCCAAAACTGGAGGCCTGAAGTTGGGATCTGAGAGGATGGCCCTGAGGAGGCCATCCGTACCTCACATCCCCTGAGGATGGTGGTTGAGGTGCGTGTGTGTGATCTGTGTCTGCGCCCTGGGACTGAGGCGGTGACTGATTCCCCCTAGGTGTCACAGGGAGCTTCTGAGATTGAGGAAAACCTCTTCCCTTTGAGTGTGGTGTTGTGGGGCGTGCGTGCCTGTGTGTGTGGTCCGCCCGGCCCTTCCCGCTGCGGTTTGCGCCACGTGCGTCTTGTTCTTGACTTCGAGCAGCGCTGCCGACTTCCCATCCCTGAACGTAACGGATGGGTAGTCAACCACAGAAGCTCAATTTTTGAGGTCAGTGCCTTGGGCTTCGCAATTAATTTTGTATTTTGAAGCATTAAGACCAAACTTAAACATAATGATTTGTACTACTCCAGCTGCTGCCAAGTTCCGTAATGACTGTTGTTCAACAAGCACAATTATCTTTTGTTTTGGATTCTTAAAAACCTAGAAATCTAACGTAGCTGTGTCTCTGATGTTCTCTTCACATGTTCCTAAGTGTAGTGCATGAGGTTGAGGATGATTTGAGACTCCACCTTGGGTCTTTATGCGGCTTTGTGAATTGCTTTTGCTCAATGCTTGGGAAGCTTTCCCCTCATGACAGAAGTCAGAACACCTCTTCTCCATGCTAAACAATACAGACATCTGCCTTAAAAAAAAAAAGACTAAGTAGTTTGATAAAGGTGTTTTGTCCTCTGCTTGGTGAGGCTACCCTCACATGAGCAGGGGTATTTTATAAGTCACATTATGTGTGGGCAATGTGGTCTCAAGAGATTGGCTGTGAATATTTTAGAGGACTTGTGGGATTTATGGATTCATTTTATGGTGGTTGTGTTTTTTTTTTTTCTCCCCAGACTTCCTGTTCTGCTTTTGATTTAGCAGATTTAGTAACCTCCCCTCCTCCCTCTACCCACTCCACCTCCATCCCCCCACTAAGTCTTGCCCTGGTGCTGTTTGAAAATTAAAGGGATTATGGAATGCAGGTTTTATTGAGCAAACGAAATGCAGAAGGAGCTGTCGCCTGTATGTATGGAAGATGCTGCCGTAGCTGGTCATGGTGGACAAATGTGCAAACCTTGTTCTTTGTCTCCGTTGCTTGGGGTGCGGTCTTGACACTGCCTTAACATCTGCACTGGAATTGCTCTTTGCTGTTAGGTAGGTGGGTCTCTCCGAGTTCCATATCACAGGCACAAAAAAAAAAAAAAAAAAAAAAAAAGAGAGAGAGAAAGACATGCATTGTGTTTCAGTTTCTTTTGATAAATGAGCTCAAACTAGCAGTTTCTGTGTTTTTCTCCCCCCTTTGAGTGAAGTCTGGATTTTAAAGGAGAAAAAAAATGTGCAAATAGTAGAGCAGAATTCCTAACAAAACACTTCATCCTGCTTTCAGCATGATTCTTGGTGAAAGCATCAATTTGAAGGCCATTCAGCTGTACCTGGTGTTTGCTCTTCTCAGCTGCTGTAAGATTAACCTCTTCCATGACTTGCTGCTGCCTTTGTGATAGAGACCATGCTGACACTCAAGCTAGAACCTTCAGCATTTTTTTTTATAGTCAGCAGCTATTACCGATCTTTCAACTTTCTCAACATTTTGCTTTGTAGCAGAAGAAGGGTACCGTTGGTTTGAGATTGTCTAGACAGCAAGCTGCATCCTTGAGGACGGCTTCTGAAAGCATCAGCATTTTAAAGAACTGCAGCTGCCAGGGATGAGGATGATGGTGCTTTTTACCTCTTGAGGCGGTCAGGCTTATCCTTTTCAGAACTTCAGTTTGGCCCTCCCTTCTGATTTTCCGTTTTGTAAAGCTGGCCTGAAGTTTCCAAAAGAGACACAGAGCAGAAAGCTTTTTTTTTTTTTTTTACTTTTTTGTGGTGGTGTTTCTGAAGGGGCTGAAGTTTTCAGGGGGGAGAGAGACAGAGAGGGAGATTTGTGTGTGCGTGTGTCTGTGTGTGTGTTGTTTTTCCTCTCCTCCACACAATGGAGCTTTCAGAGAACCTCTCCTAAAAGGCATAGCTACAGCCTTTGTGTTGAAGGGTGTGTCTGCTGGCAGGGCTTGCTGATGCAGACAGCCTGGCTGGTGATTAACAAAGGTCATTAGACTTTGGAATCTGGCAGGGGAGTGGGGTGGTGTATCTTCTGCGCCGAGCAGGAGGGCTCCCCAGGGACGGGGCAGGCTGGAGGCCCCCCGCCTGCCTCCCCCACCGCCTCCTCCTCCTTCTCCTCCTCGTCCTGGGAGGCTCGGCTGTGTGCTGTTGCCTCTGCCTGTAGGACAGCTTGGACCAGTGTCTTGATGCTGTAATGCTGGCACAAAGCGTGGTGTGTGTCATCCATGGGACAGGGGAACCAAGCCTGGGAGATGCTTTTGGGTGACCTGCTGAAAGGGAGGGAAGGTGCTGCTTGAGCAGCACGAGGGGACCACAGCTACGTGGTTTGGGGAGCAAGCAACACAGGAGAAGGGAAGCTGTGCTCTGGAGAGACTGATTTTTCAAGCATCACCCAAGGAGGAGAAGGAGGAGGAGGAAAAAAGCGGGGGGAGAAAGGAAAACCCTGGTGTGCTTGAGATGAAGCTGAGATAAGTGAGGCCATGTTGTGCACAGGCGAGAAGCTCTGAGTGCAGGAGTTGTCTGAGCTAAAATGGCTGCTCCCAAAGCTCAGAGGACTAGGGCAGCTTAGTGAGTCTTAAAGCTTCAGTGACGCAGGGGCTCATATCTCTTGAAAGTGTGATAAACACATTCAGCAGAGCTGTGGCTTGTTTGGCTGAGATGAAAGGACTAAGCTTGGGGGATGGGTAGTGAAAACTGGATGATCTGCTTTTCTGTGAAGTGCTCTAAATGCAGGAGTCGTCTGCTCCATGGAAAAATTTGTTTTCAGGTCTAATGGACTGTGCTAAAGGAGACGTGGGGTGGGGCTTCACTCACTGCTGTAATTTGATCCAGAGCAGATAGCAACCTCTTCCACACAATTTGGTCTGGTGCTTGCACATAAAAGCTTGAGTATCTCGATTATTGTAACTTTGTTAGCTGAAAAGAAGCTGGTACAGCGTTCATTTTCTTTATTGGTGGTGGGAGAAAAGGAGGGGGAGAGAGAAAGGAGACATTTCAGCTTGCAAAGTAATGTAGGTAAATATGTGCTTGTGTGCTCAGACTGTCCAGAATTTGACTTGCTAGAAGTTTATTTTAGCAGGCTACCAGGAGAAGCTTTCTCTTATTAAAATCCTGATGCTGTGTCCTCTTTTGTTTCTGTGTACTAACGTTTTCTCCTTTCTGGTGAGGTAGCTTCAGACTCTACAATAAATATATGGAATTTTCAATGTTTTTGGGCTGAGCTTGCATCATGAACCTCAGGAATGGATAGCTTATCTGCCTAGGGCAGCATGGAGCTTGAAGGAAACTTAAGTGATTCATTTATTAATTTAGGAAGTTGCTCTTGTGCCCAAGTGCAGTTCAAGTTAGGAGGATCTCAGCCTTTCGTCTTGCTTGTGTTTTGAGTGTTCTATCCTTCATGATGGATTTAAAACTTTGAGTTGTGTAACAAATACCATCACAACTCTGTCATGCACAATTCCTTGTTCACGTACTGAACCAACATACATGATGCTGCCAAACGTTACGTTACTTGCTACTTCAAAATATGCAGGGCTTTCAGATGAGTTTGTGATTTGCAATTTGCTATTATTTTACTATGCATGTTTCTATTGTACTTATGCAGTTTTCCTGTTCCCATTGCTGTTGATCTGTTCCTTCAGACATCCCTTTTCCCCAGATTCCTAACCCACCAAAGTTATAAACCCCAAATTTCAATTAAGAATGGAGATGGCCTCACAAAGCTTGGAGGAAGTAATGCAGAGTGAACCCTTCTGCTTTGGATACCTTGGATACCTTGAAGTAATATGTAGGTTTTCCAACAAGGTCAGGCACAATCAGATGTTGAGTAGAATGCAAGTACGTGTCTGTGGGAGTTTTTAACCTCTAGCAGTAATGTAGACAGAACCTTGCAACTTATGAGAAAGTTGAAGTGGCAGAGGCCACTCAAAGAGGCAACAAACACTGTTACTGGTAAATTTCAGTCCATGACTGTTTGGGAGTAATGTGCTGTTTCTTTTGCATACCCTTATCTGGTCTTTGAACAAGACAGACTTCAGAACAACAGCCCTGTCCTGAGGAATGGGAAAGCCAAGAGGACAAACTCCATGGAATCAATAGTCATTTGTCAGAAGTTTGCATGTTTGTGGTGTTGAGTCAGCAACTTGTGAGCTACCTAGATAGGACTTTCAGTGAATTGATGCCTCTTAAGATATCTAGCAAAGGTTGAGTTTTACGCTACGGTACTTACAGAATTTATGTAAATGACTAAATCATCATAAGCTTGGTATTGCATAATTTCAAAATTTACTAGAATGGCATTTATATAAGACACTTCTCTTATTCTCTGCTTCCCCTCTTTTTTATTGCAGAATTTTCTAATGTAAAAGATTACTCCTGAACCATGGAGGTGCTGCAGTGTGATGGCTGCGATTTTCGAGCTCCATCCTATGAAGACCTAAAAGCTCACATTCAGGATGTTCACACTGCTTTTCTGCAGCCAACAGATGTCTCTGAAGAAAGCCCTACCCAGCCAAGGTCTGGCTCCATGAATGCTAGCAACCAGACCGAGGTTGAATTTTCTTCTGTAAAGGATGAATTTACAATTGCAGATGAAATAGCAGGTAAATCTCAACTCTAACCTTCTATTTCACACGTGTCTTATTTTAATTTGTACTTCTAATGGGATTTTAAAAAATCCATCTATATTGCTATGGCAGCAAAGAATATATTGTCTAGTTCTACCCATATTATTTCTGATCTTTTTTTTTTTTTTTTTTTTTTCCCTAAAATGCAAACATGGAAGGTGGATTTGTTTCCTAATTACTTTTCATGTTCTTCATACTAATTTTTGGTTTTCAGATCTTTATAGTTGTTCTTCACCATCAAGAATGACCCCAAATTTTTGAACTTTATTAGCAGACTAGCTTCCCCACATCTACCTATGCAGATTATTTTGGAAGTCCATCCTAGGCTTTATACCACAGTCATGTATATATGCATGTTATGCATAATGGTTAGTTTCCTGGCTATTATTATATGATGTCTCACCATAAGTAAAACCTCTGATGTGATTTTATCCATTCAGAATGTGGGGTATTCTTATGCATACAGGGTGGGTGGAAGAAAAAATAATAAATACAGTTATTTTTATTTATTTACATATTCACTTTAACTCTTATTTTAGGGCAAAATGCAGCAACTCAGATGGGGACTGGAAGTTACTATAGCCAGAGCCAGAGTTTCTATGGTCAGCATATGGCTCCAAATCCTAAACCAACCAACAAGTTTTTCCAATGCAAATTCTGTGTGCGTTACTTCCGTTCCAAAAACCTTCTTATAGAACATACACGCAAAGTTCATGGAGCACAGGCTGGGGGAAGCTCGGTTGGGCCACCAACGCCTGGTTCCTTAAGCTACAACATCATGATGCATGAGGGGTTTGGCAAAGTTTTCTCTTGCCAGTTCTGCACCTACAAATCACCGAGACGTGCAAGGATTATTAAGCACCAGAAAATGTACCACAAGAATAACCTGAAAGAGAGTTCAACTCCACCTGCTGCTGCTATATCTGAGTCACCATCTGCCTCTGTGGCAATGCAGGAGCCCTGCAAAGAGCTGCCTGCTGAGGTGGTTGAGAGGAGCATTTTGGAATCCATGGTCAAGCCCCTGACAAAATCCCGGGGCAATTTTTGTTGCGAATGGTGCAGCTACCAGACACCTCGAAGGGAACGCTGGTGTGACCACATGATGAAGAAGCACCGCAGCATGGTAAAAATACTTTCAAGTCTGAGGCAACAACAAGAAGGAACTGGTGCAGCTGATGTGCAGGGTAAGAGTGCCCAGAATGCTTCCCCAAACTCTAATTATATCTCCATGAATACGGCAGGGCGTGAGATGCCAAATGCTAATGTCTCAAACTTCAGAAGTTCTATGGGCAATTCCCTTATTAGGCCAAACTCTTCTACATCCTCCAAGTTTTCTTCGGTGTCTTATCCTCAGATGAAGCCCAAGTCACCTCACAACTCGGGCATGGTTAATTTGTCCGACAGATCCCGCTATGGAATTGCTGATATGACAAATTCTTCTGCTGACCTGGAAACAAACAGTATGCTAAATGACTCCAGCTCAGATGAAGAGCTAAATGAAATGGACAGCGAGAATGGTTTGAACTCCATGGATCACCAGACCTCAGGAATGTCTGCAGAGCAACTGATGGGTTCTGATGGCAACAAACTATTGGAGACAAAGGGAATTCCCTTTAGAAGATATATGAACAGGTTCCAGTGTCCTTTTTGCCCCTTCCTGACAATGCATCGCCGAAGCATCTCACGTCACATTGAGAACATCCATCTCTCTGGGAAGACAGCTGTATACAAGTGTGATGAATGCCCATTCACTTGCAAGAGTTCATTAAAACTTGGAGCCCATAAGCAGTGTCATACAGGTGCAACAGCAGATTGGGATACCGTGAACTCTCAGAGCGAGAGCATTGCCTCTTCTTTGAATGACAGCACAGTGTCTTATGAGACTGGAAGTATAAATGGAAGGAAGTCAGCTGGGATGATGGAACCAGTGCCGCAGCAACAGCAGCAGTCACCCCAACCTCATTCGCAGCATCCGTACAAGTGCACAATGTGCAACTATTCTACCACGACTTTGAAGGGCCTCAGAGTTCATCAGCAGCATAAGCACTCATTCTGTGACAACCTGCCAAAGTATGATGGACCACCATCCAACACGCCACAAGATAGCGAGGCAGATGCACACACCTCTGCCAGCACAGTGAAGAAAAGCCAGACTTCGATTCTTGGTCTCTCATCTAAAAATAACTTTGTTGCGAAGGCTGCTCGGAAAGTGTCAAATGACTTTCCTTTGGATCTTTCACCTGTGAAAAAGAGAACTAGAATTGATGAAATTGCAAGCAACCTGCAGAGCAAAATCAACCAAAACAAACAGCAAGAAGATGCTGTGATTAATGTAGAGGATGATGAGGAAGAGGAGGAAGACAATGAAGTGGAGATAGAAGTGGAGCTGGACAGAGAAGAAGAGCAAACAGAACCAATGATAGAGGTTTCCAGTTCTTACACAACCCAGCAAATGTGGGGAAGAGAGGCTAATGATTCCCAGAAGGAGGCAAACTTCAGAAGCATGCAGCATGATTATAATTCCACCAATGGAGCAGAGATTGAGCTCACTTTATCTGAAGATGAAGAAGATTATTACTCTTCTGTTAGCATGAAAGAACATCAGAGCCCTAATGCCTCTGTTCTGGGGAGCCAACCAAACATTTATGGTGCCGATCAGAACAATGAGACCACAGAGTTTACTGACTCTGGTAGGCTTTATTATTGTAAACACTGTGATTTCAGCAACAAATCTGCCAGGAGTGTAAGCACCCACTACCAACGGATGCACCCCTATATTAAATTCAGCTTTAGATATATCTTGGATCCCAATGATCACAGCGCGGTATACCGATGTCTTGAGTGCTATATTGACTACACAAACTTTGAAGACCTGCAGCAGCATTATGGAGAGCATCACCCTGAAGCTATGAATGTATTGAACTTTGATCACTCTGATCTGATCTATCGTTGTCGCTTCTGCTCTTATACAAGCCCGAATGTTAGAAGCCTGATGCCACATTACCAAAGAATGCATCCTACGGTGAAAATTAACAATGCAATGATATTTTCAAGCTATGTTGTTGAACAGCAAGAAGGGCTGACCACAGAGTCTCAGACACTGAGAGAAATCTTGAATTCTGCTCCAAAAACTATGGCAACCTCCACCCCTGTGGCTCGTGGGGCTGGTATGCCAGCTGGTTTTACCAAAAGTGCCGCCAAGAGTTTTAGTCCTGAATGTGAAAATCAGAAGGAGCCTTCAGTCAATACTGTGGTTGTTTACGACTGTGATGTGTGTTCATTTGCAAGCCCCAACATGCATTCAGTTCTAGTGCATTACCAGAAAAAGCACCCTGAAGAAAAAGCATCTTATTTCAGAATTCAGAAGACTATGCGTGTTGTCTCTGTTGACAGGGGCTCTGCCCTGGCTCAGATGTCTTTTGAGATGGGGACACCCGTCTCCCCCAAACTGTCTAATTTGACTTCGCAGCCTCCACCTCCACCACCTCCACCCCCAGAGCTTGCTACTGAACTCTACTATTGCAAACATTGTTCATACAGCAACCGCTCAGTTGTGGGAGTGCTTGTCCACTACCAGAAAAGACACCCTGAAATAAAGGTCACTGCCAAATATATTAGGCAGGCACCCCCCACTGCAGCAATGATGAGGGCTGGTGAGTTGCCACCTGGTATTCAGAGGCCACCAGTATCAATGCAGTTGAGCCGGGGCAATTCTGAGAGCTCTGTGAATCCTCCCGAGAATGAAATGTTCTTCTGCCAGCACTGTGATTATGGAAACCGAACCGTGAAAGGCGTGCTCATTCATTATCAAAAGAAGCATCGTGACTTCAAAGCTAACGCAGATGTGATTAGGCAGCATACAGCCACCATTAGAAGCCTTTGTGATCGCAGCCAGAAGAAGTCATCTGGCAGCATGCCCGCTCACACCTCCAGCACCGAGCGGGACAAGTCAAAGTTGAGAGCCCTCAAATGCAGGCAGTGTAGCTACACCTCCCCTTACTTCTATGCATTGAGGAAGCATATCAAGAAAGACCACCCAACTCTAAAGGCCACAGTAACATCCATTCTGAGATGGGCATTTTTGGATGGCTTAATAGACGCTGGTTATCACTGTGAATGGTGCATTTATTCACACACAGAGCCAAGTGGTTTGCTTGTACATTACCAAAGGAGACATCCTGAGCATTATGTTGACTACACATACATGGCAACTAAACTCTGGGCAGGCCCCGACCCTTCCCCTCCTGCTTTAGTGATGCCAACAGAAACAAAGACTTATAAATGCAGAGATTGCATTTTTGAAGCATCTTCCATTTGGGATATTACTAATCACTACCAAGCTTTTCACCCTTGGGCCATGAATGGGGATGAATCTGTGTTGTTAGATATCATTAAGGAGAAAGATGCTGCTGACAAAACTGGCCTGCAGCCTGATGAAGCTGGGGCCAGGATCAGTTCTGAAGACCAGATTACAACATCACAGCTGGATCAGGATGCAGAGTGTGCAGAGGACCCCAGCCTTCCCCAGGAAAAAACTGTCCAGCTGGCATCTGCAAACCCTGCCATTTCCTCCACTCCGTATCAGTGTACAGTCTGTCAGTCCGAGTACAACAACTTGCATGGTCTCCTGACACATTATGGCAAAAAGCATCCTGGCATGAAAGTAAAAGCTGCAGACTTTGCTCAGGACATAGATATTAACCCAGGGGCTGTATATAAGTGCAGACATTGCCCATACATCAATACACGCATTCATGGTGTCCTCACACACTACCAGAAACGGCACCCATCAATAAAGGTCACGGCTGAAGACTTTGTGCATGATGTGGAACAGTCAACTGACATCACTCAGAATGATGTGGAAGAGACAAGTAGGATTTTCAAGCAAGGCTATGGTGCTTATCGGTGCAAACTGTGTCCTTATACCCATGGTACACTGGAGAAGCTCAAAATTCACTACGAGAAATACCACAATCAGCCTGAATTTGATGTTTTTGCCCAGTCACCGCCAAAGGTGACTGCCTCAGTGGAGCCAGACATAGTGACTGAAATCAAGGCCTCCCCAGAGATTTCTGTTGAGGATATTGGAGAAATAGCTGTCTCAGCACCTCATTTCTCCACCTCTCACTTAGTGTCTCACACAGTTTTCCGATGCCAGCTCTGCAAGTACTTCTGTTCCACCCGGAAGGGAATAGCCAGGCACTACCGCATCAAACATAACAACGTCCGGGCACAGCCTGAGGGCAAGAACAACCTCTTCAAGTGTGCTCTGTGTTCCTACACCAACCCTATCCGCAAAGGGCTTGCGGCACACTACCAGAAAAGACATGACATTGATGCTTACTACACGCACTGCCTGGCAGCCTCCAGGACCATAAGCGACAAGCCCAATAAAGTGATCATTCCATCTCCTCCCAAAGATGACACTCCTCAGCTAAGCGAGGAGCTGAGGAGAGCTGTGGAGAAGAAGAAATGCTCCCTTTGTTCCTTCCAGTCCTTCAGCAAAAAGGGCATTGTCTCCCACTACATGAAGCGTCACCCTGGTGTTTTCCCCAAGAAGCAGCATGCAAGCAAGCTGGGGGGCTACTTCACTGCTGTGTATGCTGACGAACACGAAAAGCCAGCTCCAGCCGAGGAGAGGAATGAGTTTGAGAAGCCTGAGGTGGAGAGTGAAGCTCAGGAAATTGAGTGGCTTCCATTCAGGTGCATAAAATGTTTCAAGCTCTCCTTCAGCACAGCGGAGCTGCTGTGCATGCATTACACTGACCACCACAGCAAGGATTTGAAGAGAGACTTTACCATACTGGGAAGTGGCACCCGCTCGCAGAACGCCGTCTACCAGTGCAAGCACTGTGATACTAAATTGCATAGCACGGCGGAGCTGACCGCGCACTTGAATAGTCACAATGAGGAATTCCAGAAGCGTGCCAAACGTCAGGAGAGGAGGAAGCAGCTTCTGAGCAAGCAGAAATATGCAGAGGGCGCTTTCGCAGATTTCAAGCAAGAGAGGGTAAGGTTCTGTGTGTTGGGTCTCCTTCCCTGCCCTGTCCTCCCTTTGAGGGGAAAGAGTGAAACAAAACCCGACCCTTCTGCACCCAAGAGGCTGCTCCTAAGTACTAATGCCTGTTTGCATGTTCTTTTTGACAGCCAAATGAACACAGGCTAATGTATGACGCAGCAGTGAGCTCCATAAGTCTGTTACACATTCTGCTTTACATTCCTCATCCTTTCCTTCATTCTCCACCCCTTCCTAGGTTCCACAGGAAGCCCAGCTCCTTCCTACTGCTTCCTCCAGTATTTTCTTTATCTTCTTTCCTTCCTCCTCGCCCTTCTGGAAGGCCATCTGTATCTGACAATTACTTCTTCTTTTGTTTCAAGGCTGCCATGTACTTTTTTATAGATTCTTTTAAAAAAAAAGTCCTGTCCGCGTCTTCAATATAGGAAACAAAATAAAAGAGAAAAAACAAACAAACAAAAAAACACCCCACCAGCTCCTTCTCAATCTCTGATAGAGTTCAATATTGACATGACTTTATCTGATGACTGAAACTTTGGACAGGCGCCCAAAAATGAGCAGAAAAACATTTTTTCCTCTTTTTTTCCACCAATTCCCACTTATTTCTTCTCCAGTTTGAGTAATTGTACTTGCCATAGAAATCTCCTCACAGCTCTTGAAGGAGTAGTGATTTGCCTTTACTATTGCAAACTGATCCATCTTCTAAAGGATGACTAATGCAGAAACTCAATGTTTCTCCTGTGCAGACATCTTGTCCACTACCTATTAAAGGTAATTTCTAAATTACCTTTATTTCTACTCAGTAGAAATTTTGGTTCTGTGAAACAGGACAGCTGTTACATTAAACATAACTTTGCTTCAGATGCAAATTCTGGTTTGTATTCCTAAAAAATAGAGTATAAATGTGTATTTTAATGTGTAAATTGTTTTATGGTCGTGTATTCCAATAGGCTTTTGGACACTTGGAAGATGTTTCAAAACTGAAGGAGAGGAAGGTGGTTGGCTACAAATGTAAATTTTGTGTAGAAGTCCATCCAACACTCCGAGCCATCTGTAATCACCTCCGCAAGCATGTACAGTATGGAAATGTCTCTTCTGTGTCAGCTGCAGTGAAGGTGAGAGTTAAAAAAAAAAAAAAAAAAAAAAAAAAAGTGAATAAAGATGACTGTGGTTTTTTTTGTCTTGTTGTGTTTGAGATTCAAACCTTAATGAAAGCCCACGGAAGGCTTCCATGATATTAAATGAGTTTTGGACTGGGTTCATGGTTCAGTTCACTATGACATTCTGATCTAACATTTCAACTTCCTGCAGTGCATGAGATGTTTATTTTGAGATGCTTTAACTTTTTTCCGCTCTTAATCCAGGAACATGAAGACTTTAATTCTCATTTATTCTCCGCTGTGAAGGAGTTTGATGTCACTGATGACCAAAAGGCTTGGTTTATGAGCAGCAGACTACTTTTCTCTTTAGCTGAACTCTTAGAGAACTTGTTTGTGTTTTGTGCTGAAGAAGAGGAAGTGTGCTTCTGCAAAAGTGTGAAGTTGCTTGTGGTGCACCTTTGCAATTGCCTTGCTAGCTCCAAACAAAACAATTCAAGCTTTCCAGCTCAGCCACTGGTCCCATGCAGGTGGTTAGGCATAAGCAAGTTGTTGCTTTATCCTTGTGCAAGTGAACATCATCTAGCACCTCTCCAAGGATTGTGCTCTATGGCATGGTTGTTTCCAGTATATTGGCGGGGGGAGTTGTAAGGGCAATAAGCTTGCAGAAACTGACTGTGCATTTCTTAGCCTCTTGTGGCAGCAAACATTCAGTAGAAACTCCTGCTGCTCTTAGAGCATAACTTCAAGTGTCTCTTTCATGCCATCAGCTGTGTGCTTTAGGGAAGCAGAGTCCTTCACAGTCTAACCCTTGTTACTCAAGTGAGCTTTGTCCTGCTACTGACTTTCTTTTACATTGCCTGATACTACTAACATATGAGGGTGCTTTCCTCCTGTCAAACTGTTTCCCTTCCTCCCTGCTTCTCAAGTGAAGTTCTTGTAGGATCAGTGCCATCATTTGAACAAATAGATATTCAACATCAAGGAGCAAAAACTAAAATCCAAAAGTAGAAGAACATGATGCAAATATTCTTATGAGTTTTAAAGTTGCTGCAAAATACATTATCATCTAATAAAGTTAGGAAAGGGACCACGAGAGAAACTTTCTGGTTTTTGTTTTTAAGAGGTTCAGAGTAGCAGCTTCTTCCTTGTGAATTTGACCTTACTGAACAAAGTCCACATAGTAAAACACACTGCTGTACTAGTCTGTAGAGTAGCTGCATGGTGAGCTAGAGCAAGTGAACAGAAATCACCTTGCTCCATACCTTACTGATTTTATCAATTCAAATTTAAATTTAGAAGTTTCATGTCAAGACTCTTGAAAGATTGATGATTCAATTTTGGTCTTTTTATCTTGTCTAACATAGATTTATTCAACTTTGAGATATCTTTTCTACCTTTATGTATGTGTATTTGTATATAATTACATTTTTTTCCTCCTTTAAAAATAAGATCTCTTTTTTTTTTTTTTCAGAAAGCCATTGATATGGAGATCATGTAGGGATATATTTAGAAAAATGAGGCAAAGGGAAACCTAGGCAAAATGAACACATGGGAGAGACTGAGGGACAGAAGGGAGAGAGAATTGATGGCTTTGGGGGGGTATGTGTTTTTTAGCAGGAAGCTGAAGATTCTCCAAACAGAACTTTGATGGAGGGTTGTGAGGGAGCCAAAGACCCTGGCATTATGGAATTTACAGAAGTTGAATCTGGAGCATCATTCGAAGATGAAACCAGGCCTGGGGGCTACCACTGCAGCCAGTGTGACCGGGTTTTGATGTCTATGCAGGGTCTGCGATCTCACGAGAGGAGTCACTTGGCTCTCGCCATGTTCGCCCGAGAAGACAAGTACAGCTGCCAGTACTGCTCCTTCGTTTCAGCTTTCAGGCACAAGTAAGTCATTTTTATTTACTTTTTTTCTTTTTTTTTTTTTCAAAAGAACAGACTAGCACTGCTGTTCATAGGTTGGCGCAAAAAAAGAGTCCACACAACTTGATTTTGAGCAACATTTTTCTCAATGTTTAGGTATTTTCCATGCACCGAAACCTTTAGCTGTTGTCTATGGCTGCTTCTAAAAGGTCACATCTTTGTATCTTCTTGAATTTAAGAGTCCTTTTTTTGTTGAGCGTAGGGGAAATGCGCGCAAACAAAAGAAGACTTCTCTCAGTCGGCGAACAGTGAAGCCCAGCACTTCTGTAGTCTAGTCAAAAGCATGAAATTTATACAGGCGAAGAAGAGAAAAGTATTTCTTGTTAATCTTTCCTATGTAATGAACTTATGCTACACATGGCTACCTGGTTTTTAATAACTACAGCTCTTTGATGTTAGACTTTTTAATTTCTAATGTTAAACAGCTATTGTAAACATATCTTAAAATTAGATTTTTTTTTCACTTTTTAATTAAGGTATTAAGTTTCACTCTGTGAATGTAGTTTTTACATCAGCCTTGCGTACTACCAACAACCTCAGCCTGCTTCATTGTCTGAGGCAGCACATGAAAAATACATAGGCATCATAATGAGTCGAGTTCCTTATGATTTCCCTAAAATTGGCTTTGTCTTTATTTGGATATTAAAAAAATATCTTTTATTAATTGTTATATATGCATCTTATCACAAAAAAGAAGATGTGTATGAGATATTTTCCAACAGGAACTCAAACTGACAAGAATGTGTATGGTTTCTTTAGTTTCTGGGAAGGGAGCTGCTTACTATTGCAACAACAGGAGAGAAATCCAGGTGCTTACTCAGTATAGGCATTCATAGTACTCAGTAGCACTCTCCAATTCCAGGAAAGTGTCACTGTTTTGCAAACAAGTGCATGTGAGAAAGCACGATAAAAAACATTTTTTAAACCCCTTAGATTGAAAAGCAGGGCTTTTGTGAGTGTCACAGCATGTCAAATCAATGCCATGGTTTGGTATGCCAGGTTTTAAAGGCTCCTGGGCTTCAGCGACCACAGTAAGGAGGGGTATGGGGGATAGGATCATAGAAATCATTAAGGTTGGAAGGGACCTTTGGAGATCATCTAGTCCAACCCCCCTGCACACGCAGAGTCACCTAGAGCACATGGCACAGGGCAGCATCCAAGTGGGTTTGGAAATCTCCAGAGAAGGAGACTCCACAACCTCTCTGGGCAGCCTGTTCCAGTGCTCTGGCACCCTCACAGTCCAGAAATGTTTCCTTAAGTTCCTGTGGAACTTTTGATGCTTCAGTTTCTGGCCATTTCCTCTTGTTCTGTTGGTGACCACTACTGAAAAGAGGCGGGCCCCATCCTCCTCACTGCCTCCCTTGAGGTACTTATAGACAGGTCCCCTCTCAGCCTTCTCTTCTCCAGGCTGAACAGGCCCAGCTCCCTCAGCCTCTCCTCATAGGGCAGATGTT
>JAWLRI010000829.1:2323184-2333670 GCA_034781795.1 Crypturellus tataupa
CTGTACTGGTGTCTGGGGTTATTTCTCCCCAGGTGCAGGACTGTGCACTTGGCCTTGTTGAACTTCATGAGGTTTTTCTCCACCCAACTGTCCATCCAGGTCCCTCTGGATTGCAGCGCAGCCCTCTGGGGTAGCAACTCGTTCCACTTTGGTATCGTAATTGATACATGGGATGGGTATCTACGGGCATATCACAACCTCCTTTGGCAAGACTGGCATTTGAGATGCCCTATTTCAGAAGACTCACAAGATCTGCTACTTGCCCAAGTAATTTGGGTTGCTTCCAAACTCGTTTGTTGCTGAGTTTGGTTCCTAGTCATTCTATTTCACAGGAATTGGAAAAAGCAGTATTCTACAGGAAGAAGGATTGGTGAATCGAAAGGTGGTAGATGGCAGCAAGAAACTGTACAGGCATCACCTAACTTGGTAATAGGTTGTATCAGTGTTGGAATGGAAAACATAGCCTCAGCTGGTGTTTTTGAATCTGATGTAATCACTCTCTTGGGAGATAAAGTCCATGAGAGAAGCCAAACCAGTGTTTTAACAGCCTATTCCTGAAAACTGACCAAAACCTAAAAACCTGCCTTTAGAAATATCTTCCTGGCAAAGTATCTGGTTGTGAATATAGTTACAAATATTATTGTATACAACAGCTTAAGGCATGTTATTGTATACATGTTTGACAGCATGGTTGAATTGGTAAATAAGCTCATCCCTACTAGCTATTTAAAACAGGTTGTATTTTATAAAGTACTGACTTAAATTGATTTAGGATTTTCTTTCCCTCACTTCTCTGGAAAAACTATACATTTTATCATAGATGAAATCTATGCTGTACTTAAATTACGTTTCTAGGAAGTGATCCTGAGATCAGGCATAAAGATTTTTTGTTGTTGTTGTTTTTGCTGTCATCAGATATTTGAATACACAGAGTTCAGTGTTAGCACTGGTAAACAGGAATTTCCTGGCTAAGCTCTTTTAGTGTGGGACTAAAGATCCCGTGATGATCTGTATCATTTGAGAGGGTTGGAACAGACAGCTCTTGATCGAGATGTTGATATTCATTTAAAAAGAACAGGACAATTCAGGTGAAGTAAAAGGAAATAAGGCTGAAGAATGCCTAGAATTACTAAATTCTGATAAACTGTCCCTGCTTCAAATTGCTGAATCTACCCTTACTGTTGTCACCATGATCAAGGAGGCTGAGGCTAAGACTAGACTGACCACAGAGCATTAATGTTCCCAAAGAACTCACTGTTTTGGAAGTGCACGTAACACAGACTAATGCTAATCGCCTGTTTCCTGGAGAACTGGTGAACTTGGGATTACCAGCCACAGCGTAGGAACTGCAGAGGACTTGCTCAGATGGAGTAAATCTGACGTTGTTTTACAAACTATGAAAAATGACCTTTCTTTCCTTCAAAATTTCACTGAGCAGTTAGGAGAAGCTGTGGAGCTAGCAGGTTCTGAACAGCCCCCCGGAATCCAGGTAGCTTTCAGTTCTCCGTGGAAAGTAGAAGCTCGTCTTTGCCACCCTTTTGTCTCTTGCTGAGGTTCGTGCAGGATCTCCCACTCTGCTATGTCTGAAGCTCTGCTGCCTTTTAATCCTGGAACTCATCAACTGCAGCCTGCTGGCAGCCTCCCCAGAGCAGGATCTCTAATCTGCTTTTACTGCTGTAACCAAAAGAAGGCTTCCTCAGTAAAGCTGGTCAAAAATATCTCATTCTCTCTCTCACTCTCTCTCTCTCTCTCTCTTTTTTTTTTTTTTTTTTCTCCTCCTCAAGAAGACAAAAGAGGGCATATTTTCACAAAAAAAATTGCCAGGAAAAAAAAAAGCGTAATGATGATTTTGTTGTTCTGGTCTGCCTCTTGTTTCTTTCAGCTAGTCTTTTAAGGTGTAATCAGATGTAATTTAATTTAAAGTAAATTTTTGTTATGAGTTTATTAGAGTGGCTTGCTTTCTGTGCAACAAAATTGGTTTCAGATCTACTCCTTTTCCTCAGATTAGATTCTACTTCGTTCTGTAAGCAGACCTGCTGGATTTTAAGAAAAAGTGTGTGAAAAGATGTTTGAGTCTAGTCTGCCTTTTATTGCATTTATTATTGGTGCATGTTGTTCTGCATCTGAGGGAGTAGTTGAAATAGTTTCCTATTATATGTTTCCTTTTTCTGCCTTTGCTTTTTTTGAAGTCTGGATCGCCATATGCAGACCCATCATGGACACCATAAGCCGTTTCGTTGCAAACTCTGCCCATTCAAGTCCTCTTATAACAGCCGCCTGAAAACTCATATACTCAAAGCTCATGCTGGTAAGTTTCTCTCTCTCAGTTTTACAGTTGACCAGCTGAAAAGGCCCTTGTAAGCTTGTTGCTGATCAGAGATGCTGATTTCAATCGTCTATGTTGTCACCAAATTTGGGTAAGATTTTCAAAGGCCAGTCAGGATTGGCCAGCTTCTGCAGCTCTTGTAACCGGTGGGATGTTAGTTTTGTGAGGACAAGAATTTAAACCAATGTCGGGTACTTCAGGAACATCTTTCTATTAATTCCTTTTATTTGAATGAATTCTTTATTTTTGCTTGCTTCCAAGAGTGTTCAGTCAGTCCACATATGCCATTGGTGTCTCAATTGTTTGGTACTGAGCTTTGTTCCACTATATTTTTTTTTATGTTTGTGCTTTAGGTAATTCTGGGAAAAGGACTGAGGATTGCATCTCGGTTTCATAGAATCTTTTGGTGCCTTTCATGTTAAAATACTGAAAACTCTGGGAGTTGGGTCTGTGTGTAGCAGACTGAGAATGGTACCATTCCATTATCGTGCATGGAAATCCGTCTTGCAAACTTCTGTTTTGCAGTACAGTATACAAGCAAACAAACATGCTTCTGAGAAACAAGAATTGGGAAGCAAGAATTGGGAATCAAGAATTGGGAAAGTGATGCACCATACAGAATAGGTCATGACAAAGTGTTGCACCTTTGGCCGTTCAAAGGTGTGAGACACAAAATGCCCTGGTAGGTGACCGATCTTTATTCCTTGGCCATAGACTCCTGGCATCGTCATGCATTGAAAGGTCATATGAAAACTGGAGTCAAGAACCAATGGCTCCACCGATGTCTGTTGCATTTGCCATGTAAAAAACAGTGAACTCCCCTACCTCCATCCAAACACATATTCTAGGTAACCTAAAACCCCTCTGCAAACTAGCCCAATTGTTATGACTTTCACACAGAAACTCCTGGAACAAATGACAAGGTGCTATAAATACATTCCTTTCTTTACTGCTTGTTTCTACCACATTGTGTACTCGTGTGAGAATGGAGGACGAAGATGAAGAAAACGGGAAGTGGGAGGCAAAAGGAATTTGTAACTGTTGGATGATAGGTAACTGTGGTCCTTAAACCAAACACACTTCTCTTTAAAAATAGAGGAGGGATGGGTGATGTCCGCTGTACTCCATTTCCTCTTTTGACTTCAAAATTTACACTTGGATGCTTTGTTTTCTGATGATAGTGGGTACACCAGGACGATATACTGTACGTGCATGGGTATTGTGGATTAATTTGAAGTTTTCCAGCCTCCTCTATGGGACTATGACATTCTGTCTTTTCTAGGAAATTTACGTGTATTCGGCAGTTTCAATTTATGCAGATGCTGTGTGGAGGAGCCAATATTCTCTGCCTTGGCCAACCATAATTTTTTTTCTTTTATGTCATTGTTCAGTTGGGTTACTTTGTGTTACCTTGCTTGGACCTGTTAGATTTTAGTGGCATGATTAGCATGTAGCTAATATTTACTTAAAATCCTTTTCATGTAGGTCATTGACTTATATATTACAAAGTCATGCCATTGAATTTATTAGTGTACCTGTGTTTTGCATCATACAAGAACACAGTTTCACGGTTGTCTTCTGCAGCCCAACGAGTGCTTTGCGCAATGACTTGTGTAGTAGTGTTTCCAAAACCTAATGATCTGTTCTGCCTCAATCCACTTCTATAGAAGAAACACTTTCGTCACCTAAAATATCTGGCTTATTTTTCAAAAAGAGTTTCGTTGTCTTTTTAGGCAGTCCTTCAGAAATACCTCCTACTGAATAATCACCTTGTGGACACTCTTCCTCCGACTCCTCAGTCTTTTATTAATAGAGTGTTTATCTGAGTCTTTCTTTTGTTACCACATTCTTTTCTCTCATCAATCATCTCATCATTTATTTATTTATTTATTTTAAGAAGCAGGACTCTACAACATACCCTTGAATTTTTGAAAAGTCCCTGCTGGATCTTTAAAGTTCAATAAAATCATGGAGTCTTTCACTCAGTCTGCCTGCTTCCATCCCGTTTTGTGGACTGGTCAAATTTCATTCACTATGAAATGTATTCTTTTCTAACAGTACCAGTGAGCGTTTTTGGCATTTGTTCTCATCCAGTATATGCCATCTCCTTTGGCATGGAGCAGAATGGTTCGCAGTATCTCTAAATGTGCTGTCAATTGTTTTCACTTCAAATTGGATTGTAAGCCAGGCTGTTTTCCCTGTTCAAGTTCTATTTGATATGGAACATAATGTTCTGGGGATATCTCAAGTGTTGAGACAGTCCCACATGAAAATTATTGAGATGTATTGATTTATATATTAAAGCTCTCACTTTATGAAATGTGAAGCTATCAACTGAAAATGTATAAAACCCTTCTGTTGAGTAAAACCATTGACCTGCCTCTGAAGTCAAACACATTCTGTCATCCTGATGTCCATCTGAACTGTTATTGCTGGATAGTGGGTATATTCACTAATTCCATATTGAGTTCTTTATTTGTAATCTTCCTCTATTTGCTTTATTTTCTTGTGATGAGTTAAGCTAATGGTTGGTTCCTACCTTCATCTAGGAATATGAAGTTTCTTTCTCACAGCCTCACAGAATAGTTGGGGTTGGAAGTGACCTCTGGAGACCATCTGGTCCAACACCTTTCTTCAGTAAGGTCACCTAGAGCGAGTTGCCCAGAACCACGTCAAAACTTGAGTTTTAAAATCTGCAGGAGTGGAGACTTTCTGTCCTTGCATTTTCCTGTTTGGTTAAGCAGCCTGTCATACATACTGTCCAAAAAATGTTTCCATTCTCTTTGTAAAAATGTAGAATCTACCACTAACATAGCGCTCAGCTGAAGAATGGCATCTGAAAACACAGGTGGAACAATTTTTTATTCCATTATTTCACATCCTAAATGCTGTGTTCTGTTTCAGATGAATCAAAGAGGCTTTCTAGAAGTTGGCATTTGCTTCGTATGATAAGCATAGTTTTTCTGTAAGAGAGGGGTGGGATTTATGTTTCTTCATGCAGGGAGGCTGCTGATCTTTCCCTGTGTGCATACTCTGACTAGCTGGAATACTTGCTGCAGTACTTGCTGCAATACTTGCTGCTGATGTGTTTTCATGTTCTTTTCATTTGCTTATTTTTGCTGTTGAAAACATACGTTTAAGAAACTTGATTGCTTTTTGTTTTTCTGAGACATGGAAGATGTTTCCTGCTTGCTCATTATGCAGAGTTTTTGTTCTGCTGTTACTGTTTGTAATTTTTCACTCCTGTATTAGTTTTGGCACTTTATGTACAACTCGTGTTATCCTTATACGTGGAAGTGGCACTTCCAAAATGGTAACTTGTCATCTGTATATCACATTGTTTATGTTCAATAGTTTCATGTGTTCCAGTTGCCTCCATGATGCTTAATGCAGAACAAATCTTGTCTCAGGGATTTGTATTCTGTCTTTGACTTGGAATGTATTGGAATTAAATTCACTACTGTTCATTACTTCCATTCTTTCACTTCTTTTGAGACTTGCTTTTCCATAGCACATTGTCACATAGCCTTACAAATGTGCAGTCTTCCTAGTATTGCCATATCCAGTTCTTGTAGTAAACCAACCTTGAGTTGGTTACCAGTTCTGTGGAAATTATTTCTGCCTGGGGGCAGGCTTCACATAAGCAAAACGCAACCTTCCTCAAAGAGATTCTTTTTGAAGGACTTTTGGAGCATTTTGTGGTCTCCTTCTTGCTTCATGAGTAGCAATACTGGATGTGCTGCATGCAAAAGTGGATGACTTTGCTCTCTTTAGTTGCTGTGCGCCAAAGAAATTTGGAAATGCTGTAGTCAACTCCATTTTCATCCCAGAGTCTGTTTTCTTCCCATGCCATGCAACACAGGCACAACAAGAGTCTGGCCTCTGTTTTTTGACATCAGTCACTACACAAGCATCTACAGTTGGCAGAAAATGTTGATTTCATCCAGAGCAGATTTCTGTGCCTGCAGAGTCCAGGCTGCTCCATCAGATACCCATATAGTTCGTTCTCTATGGGAACAGCCTCACGCTGAAGGAGTCCATGGGAATTTTACTGCCAAGTTCAGTAGGAGAAGTATGGGGACCCCATTTCGTTTCTTTTGTGAGCTGATGACTTGCCTGTATTTCGCTCACCCAGGTGAACATGCCTACAAATGTTCCTCCTGCTCATTTTCCACCATGACAATCAGCCAGCTGAAAGAGCACTCCTTGAAAGTGCATGGGAAAGCACTGACACTGCCAAGACCCCGCATTGTCAACTTTGCAGCCTCACACGCCCACCACACCTCCAAGAACCACTCTGCTGCTGAAGAAGTGGAGGACTCTAATGGTAAGAGGTGCCTCAGAGCAAGAGTTTAATATTTTAAGGTGGCACTTAATATTTTTATATAAAAAGAAAAGAGGCAGACAGCTTGTCCAAGAAGCAGCTTCCTTTGGTCATTGAGAGGAATCGGAAATTGAAGCAAAACAAGAGTAAATATGGTGTTTTGGGACATGCCCTGCTTTAGAACCTCACCTATTCATACTTCACTCACTTGTCTTGTCATCACTTGACTTTGGAACATGTCATGGAGGCTTCACTTTTTAGCAGAAATTTAAATTGTGGAAAATTTTCAGAGGCAAATCTTCTGTTGAAAGCCAATGAGAAAGAACATCCAATTCCATTTGTTCTGCTGAAAAAAACACCCATTTATTTTGTCAGGAAAGTGCTTTAGTGAAATTTAGTGAAAATTTAAATGGTTAAACTTAAAATGTGTACCTGTAATGGTAGTACAAGTGATTATTCTCTTTTTTTGTACTACAAAGAGCATAAGTGGTACATTAGGTGCATCTGCTGGAGAGAGGCTCTGAGAACTATTCTCTTTTCTGAAAACTTCTAATGACTTTGTGCAAGAAAACACACAGTATATATCTAGGAAGCAGCAGAGGAAGTTAACACAGAAAAAGTAGACTTGTAGGATAGATGTAGTGCGTCATTAGAGCAAGCTTTCAGACATTTGCAGTGGTTGCGTATGAGAGTTGTTTTATGTTGCTTCCTGCAGGTTAAGAAAAGAATGGGCCTTGGAGCAAAAAAAAAACAACTTGATTTTCATATGAGTTGCCCTGACAAGGGAGAACAGTGTAGCTGAAGATACATAAAAGGTTCAGGTGTTTGCAGGAATTCAAAGGAATTAGGGTGTGTGGTATTTTAAGAGAGAGAAAAAAATATTCAAATCTTTCCTTTTTTTCGTGTCTAATTATTTAGTATCTTTTTTAGTCTTCCTTCATCCCTTCTTTTCCTTCTCATTGGTAAAAAAAAAAAAGTGAAATAAGAAAAAATGAAAGACAAGAAATAAGTCCAGAAAATGGTATAAAAGAATTTAAAGAAAGAAGAAAATCACGATAAAAATATTTTTGAAGGAAAAAAAAGTGAATAATATTGTCTGGTTCAGCAAATCACTTTTTGGCATCAGAGTCTTTTGAAAAGATTTTGACCAGCTGCTCTCAGATTGCCTTTTGTAAAAGGGTGTCTGGAACAGTGCAGTGAAGACTTACTAACTGAGCATTTATTTTTGCTAATGCTAGCTTAAACTAATCCAACACACAGAGAACATCTTGTATAATATCTATTACTTTTCTATTACTTTCTATAAAGAATGTTCCATTACCAACCGTTACAAAGTGGAAAGTAATTTTCAGTGGCTCGTCAGGTCTTTCCAGTTTGTTAGCAGAGTTCTACTAGTCAGAGTGGTCTTCAGAGATAGAGAAAAAGACAGTTTTTGAACTTGGGAAGACTGGTGCATTTACCTTTTTTTTTTTTTTTTTTTGATTTGTAACTGGACTTACAAATTAAGTGCAGGTCTCTGTATAATTCTATAACCTTTAGTGTGAACTCTTCCTAAAATAAATAAAATAATGAGTCTTAACAAAAACGCTTTTGCAAATAGCTCTGTTACCTAGATTAATACTGCAGCCTGAGACCAACGTGCAATTTGTCCCAATTAACCTGATCATCTTTAAACAGGGTTAATAGTTAAGTCACTTTGACAATAATAGAAACCACCCACTGGGGAGCTAGTCAGACGAGTACCGGTATAATAATAATCATGTTAACATTTTCTGCATTGCTTAGGGAAAGAATAACCTGTTTTAAGTAACTTTTTGACATTATAAAGTTGGCTGCAGATCAAGCTAACGATCTCTGCTCTTGTAACATCATTTATTTTTGTTTTTTTTTTACAAAGGAATGAATCAAGCTCTGTGTTACCTAGATCTACAAACTGCAGATGATACATAGGACTAGATAAAAGACTGGTCCCAATAACAGGAAATATGGGTATATGAGGGTAACATGGGTATGTTTATTATGTCCAGCTTGAGGGAATGTTAAGTGGGGCTCATGAGCTGTACTTTGGTTGGATTCACCTGCATTAGTGTGCATAAACAACCTGTGCTTGGACTGTGGTCAGATTAATGGGAATACAAATCTGGACTAGTGCTGGGGTGAACGCAGGCAAGAAGGTTAATTCATGTTCTCATGGACTCGTTTTACAGGTGGGTAAGTGTGCAGCAGGACAGGATAATTGAAGTGCCTACAGAAAAGATCCGTTCTTGGTCTATGGAGGAATATTGTATTTGGAATAGGAAGTAGAGCAGGATGGCTTGGGGAGATTTGAGGAGCTAGCAGAACTCTTCTTGCCAGTTTTTGAGCCTGCAAAGATGGGAGAAAAGGGTACTCAATTGTAATGGCAGAGTGCCTGTTTGAATAGAGCTGTTCTGGGACGGGAGCCCAGTGGAACTTCTGCTGCTTTCTTTCCTGCAGAAATTGTTCCCTGAGGGGCCTTCCTTAGAACATTTCTTTTGTTCTTTTAGGTTGATCCATTTGTTAAAAGATGAAAATATATTTAAATTTGAGTGACTCATCTCTTTCAGTTCATTGTGGTTAGCAGCCAGCATATCTGAAATGCTCAACTTTATGTCCTGGAGATGTTTTGGGATTTGCATGAAGGCAACGTTGGAACAGTTTGGCGGTTTAGGTAGGCCCATCCAAAGCAACTACAGTGTCATTAAAGACTGTTAACAACCTTTAACACCCATATGCCTTTTGCTAGGCAGTGGTGAACCAGCGTGTTTGTGGTAGTCCACAAAGGGAGTCAATAGAGAAGACTTTGTTAGTGAGATGTGACAGGAAATGCTGCTTTTCATATCCTATCTAGTTTTCCATGAGTTGTGCGATATTGGATTTTTGGAGACCTTGGATATTTCCATGTGTTGTTTGATGTCAGAAACCTGCTCATGTTGTACCCTAATCTCTCCAGAAGTAAATCACTCTGCTCTTTTTACAAACAGCCACAACGGACCAGCAAATGGTGATCACCAATGTGACTCTTGTTGAAGCAATGGGGTGGTCATTCTGGTAAAATGTGCTGTTTTTCTCCCAGTGGTTTACAGGTACTTTTGATTTTCTAGTGAAAATTTAGAATAAACTGAAATAATTTAATCTCCTCAACTCACCTCTGAGGAGGCCTGGGTGAATCCCCTAAAAAGATATGTTTTGTTTTGAGCTTTTCACATTTTCTTGAGAACCGGAACTAATGTTTGTGTTAATCTCTGCCCAGAAGGGTTGTATGGATTTACTGGTAAAATTGTCATCCTTGTTGGGCAATATGTGTCATAGATAAGGGTTTACAGTCTCACACTGTGTGGAATCAGCTCTGTTCCTGTTGATTTGAGCGCAAGGCAACAAAACCTCACAGCTTGCATTGTCAAGTCATTACAATATTAAAAGAACATCATCATCTCTGTCAGTAGGGAAGGCTTGGACTGCAAGACAGGCAGGGACACAAAATTTGTTTGACTAAGTGCTGGAAAGCAGATGATCAGATATTACCTGTGAAGTTCAGGCTAGCCAAGGAGAGCACGTGTGAGTGGACACGTGTGTAAGGCCGGGCGTTGCGTGTGTTTGCTCAAATGGGCTGTAGAGGTGGAGGGACGGCCTTCCTCTTACAAACTGGAGAAATCTATGAGGTGAACCTGTTGTCATGAAGACCATAAAACAAAATGGCTCTACAGGCAGATCAACAGTCTGGGGTTGCTACTCCATCCTTCTTGGGAGTATGTAAAATATTTGTGATGTTGCCCTTGCTGGAGCTATTGCTTCTTTTGAGTAGTGTTTTATTTATG
>JAWLRI010000829.1:2350122-2360835 GCA_034781795.1 Crypturellus tataupa
TGAATTACCATTTGTCATCTACTTGTTGGCTTTTATGTCAAAATGTTTACACTGGCAACACGCTGTAGAACACACTGGTGTCACATATGCTTTGTGCAGAAATAAGGACTTCTCTTTTTTCACACTGTTTTGTTGATGTTTCTGCCTGAATTTCCAGCTTCAGCAACTGCACTGGACTTGCCTGTACTCTGCCTAAAGTTTTCAAAATGGCAAAACCACTTATCCAAGCAAGTGTTGTAAGAACTTCTGGAAATGCTTTCTCTCTTTATCCCCCGTGGAGACACTATAAGACATTCTTACATGTTGCAAACCTCACACAGTAGTTATACATATACATGGCTCTGTTGATAGGGTACCATATGGACAATAATTTCTACTGCTTTCCTTTCAAACAGTCATTTAACCTTTTGGGCAAGAGAACCCTGTTGTATTCAGAGGATGGGTATTGACGTCATTTAGATCTGCAGTGCTGGCAGGGATTAACTACTTGCTAATCTTGTTACTCTTTCTGTGGATGTAATCTGTAGGTAGATCTGGTGGCTCAAAATTCTCATCCTGAGAACTGCAGCACACCTGTTGTTCTTCCATGTTTGGCGAGTCACTTGCTGCTAATCTTGCCTCTTGGCGTGTCTGCAGGTTCTTTGCCTTTTAGTTCAGAACACCTCATGTTGTTAGCTTGCTTTGGAAGTTTTTTTTCTTTAACACGTACTCAATCCATTGTGGTATTTCGTTTTTCTTCCTTTTTCTTCCATGTTTTCTCTGCAGCTCCATGTTTTACATTATTTAAAATAAATTTTCTAACTCTTCTTTTTGCTTATTTTAATTTTTTATTTGCTCTCTGACTTTGATGTAGAATTCCATGATCATTTTGGATGGCTGGATACTCTTCCAACTCTGGGCCAACACCATCAGTGCTTTCCTGGATTTCCCCTAAACCTTTGTGTTTGGGATATAGGGAAAAGGCTGAGGTCAAACATGCAGCTGTGACTCAGTTTTTAGGCAACTCTGAGGGAAAAGCATTCTTCCTCCCTCATCTTCCAGCCCTGCATCCAGACATTCTGGTCTTGCAGTAGAACCATCAAGAGGTTTCCAGTAGTTTGGGGCACCCTTGCTCAAGGTCTATGTAAATTACGTGGGTTTTATACCACTCCGTTAAAATGTCAAGTCAGAGCAGTGCTAAGTGATGGTCTGAGCTGCTTGGGAAATCAGCCTGCCCTTTCAGCACAAGTAATGGTGGAGCCCAGGTAGAAGCAATTTGCCAGTTTAAGGTAACGGTGTTCCTTACAAAACACTATATGTTGCTCCTTGGCTCTGGTTTGCTGATGTACCTCCTGAATCCTATCTTCAGCTGCTGCTTTAAGAAGAAAAAATACCCCAGACCCACAGGATCACAGAATCATAGGATGGCTGAGGTTGGAAGGGACCTCTAGAACCCATAATCTGTTTTTTGTTTGCTCACCATCCTTTCTATGCTGTGTGCTAAAAGCATGGTCAGCGGCAAAGGTAAGTCAGTTGGTATCTTTCCACTACCTCCCTGGGTTTTGGAGTGGGCACGAAGTGTGGTTGAGTGCTCCCTGAGGTCAATGGAAAATCTCCCATGCCTTCGGTTGGCTTTGGACTCTGTCCGAAGTGTTTATGGTGGGCCAGCGTTGCACCTGTGTGCTAGGATAGCCATCTGACAAGGCGATTCTCAGAAACCAACAGAAGCCCTTTACATAAGTTAATCCTGCGTGTTTTTCCTCACAAAGTGATAAATCTTGTACTCTAGAAGGACTGCAAAATAATGAAAGCTTTTGGCAAAGCAAGAGAGGAAGAATGCCCAAGCAAATCTAAGGAAATTCATATTACCATTATTTTTCAGTGTGAGACTTTCCTCATAAGCTCTTGAGATGGCATATTTTCTGTAAGTACCAAACTATCTAATTGTAAAAGAGAAATATACTAAGAATTTTAAGGTGGTCAACACAAAAAGACAGGTTGAAATTAAATAAGTATTCTAATGTTAAAGGTAGAATTTGCTTTTGGCTGTTCCTGATGACAGGGAAAGCTACTTTGTGCATTCTTTTTCCTGTGGGAAGAGGCTATCTAATTCTGCAGTTTTTGCATACCAGATTCCACAGAAGTATGTAAATATCCAATTCAGAGTTAGAAAACTGGAATAATAGACACCAGATGATAGGGAAAATAAAAACATGTGAACCATAACGGGCCTTCCAAGCAACAACCAAACCTCATCATTCTGAAAGTAATCCTTTTTAACCCTGTAACTTTCTTAGCAATGCACATCACTGAGGTTTTTTCTGGGAAACTTGAAACTACGAAGGTAGTTTTTGACCAGTAGGTTACAACTATTGATCAGTATGCTACATATCCTTCCTTAGAAATAGTTCTTCCTGCATGAGCACCATTCAAATGTCTCCAGTGCTGTGAAGTTTTTCAGGATGTCTCATCCTCTCTGGGAAATGTGTGCCTAACTATTCTGGGATTTTAGAAGCGCAGAGACAGGTTGCCCAGACGCTGATCTGCGGGCTAGCAAGTGAGCAGATCTGCTCTGAACCTTGTATTGCTTTGGGCTTTGAGACCCTGATCCGAAAGCAGGGAGAGCCCGTGGTTGATGCCCTTAATAAAGAGCAAACTTGCGGTGGTATCTGCTGCTCCTCCGGCCAGCCCTGCCCTGGGGAGTCTGTTAAAAGGGGAAAGCAAGCCCTGAGCAGTGAATGTGTGGGGCTCGCTGCGAGCTGCTGTGGAAGTGATGAAAACAGAGAAGATAAACACCGTGCTGCGATCCAGTCCCCATTCATGAGACCTGGATAGGAGAAACAAAAATAACTCAGTTCCTCTTACCAGAATATTCCATGTCTCTGCATTTGTCTTGGCCATCCACCTGGCCAGGGGTGAAGCCAGGGGAGCCTGGAGACATCTATCTCCTTCCGGCTTTGCATTTTGTTTGTGTGTTTCTCTTCTTTTTTTTTGTAGTTGGTTTGTTTTTTGTTTCTCAGGCATGTATAACCGCCTTTGTGACAGTGGGAAAAAAAGCAAGCATTTTACTCTTTTGAAGACAGGTGGAGAAGTCCCCAAACTGAGCGCTGTATAGGCCTGTTTGCCTTTTGTTTCTCTTTACTAATTGGTAAGAATGGATGGTATTAAGTTCCTGCAAGTATGTGCATTAGAGAATTCCTACATATCCAGCCTCAGGGAATTATTCTTTGGAAAATGAAGTACTCATCAAAGCAGGAGGTGCCTGGTACAGTTCGTATCCCTACTTACTTCTTTTCTTCTTCTCTTTTTTTTTTTGTTTTCTTTCTCTTTCTTCCAAAAGGCTTAAGAAAAGAGCCTTTTGTCTTCTTTTCAGGAAAGTTACACTGAAATTCATCTGTGCTTTATTCATCTGCTTCCATTTGTGCCATTCATAGGCAGCTGTGGGTTACATGGGACAAAGCAGATGAATTCCTAACATCCACATTCAAAACCATGCACTGGGAAAGGTTCAAGGCCCCTCACTCCCCCCGCTTCTCTCTGGACCACGAAAGTGGTCTAGTTTTCAGTTTCACTGCTGAGGCATCTGTAGGCTACGTTTCTCCAAAAGAGATGTTGTAGCAGACTTTTGGGTTCTGCAAGGGTTGCTTAAGTACAGTAAGATATATTTATATAAAGGGATCTTTTTCTTTGTATAGTAAAAATTAAAATCTTCTAAGGAGATGTAGTTTGAAAACTTCTTTATAGGGATTATGAGTAAGTATCTCTTTTTTATGATAACTTGATTTTAAAACACCCACTGGAAAGGTTTGAATTCACCTTTTATGAAGATGGCTTCAAATATGACACAGTAAAATTGCATCATTTTCTTAGACTTAGCTTTTGATGTAGGTTTCTTTAGTAATTTCATAATTCACCAGTTTCAGAGCAGGGAAGTGTAATCATTCTTTCTCTCTCTCTCTTTTTTTTTTTTTTTTGGATAAGTTACTCAGATGTGTCCTATGGGGAATCTTCATCTGGCATAAATTGGTATAAAACAATTGAGAGGGTCTGGTTTGCTTCATGCACCAAACATTCTGCAGGAGCACTTGGCAAAATGATTAATATGCTTTACCTTCACAAATTACAAGTATTTTAAAACCAGACTTCTTTTTAAATCTGTCACCACTACTTCTATCTCCAAATCATATCAAAAAAGCCTGATTTCAGCTGATCCCGTTTTAAATTGTAGAATGTAGATTATGGTTAGATAAAGAAATGCTTCACCTTTTACTCTTTATACCTTCAGAAAACTGTCTGTGGATTTTGTAACCAAAGGCTTGATCAAACCTGTGTAACTTTTGATAACCACTGGAACAGGCCTTGAACATCTTTGGAGCTGGAGACCTACCTGCAATAACCACCTCTTTCTCTTTCTCTACAGACTCTTCATACTCGGAGCCTCCTGATGTTCAGCAGCAGTTGAACCACTACCAGTCAGCAGCTTTGGCCAGAAACAACAACAACATCAGCCCAATCCCACTTTCTGGGAATGCTGCAGGAATGGAAAAAACAGAAGCCATTCTTAACTGTGAATTTTGTGAATTCTCCTCGGGTTACATCCAGAGCATTCGGCGTCATTACCGTGACAAGCATGGAGGGAAGAAACTCTTCAAGTGCAAAGATTGTTCCTTTTATACAGGCTTTAAGTAAGTACTGTGCAAAATAGATAAACTGAACTCATAAGGGTATTTGAGCACTTGAAAAGACTTCTGAGATCTTTGGGAGCTGGCCGCAGCTAAGAGAAACATGGCCACTGCTGACCAGAGAGAGAAACGTAGGAAATACCATGCCAGATCACAGCAGCATCCATGTAATCCATTTTCCTCTCTCCTACAACAGCCGGTACCATCTGCTGCAGACAAAAGGACAAGAAACCCTTGCAGTAGGTTGTACTTGCTGGAGGCGAGGGTACAGGTAGTGCTCTTTTCCTTAGTATCAATGATTAGAAACTCATCCTTAATCTCAAAGCTTTGCTCTCCAAAAATGAGGTTATTTTTTGATACAGACAGCATGATGTATAGAACAATTAAGTGTTGTAGGGAGACTGGAGAGAGATTTGATATTCAGTCTCAGGCATTTGCCCCACCATTTATCTACCCAAAATACAAAACATTATCTAAAGCACCTGATAACACATAGAAGCATTTCAGCAAATCCAATTAGATGTTGCAGAATTTAAAATTTCAAATGTGTATGTGCATATTTTAGCTATTCTTCCAAAGAAAAATGCACATGCACTTATGTTCTTATATGCTGAACCCTTGAGCATAACCCCTATTTGAGGTCTCAAAGTTGATAAATTCCTTAGAGATTTGTGAAAATAAGCATTATGCTTTGGTGAGCAAGAGAAGTACTGTTGAAGAAAATGTTGAACACAAACTTGTTACACACAAGAGAATCTGCATAAGCGCAACCTCCAGTTACAGATCTGTAAATTTTTTTGCGTCATTTGCTTACTGGTTGTTTATGCTTTACATCCTAATTGCTATCTTAAAGATTACCAGACATTGCCAGGTCCACTGAATCTTTTCCACATCTTGGTAGTGCCCTTGTTCCTACCAGGATAAAGAGAAATCATCTTAAATCAAGCTGTAATTAAATAGGTTCACAGTTACATAAAGGAGTTATGTTCTTTAATGTGGTGTCTCAGACATTTGGGGATTAAGTTGTACCTCTTTAGACGTACAGTGTGTCTCTTTCTCAAAAATAAGGCCAAAAAACCAAATTCCCTCTTCCACTTACCACAGAAAATTAAAAACATGAAAGCATTCACCGAATAAAAGCATTCACCAATAAAAATACACCTGTAGACTTCAGCAGTCACTAGATTGGGCCCAAAGCCAGTTACTATTACTAAATTGCTTTGTATTCAAGCTAACAGACTTGAAGAACTTCAAAAGAACTTTGAACTCTTAATTCAGTACAGCAAGCTGCTTAACTTTTGCAGGCTTCACCACTGCTTGAGGAAAAAATGACCAAGTCCTCTAAGTTTACAACACCTCTCATTTCAGTAGTTGAGGTTGTGGTTAGAAAGGTGTGTAGTTTATTTCCTCTGTACTCGTGTCTCTTGCGACTTATCAGAAGCATGCAGCCCATGTAATGCCACCATGACATTTGTTGTTCAGAGTGCCATGGAGTATTCATTCTTTCCTCTGCATTGATACTTGGAGTTTTCTGAGTCCTGTGTTTTCAGATGCGTGTAACTGATGTTTAAAAACTTACCTACTGTTTGCCAATTCACAAGTCTGTTTTATGTCCTGAATCTGAGAGTTTCAGCTTATTTGGGGCTCAATTTGCAAAGACAGTGGTGGTTGAGGGCGGTTTTTGTGCTCGGAAATAAGTGTGTCTTCCGCCTTTGCAAGTCCAGAAGAGCTGCTAGGATTCTTCTCAACTTGATAAAAATTAAATCTTTGTCAGACAGAGCGTACACAGAATATTTCAGCCTGAAGACAGTTAACGGGCATGAAAGATGGGAATTCTTTTGCTATCTTGACTATAGCAATGTGACTATACAGCTACCCCTGCAAAAGAATATCTTGTCAGAATGCGTGTCAGTTACTTGAGGATACAAGCCTGCAAATACCTCTGCTCATGTGTTACTCATGTGAATAGTCCTGCTGAAATGCCATGTGGCACGGTGAAGACAAGGCTGAGTGGTATCTGTACGATTTTACACGACACTTCCCTTATCGAGCTGTGACACTTCAGCGTTCCCTGCACACCTCTTCTGACTCCTTCCATGTCTCCGTCCTGTTTCACAGATCTGCTTTTACTATGCACGTGGAAGCTGGGCACTCAGCAGTTCCTGAGGAAGGACCCAAAGACCTTCGCTGTCCTCTTTGCCTATATCACACCAAATACAAACGCAACATGATTGACCATATAGTACTGCACAGAGGTAACGATGCCCCTGTATTTGTCTGTATATGAATGGGGGAAGCCCTCTGATTTCAGAGTGGTTCCATTAAGTGTTCTGTTTTCTGAGCACAATGTATGTTGAATAGGTCACCAACCCCTGAATGCCTTTTATTTTGTTTCTAAATGATGAATATTATATCTTTACTGTGAAGTACAAAGTCAGCCTGTGCTGAACCAAGTCAGATTTTAAATTGTTCTTAAGCTCTTCCTCTAAAGAGGTTAACAGTCAACGAGCACCTGCTTAACAAGAGTTACACTAATTTACTACTGTGACCGAGGCCAGGGTTGTTTCCTGTGTGTCCTTGCTACGATAAAGTCCTTGCTATTATAAACACTGTGGCAGGGTGTAACAACTAATCCTAGAAGCCGCAAAATATCCCTTGATTACTTGCTTGAAATTTTTGTCTTCATTATCTGTCTTGCTGTTCTTAAGATCAAAACAAGAATTATCATGTTTTTGTTTTTTTTCCCTAAGACTCCTTTTCTGTCTCCACCCCTCCTTTCTTTTTTTAACTCAGCTAAGAGTGGGATTAGGGATTTTTATATTCTATTAACTGCAGGCTTGCAAGCTCGGAGGAGACAGCTGTTTGGGCTCACTGGGCTGGGATTCCTGCCCACAGCTATCACACTTGATGCTTCTAGATGGTCTGTTGGCTGCCGAAATCCAAACCCATGTGTTGGGATGGCACTTTGCCTGCTTGCAGGTTGGGCAGAGTTTCGCAGTAGGGTATTGATGGTGAGCAAACACAAGTCTTGCATGCCATCTTTTTCCTGGAGAAGCTCCTGGTGTGACAAGCGTTATCATAATTTCTTGTAACATACCACTTTTCAGTGTGGGTTGCTTAAAGTCTGTCTTGTACCGAAGCAAGTGAGACAGGCAGAGTTCATACAAGTGTCTGCCTCCTGAAAGGCCTGTTCTGAAGAAACATCTGTGGGAGCAAATGACCCGTCAGCGATTCAGACAGCACATAGCAAAGCTGCCTTATTTGGCTATAAGTGCTCATCGGATGCTTTTACTTTGGTGAGTGCTTGTCTTTGAAGGTGTCACAGTGTTGGGTTTTGCCCAGCCTCAGTACATGCTCCAGAATTAGCTCACTTTAGAGGAGAGAAGGTTTTGGTAGCTGCGTTCTGGGGACCCTGTGGTTTCAGGTGCTGATGGGGTGTGCTCTGGCTTGTGGCCATAGCCAAACATATAAAATGTAGTTAGAACAAGGGAGAACTTGTGCTTAGGAAAATTTCCAGCAAAGGTTGACCTTATACTGAGAATGTCCAGTTGCTGCAGTGGTAGAGCATTTTGTGAGCTCAGGCAGCTGTGCTGCCTTTACAGAGCTGTTTCTGACAACTGCAAAGAGGTCATGGCAGAATCACAGAGTGGCTGAGGTTGGCAGGGACCTCTGGAGATCATCTAGTCCAGCCCCTGCTCCAGCAGGGACACCCAGAGCACGGGGCACAGGGTGGCATCCAAGTGGGTTGGGAAGATCTCCAGAGAAGGAGACGCCACAGCCCCTCTGGGCAGCCTGTGCCAGGGCTCTGGAGCTCTGTAACTCTCACGGCAGAGAAGCCCTTTCTTACATGGAGATTAAACTTCCTATGTTTTAATTTATACCCATTGCCTCCTGGATAAGTACCTCTGTAGGTCTGTTCTTCTGCGTAGCTCTTGCTTCAGTGGCACAAAACAACCTAAACCCTTGTGCTGTTGATATTAAAAAAAAAAAAAAAAAAACAGCTAATAGCAAGGGATATGGTTATATACCCATTAGAGTGTTGAGGGAAGTAAAACAGAGTAGAGAAGGCTCAGTGTGGATGGGAACTGAGCTAAAGGTTCTCAGAGGCCTCTAAGAGAAGGATAAGTGTTTTACCAGGCGTGAAGCATGCAGGGATTAAAGAGAGTCCTTCCGTAAAGTTCTTTTTAGTCTACCTATCCAGATTAAAAACCTTACTGTTCTGTTTAATTGTGTGGAAGCTGAGGCAGATAATTTTAACAGTTTAGTGTGTGCTGGGAGAGGGAATGAAGGCTGCTGAACACAGCCTGAGTTAGCCTTCCTTGTTTATATTGATAAAACAGGGAATAGTCCCAAGATGTGGTCCGTGTGGTCAGAGTGGAGAGTGCATTTGCCTCTTGGAGAGTAGCTACAGAAGTGACTTTCACTGGGCTAAAGAATTGTAAGGTAAAAGACTGAATGGCTTGTGAGGAAAATATAAAGCAAACAACGTGCTTCCCGTTTCAGGGTGAAGGCCAGCAGGATGGCTTCAAGATCTTTCTTCAGCGTGTCACCTATTCTGCTCAGCCAGAGCGGTGTAAAGGCCATTTAAGACGCCTTCCGTGCACACAGAGCACAGACTCTGCCCTTGCTGGATCAAGGGCTCGGTGCATTCAGGGGCAGGTGGAGAGAGAAGGTTTTGCTCTCAGGTTCCTCCTGACCTTCACACCAGACGTGCTCGAGTTGCTCTTGAACCTTTCACAGGAGGCTCCTCAGTGAACTCCTGCTCCTCGCCTGGCAGAGATCATGGCCTTTCATTTAGTCTGGACAATGCAATTAAGTTTTAATATCCATTCCAGTTATGTTTTCCCATCCCACATTTCGAAATCGGTATTTTTCCAGTGTTGAGTGCAACTTCCAAGATCAGTATTAGGTCTATTTTAAAATCCCTTCGGAGGCTTTCTTTTTTTCTTTTTATTCTGTTTTACTTCCTTCTTGGTACAAACAGCAATTCTGATCTTCCACCTAATAGGGGTAGCAACCATTTCTTTGGTATAGTAACTTTCATGTAGATTCTACTTAGTTCACATCCTGAAATCTTCCAAATCTATATTGTCACGTATCTGATTCCCTGCAGGTGGATGTTTCTGGCATTATCCTACGTACACACAACTTGATACATGAACCCCTGTGCTCTGCTTACTTGTAGCTGCTGGAGCACAAACACTCCAGAACTGTGACTGTAGCTTGGATGCACATTGATTACAGGCAATAATACATGCGTGCAAACAACACGTATTACTGAATAACTGATAACAGGGATAACAGGATAACTGATAACTTGGATAACAGGGCAGTTAAGTTTGTTTTAGGTTGGCATTTAAGGTAAGGAAATCACCTGTGTATGCTGTGCTGTGTTGCTGCATAAAGGTTTTTCCTTATAATGAAGGACTTGCTCATAAAGTCATGGGCCTTTTTATGGTTCAAGCAAAATATATTTGTCGTCTTTAAGTTACTGTACTGCAAATACCTGATGTATTAGTAGCCTTCCCATTGCTCTGATCTGTATTAGAAAAAGCTTGAAAATTTCAATCCAAAATAAGGATTGGATATCTTAAACAGAAGTAATGCCTTCTAGGTGACCTTTTTTTGTTTATTTGCGTTTTTTTTTTTTCCTTTTTGCTTTTGTCTTAACAAAGCATTGTCTTGCTACATTGCTGCACGATCAAATCTGTCCTTTTTATGAGGCACGTAAAGTAGTCCTTTGTTTAGATACTGCTGAACTTTGAAGTTTGCACATGGAGAAGGAAGCTAGAGCTTCCAGTTAGCACAGAGAACTTAAGAGTTCACTGAAATTTTGTCAGTTGTCCGGATATGGTGAGTGAGTTCTAAATGAGCTGCTAAATATAGAGAGCTCTGTGGGTGCAAGTGGTGGCTGGTAGAATGGCCAGGGGTGAGAACATCACCTTGCAAAAAGTGAGTTTCTGGATCCAGATCACCCTGCAGGTTCCGATGTGGCCCTGAGGGGAGCTCACATAGACACATGCATGCATGTAAAAGTTGTTTTAAAACATTA
>JAWLRI010000829.1:2360935-2371811 GCA_034781795.1 Crypturellus tataupa
CGGTTCCGATGTGGGCCTGTGGGGAGCTCACATAGACACATGCATGCCTGTAAAAGTTGTTTTAAAACATTACCTCATAAAAGTGAAATCCCGTTTTAACTCTTTCAAGTTATTGTGCTGCCTCTGTTTTGGCAGAGGGGTTCATTGGTTGGTTATATGTGAGATAATAGGTTTTGTTGATCTGAATTAGAAAAAGCTCTAGACCGGCAGATAAAACCTCTTACCTTGTCCCATGTCTAGAGGTTTTTTTTTCTTCTTCTTTTTTTAATCTGTGCCATGTGCCAGAGGAAGAAAAAAAAGGAATTTTCAATTATTTAATTAAATTTTAAATTAATTCTCTTTTGAAAAACTTCCTTTGCCTTTTTTTTTCACTTTTTAAAAACAAGTTGTCTTACATCAGTGAGTCCAAAGGCACACAGCCATGAAAAGCTTCTAAAAAAGTCTTCTTCTGACCCTAGAATCACAACTTCAAATTCTGTTATCTCTTTGACCTTATTTTTCCGCCCATCCACCCCCGCCCCAAATGGCCACAACTTGGCATTTTTAAAGCTCAAGAAGCTGTTTCTGGTGTAGAAAAGACTCTCAAGTTCTCAGAGGTTTTTTTTGTCAGACAGAGCTTTGTAGGAAAAATTGCGTTTTTGAAACTGATGGAGAAGAAGTTGTGTGATAGGGTAACTTTTGTGTTCTTGGAGAAGCTGGAGAGGATGGAATATTTAGATGGGCTGTGAAAAAATCTCTTGGACCATGGCGAGACACGGGCTGTCCAGGGCTGAATGGTTTGTTACAGCTTTCACCACCTTACAGGAACCATAGGGAAATCTCTGTAACTCTCCTTGGGTGTGATGTTGCTCTCCTTGATGAGGGAAGGGAACCACTGGCTCAGATCGCTGCCTGCTGCATCTTGCAGAGCCCCTTAGCATCATGGTTGCAAACTGAGACTCAGGCCTGTTTTGGGGCCTGACAAACATCATTTTTTGTTGATGTTCGTTTGTTTTAATGCATTGTTAGTGATGACCTGCATGAGGAGGATCAAACTCCTCCTTTAATCCCCGATCTGAAGGGAATAATGGGACTGTTTCAGTGTTCCCATTCCGGTCGAGTAGCAAAAGCCCATACGGAGGGACTTGTGGTGACCTGGCCTGGAAGGTCAAATTTGGGGTTTCGCTTGTGCCCGCAGCTTGGGGAACCGCAGCAGACGAGTGCTGAACGCATCAGGATCCTGTCAAATTTCAGTGGGAACACTGAAATTAATTGCCACCCTCCTAAGTATCTGTGTTTTGAGAGAGAGGTGGGGAACCTAAAAAGCTCAGCATTTTCCATACATGCTTGTAGCTGTAATCTGAAGTGACGCACGTGGAGATTTTGAACCAGAGCTACTTAAAAGCCGAGGGTGGGTTGGGAGTTCCCACCCGCTCGGTCCCCAGTGCGGAGCTTCCGAGCGGGTGGCGGGGATGCCGGGAGGGCGATGAGGGCGATTACGTTTCTAGCAGCCGTTACGAGCTGCCATCAAGTGCTGAACCAGAGTGGGCTGCTGATCTGGCTGATTTATAGCTGTTTCTGTGTTCCCAGGCCTTGCTGCTCTGACTCATAGATGGAATCTAGTCTCGTTTGCCCCCAAACCTCCCTTCGCTTCGCCCAGTGAGCACTTGCATTAGTGAGGACACCTGCATTGGTAGCCTTGAAGGATTAACTCTGTCCTTGCAAGGAGTTTATTTCAGCCCAGTTGAGAGTAACCACATGGCAGGTCCTGTTTCTTGTGTGGGTGGTGCTTTCCAGGCTGGCGGCTGACATGTTACCTGACATTTTGTAAAATTTGTTAAGCAAATGTTGTCCTCTCCCCACAGAAGAGCGGGTTGTTCCCATCGAAGTCTGCCGTTCCAAACTGTCCAAGTACTTGCAGGGAGTCGTTTTCCGCTGTGATAAGTGTACCTTTACCTGCTCCAGCGATGAGAGCTTGCAGCAGCACATAGAGAAGCACAATGAACTGAAACCTTACAAATGCCAACTCTGCTACTATGAGACCAAACACACCGAGGAGCTGGATGCTCACCTGCGGGATGAGCACAAGGTAACATTCTAATAGCTTTGATTTGTAACAGTCTGCTCCTTGCAGTTGCCATATCTAGTTTACATCCATGTCAATTCTGATTGCTTTTTTTTTCCCTCATAAAACTTGGAATCTACTCACTCCTATGCTTATTCACTTTCTGTAAAGTGTATATTCCTTTTTTTTTTCCTTCCAAAGAGATTGAATGTTTCTAAAGCTGTTCAGATTGACCAGAATTGGCTGCAGAGTATGATTATCTGTAAAAGGCACTTGCATATGCTAAATTTATTTAAATAAAAGAAAAAAAAAAGAGTTGTGGGACAATATTAAGGCTGTGTGATTTAGCCTCTCTAAAAGCCAGAAGATTCCAAACTTAAGATTGCTCTCTGGCAACTTCAGCAACGTGACATGCCATGCATATTTTAATAACAAAGAGGGCAATACATCCCCGCTTACATTAACGAGGGAAAGATAAACAGCAAGTATAGCCAGGTCCTAAGTTAAGGCTTCTTTGGTGTTTGTGTGGAGTCCCTGAGTACAGACCTGAACCGGTCTTGGGGAACTCATTGAAAGGCTTTCCACAGACTGCTCTTAACTCTGAATTTTTGTAGCTGTGTTGCTGTGAGAGAAACATAAATTCTAGAACCGAAATAGAATTTTGTAGTGTTTATCAAAATACTTTCCTGCTGCACTTCCTGGGGAGGCAGCTATTTGTCTTCAGATACTGGACAGCCTCAGTCCTCCCTAAAAGCTCAAATTCATTGATTGAATGACAGTTTCCTACAAACAAATGTACATTGATAAAATTAGCATCAAAAGACCCATCAAAACTTTTCACACTTAAAACCTATTTCACTGCATGCGAAAAATGAGCTCTGTAAATTTACACTGTCCTCTTGTGCTTATCTGCCCTCTTCATTACTCCTTGAGAATCCTTCTGCACTATTCATAGTACCTGAGATGTTCTGCATCTCCCAGTCAGCCCAGCAAGGGCCCTGGGATTTCAAGGATGCATTTTCTCATTCTTTGGCTTCATGAGTAGGCTGGGAAGAGCCACACGCTCCTTAGAGCTATTCCCATTCCCTCTCCTGTGAAGGGATAAAACATAATTGGTGGCACTGACATTTCATTCAGCATCTTGCAGGAGCTGCTGTGCAGCACTCGTTCCTCCCTCTCCATCCTCTCTGCTTGTGTGGCTCAGTGCCTGTGCTGCTGGAGGGCTGACTTTGTGTTCTCATGAAAGATAAATCCCAAATCCTGCCCAGCAGTGATCAATGAGCTTAGGTAGTGCCTGTCATCCAGCGAGTATCAGCCCTAATGTCCTGGTCATGCTCTAGACTCTCCACCTCTGCTGTAAATCTGGGCTGCCACTCTGCTCTTTCTGATGGGTACTGTGGTGTTCTGACCTACCCAGTTTTCATACTGTTGCTGTAGGCTGTAAAAAGCTGGTGCATTTCACCCACGGGTTAGATGAATCTAACTGCTGGGTGAAGTGTTCCCATTATCTCTCTGTATATCAGTTTGCAAAGCACTTTGCAGTCCTTCATAATGAAAGTTAATCTGTTATTAATGAGTGAAAGTGTATGCAGCACGCAGCAGACGTGCTTAGTAGAGGACCTATCCTTTCATGCATGAAACAGTCACAGGGATTTTCTTTAAGTGGTGGTGTGAAATAGCAATGTTTGATCACAGTGACTTAATGCTATGTGGGGTGATTTTCTTGGACTGTTCTAGTTTTAATACCTCAGAAAGAGGAAGAAATTAGGGTTGTTATTGAATGGCTTTCAGTTTTGAAAAGCAAGATTGATAAATGCAGTATAAAATGGGAAAGATCATTAACATTGAAAAGAATTAGTTTGACTGAGTGCCTGCATGTCACCTGTAGCTGGAGAAGAAGTTTAGGGGATATATGAGATTTCATTTTGTATATTTTTGGCAGTTTTTCTGAGTAGTTCTTGTTGTTGCTAATTGCTGACCAGAGTTTTCCTTTCAAAGGTGAGCCGTAATTTTGAGCTGGTTGGACGGGTGAACTTGGATCAGTTGGAGCAAATGAAGGGGAAAACAGAAAGCTCCAGCAGTGATGAGGAAGAAAAAGAAGAGGAATTAAGCCCCAAGGCTGAAGAGAGAGGTCAGTCCTTTTGGTTTATTTATTTATTTATTTTTAATGGATTGCAACATGCCCCACCAGTCCCACCAAGCAAGGTCAGCTGTTGACTCTGCAGCACATTCCTGTAGAGTCATGCAGCATGCCAGCAGGAGCAGAACGGGGCTTTTGTCAGGACACTGTTCCTGAGGGAATCTTGTGTTTCCAATCCTTACTACAAGTTTTCTGTCCGTTAAGAAAATACATACTATGAGAAAATATAGATAGCATCTGTGACTTATCTGTCCGTACTGATAGTATCTATCAGGGTTTGGAAACTACGTAAGTGGAGTATTTCAATGGTCTGTCAGATTTTCTGTGTTGGTAACCCACTTTCAGCTTCTTAACTTGGCACCGTTGAAGCAAGGATGAAGGGTCGTGGCCAAACTTATTTTTGGACTGTTGCTCTTAGCTATGTGCTCAGCATTCCTTCCTTCTCGGAGGGAGTCAGTCCTGTTGCAGTCGCTGCAGTTGGCAGCTTCAGAGCCGCAGTAGATCCGTGCCCCACCTTTGGATCACTCCTCGGTTGTGTTCTTAAGTACGTGCCTAAGTTTATGACTATGACTAATCCCCCTGACTACAGTAAGGCTGGGCCACAAGCTTGCTAACAGGGCTCAGTCAAAGCTGACTGAGTAGGGGGGACAAAAGAAAAAGTCCTCTAAATAAGACCAAGGTTTTGTCCTGTATGCCCCCATCCCATTTTCCTATATGAAAAGCAACTCATTGCAAGCATCTGGTCTCAAGGGCCTCACGACCTACCTTGGTGCATCAGTCCAGCACAAAGCTGCTCTTGAGCCTTGTGAGACCCCATCTCCAGGCTGGAGCGGTCGCCCACCCTCCTGGTGCTGAGAGCTGCAGTTCTCCAAGTTTCTGTGGGCTTGACTAAAGGCACGTTTACATTTTTCCCCCTAAAGCTTCTATTTTCAATGGAAGAGCCATTTCAAACTCAAATCAGGAGATGTTTACAAAAGAAACTGTATCTTCCTGAAGCTTTTCAGACTTTGGGAAATTTAGATTTCTGGATTCAGAGGTAGCTAACAAAACAGGAGGGGATTAGGTGATGCCTTTACCTTCCATAGCGTCCAGTGCCTCAGTGTTTGCTTAATGTCCCTACAGCATAAATTCTGCCAGTGCTTGTTACTAGCACTTCAAGTGCGCCCGGTGGCAATTTTTCTTTAAATGAGATAGTTGCTTAATTTCTTGAACTTTATTGTGAAAATGTAAAATATCCCAGTGATTTGGAGAGCAGAATGCATGGCTGGATGCAAAGTCCTGTGTTGACATCATCTTCTCCTGGTGGATGTTCAAAACCCACTTTTCATGCAGGAACTGCCAGCCCTCTTAGCGGAGCACCGCACCCGTGCTCTTAAATATTGCCTGTCACGGCGGCTAACGCTGTCACTGCTTTCAGCCCACATCAAACCGCGTAATCTCCAGCGCCACTTGGGCGCTTCTGACAATTTGAGCCTTCACGGTGTTAGCAGGAAGGCGGATTTGCTCAGAGCGCCGCGCATCTGGATGTGAGCGCTGGCTGATCCCTCTGAAGTCTGGCTTTGGCCTGGTTTTCCCTCCGGGGTACAACTTGTGACTCCGGGTGGGTGCTCACAGCCCCGAGGGCACAAAGAGGACCGTGTTGCTTCTCCGAAGGGGCTCTCAGGACGCCCTACCAAAGTTCATCCTCTGGGCAAGTCCTCTGAGCAGAGCTGAGCTGGTGCGAGGGCAGAGGAGCTAAAGGAGAGCAAATACAGACAGCAAATACAAAAAATACAGACACGGGAGGAGGATGATGAGAGGGGATAAAGAAGAGGGTGCCTGGCATGTTCCATGGAAAGAACAGTTTCCCTTGCTAAGGAATGTGTCCCAGAGGGGCTGTCTCTGCTGACCTTTATGTCTTGTTCTTACCAGAAACCTGAATTGAGGGTTATTTTTCCTCAGTGGACAAAAATAAATGATTGTGCGTGTGATGCAGAAAAAAAAAAAACAGAGAGATCAGGTGTCTGCAGGGAGGAGCAGGTTCTGATGCTCCTTCAGGGGAGCAGTCCGTATTCACAGACCTAGAAACGAAGCTGGTCAGGAAACAGTGAGGAATGTCGTGTGTTGTGAAGGGATGGTGGATTTACCAGCGTTGCAGGCGTTAATGGGATCTGCAGGAATAAAGCTGCCCTATTCGGTTGAGCAAAGCAGCCTCCATTGTGCACGTCTCTTCTCCGTGAGGGCCCAGAATAAATTTCCTCTCATGTACGATATGGTAGGTATGTTCCTACACAGATGAGCAAATGGTCTCTTCACAACTTTTATGCTCTGTAAGTGTTTGTCCCTCTACCATGATTAGTGTCACGGTGGTATTTTGAAATTTGTACTATGCATATGGTGTTAAACTCTGGGTGTAAACTAAAGTAAGATCATTGACTTATTTTCTGCTGTTCCTGTAGGTACAGCACTTTGCTTTGTGATGTTTAACCCCATAATAATTCACTGCCACTAAGAAATATTGAAGTAAGGTTGTTGGGGATTTGGGGATTTATTTTTTTTTTTGTTATTTTGTTTTTTCCGAAAGGAAGAGAGAAAAATGATATAAAGCATTTTAACTTTATTAAAAGCTAATTAGTGATAAATGTGTTGCAAAAATACCCTCCTGAAACTTACATGGGGATAATAATGAGTGTGTGCACAGTTTTAATGTCATAGATTGATCCTGAACAAAATAAGTTTTAAGAGTGAAGAAACCAAGTGAGCAGAGACCAGAATGAAGCAAAATCTCTTTTCTTTTATTATGTAGTTTGGGAGGAGTCAGAAGGACATTCTGTTGATTTCTTGCTTAAGATAATCCCTGCTAAGGAATTAATGCTCTGAGCAGATGGTGCTGTCTCATTTCCAGCAAAAAGAATCAAGTGAGATAGTCCATGCAATTATTTTTAATGGCTTGTGCGGTGATCTTCTTAATTTGTAAGAAAATGTTTCATCTTTTGTTAAAGCTGACTCTGTTCACATGGGGCTTGGCTTTCAGAAATACTGCGCTCAGCTGCCAGGGACTTCACTTCTATTACTTAGGTGCTTGACACTCCTGCAAATGAGGCCTCAAGCATCCCATATAAAAGATGAGGATGGGCTGAAACACCTATGCAGTTAAGTTGCAGGATTTCTAGAGATATTCTCCAGCTCATGAGAAGTCCTGATGAGGGGATGTCTATTTCACATAAGCATTGCATGTTCAATATGCCAAGTGTCTCTGTTTCCTAAAATTTGCTCTACCAATTCAAAAGTTAGACTCAAGTGGAATTTGGGGGGTCACTTTGAGGCTATTTCAGCAGTAAACTTCTTTCAGTGTTAGTTTTGAATTAAAGCTCCACACTCTCCTTCTTTGTTCAAATACAAGGGCAGGAAGCAGTAACTCTAAACACTTTTTTTGTAGAGATGTTTTAGGAGTTAGGATGGGACTTGTCTGATTGGCTTCATGGACAAGGGTCGGCATCTTCACTAATACCTCTGGTTATTTGATGAGGATCTCATTTTGATTCTCAGGGATGTTTTCTTTCTCTCTGAGGGGCAGGAAAGGGCACCTTCCCTGTGCTGGTGCTGGTGTGTTTACAGAAGGTGTGTGTCCTTCCGCAGATCCCATGATGTTTCCTGGCAGCGGCCCTCTGGAGAAGCGCTTCCCGTGCGAGTTCTGCGGCCGGTCGTTCACAGAGGGCTCCGAGTGGGAGCGACACGTGCTGAGACACGGCATGTAAGTTGGTTTAGTCTCCTTGGCTGAGCCTCCGAAAGTAACAACAGGTCTTCTGTATGTTCCCTGCTTGAGCAGGGAGGTTGGACTAGATGATCTTTCCTTCCAACTCCAACCATTCTGTGATTCCCCCAGCTTTTTCTCTCCTCCCAGAGAAAGCACTGTGGTGAATGCAAATACAGGGATATGACAACTAGGAACTCCAATGATCGGGGGTCCTTGAGTAGAGAGAGAGGTTTTTATCCATTGTTTGACCCAGCAACTCTGATGACTCTAGAATTCAAAATTCTGGTGGTTCTCTCCATGTGTCCATATACATTTCCAGATTCAATTGTAAGTGAGATCTCAAAGAAGAAACATTCAAAAAAGAAACATTTTGTAATGGACAAAAACAGGGTTTAGCTGTGATCCCAAAACTTAAGCCTTGTTTCAGGATGAATACCACTTTGGCTAGTCAAATCTGCTGTTGATTTTGTTTGCCAGTGGAGCAGCATGAAAAATAATGGAAAGCTATAAGGAGTATTCCAAGAAGGAACTGTGTTAGAGATTTTTTTGTCTTTATTTTTATGATATCTTGTCATGCTTGCAGCTAAACGTGTAGAGCAGTGTAAAGAATTATGTGTGGAGAGATGTCAAGACCTTCAAGGGAAGTAAAATCAATCTGAATGATGTCTCCCTAAAATGTCCACAGTGAAGTTAATAGCAAAGATCTTTGCCTTTGCTGTGTATAAATAACAGTTTGTATACTGTGGGATGACACAGATAGACATCTCTGGAACATTCATCTTTCCTCTCTGGATGATGATCTGGTCAGTAGAAGAGATGTCTGTGCTGACCATAATTTCTTCAAAGAGTAGATCTCATTCAAGATTATGGACATGTGGAAAACATTTGAATACAATATTGCCGCTTGACTGTGGAAGGGTGAGAAATACTACTACTCTTACCCTTTATCTTGTTTAAATAAGAGTACTTGGGAAGTAGCATGCTGTAAAACACTTTATTGGATCATTAAGTCTTTGGGAAAAGTACTTGCTTTTCCTGTGCCTTTGTTGGGTACCTAATGAGTTTTGTTCACAAGGGGGAAGGGGATTGAGGTTTTTCTCTCTCATCTCTTACTGCCCCAGCCTCGAATGAATAAAGATCTGGTTTCAAAGCTAAAATGTCACAGGTCCCACTATCAGCTTCATTCCTCTGCCTGTCCTCTGGAGATGTCAGCAGTGTGGATGTTCGGTTGGAGCTGTCTCCCGCTGCCCCGTGTAACATGTCTGTGCCCTTAGCTTTGCCTGGACCATAATATTTTCCATTTCCCGCGATGTTTCTTGGCAGGGCGCTGAACGAATGCAAGCGCAGGAGCAGCGAGGACATCCAGCCCAAGGAGGACGTGGAGGAGGAGGAGGTGGTCAACGCGCTGCCGGTGGAAGATAAGGAGAGCATTGAGAAGATGATGGTGGACTTTTCTCACAACAGCGAAGCAGCAGCCAGTGTGGTCGCTGCTGACAACCCTCTCCAAGAGAACTCAGAGGCCAAAAACGAATAAGCATTTGGTGTGATTTTAATCAACTTACTTGAACAGTGATGAAGGGGATAGGGCGGGTGGGCGGGGTGGGCAGAAGGAAGAAACAAAGCTGCTTTTAGGACTGAATGATCTATTTTCAAAGCACTGGTACCTGTGTGAGTGTGTGTATATTAAAGTTATTTAAATGATGGAATAAGTGACTCCATTATATTACTGCATCTGTTCTTTTGGATCATGACAATAGAAAGTTGCATCATCTTGGACTAATGAAGCAACTCCCTGTGTCTCTACATTACACAATGTGCTTTGCAGTAGAGACTTGGATTGTTTGCAAAATTAAACATCATGAGCATGGGAGGGTAACTTTGGAATGCACAAATTTGAGTGTGTTTTTCTAACTTTAAGTTACAATTTTCTGGACTGAATGCTACTCTTTTAGAAAAGAAAACAAAAACAGTCCAGAAACTGCTTTTCCTAGGACCTCAAAATTAACAAAGGGCATTTTCTGCATTTGTCAGTACTGCCTGTTGACATTGTGATTAAATGTAGAGAGACTGCTGGACAAAACTGTGAATGGAGAAAGAAAAAAGTTTCAAAGAAAGGAAAATAAATTGTGCTCAAAATCCTACTGTGGGTTTTATTTCTTAAAATACTGTAATTTTATTATTTTAGTTAAAAAAAAAAAAAAAAAGAGATAGACTTTAATTTCTAGATAACTGTTAGTAAATTGATATCCTTTATTCCAGGTAAGCTGTTTGTTAGTATTCAACTATAATTTTAGGATTTCATAGATTTCATGTGACTGATTCTATGGTTTTGTTTGTCATATGTTTATTTCTTATTGACTTGAGGCATTAGAAAAATAACACAATAAACCCTCTCATTTTACATGAGAAAGTTAGTTTGTTTTCATAAAAAAAGAAAGGGGACAGGGAAAAGAGTTCTTCTGGATATAATTTTTCTGCGGGATGCCAGACACGACTCCTGAAGGCTTCAATATGAGTCAAACAGAAATCGCTTTATTCTGCATCACAGCGCTCTATATACCTAGTACATTTCCACAAGCTCTTTAGCCACGTGTACGTGTACACTACAATTGGTTACATGCTACTGTCCACGCGTCTTCTACCACACTTGGTTGGTTGTGGATAACAGGCATGCATTCACAGCATTGGTCTGTGCACCAGTCCTTCTTTCTCACTGACAAACTTAATTACAGCTCCATCTTGCCCAACTTTCTCATGCTTGCAGACTTAAGAGCGCGAGAGGTAGCCCCAGCACCGACCCCCGTGCGGGCAGTGCTGAGCTCGGGCCCAGAGGCGGCTCGGACTTAGCGGGGGCGGAGCCGGCAGGGCAGGCGGGAATTTAAAAGCTGCCCCCAGGGAGCGCGAGCGACCAGGAGGGCAGCGCGTCCAAAGGGCACGTCGCGTCGCGTCGCGTCGC
>JAWLRI010000829.1:2371911-2384900 GCA_034781795.1 Crypturellus tataupa
GTATTTTTTTATTTTTTTACTAAAAAAAAAAAAAAAAAGAGAGAGAGACTTTAATTCCTAGATAACTGTTTGTGAATTGTCATCCTTTATTCCAGGTAAGCTGTTTGTTAGTATTCGACTATAATTTTAGGATTTGGTAGATTTCATGTGACTGATTGTGCAGTTTTGTTTGCCACATGTTTCTTTTCTGTCAGCCTGAGGTGTTACAAATACAGCACAATTAAGTTTCTCATGTAAAACAAATATTTCTTTTCAAGGGGGGGACAGGGAAAGGAGACTAGACCTTGTGAATAGATTTTTGTTGTTGTTGTTGTTGTTGTTAATTTTAAACATATGGATATAACAAAGAAGTTTTAACTTTCTTTTAAAAAAAAAAAAAAACTAAAGAACCAAACTTATGGCACAGCTATGCAGCTTGCGGGCCAAACATGTAGGTCCTCATAACTATTCTGTTGCTTGTCATATTAACATCTATCAGTCTCACACTAGTAATTTTTTTGTTAAGATTGGCAGCCTTTTTTTCTCCTGTCTGTGGTGCGTGTGTTTTCTTTCTGTTTTGGTATGGTGGGAGGGAGGGGTGTCCATTAACGCATCTTTTTGCAAGTGGAGGTGAAGTAGTTACATATGACATTGAGCCTGGAGAACTACTCTTTAACTCGATTAAGGACGGGAGTTGCTAATTTTTTTCCCCTCCTTCTTAGCTTTTAGCATGAGGGGAGCAGCGTAGAGTGAATAGGAACCTGCGTACCTAGTGGCCGATCCTGCACTTTTTCTTGGGTGGAAAGCCTGCCAAAGTCGATGGGACTTTTGCCTGAGCAAAGAATACAGGATCTAGCGCCCATGGTATGTCCTGATTGTGAACAAAAGACAAAAAAAGACAAAAAAAGAAAAAAAAAGAAAAAAAAAAGGAAAAAATAAAACAACAACAAAAAAAGGTTTATTTCCAAAAAGTAGAAAGTACTTGACTGAAACCTAGTTTTAGAAATGCATGTGTCTTTGTTTTTTTTCGTTTGTTTTGGGGGAACTAAGGGGGGAGGGGGGGATATGAAGCTGCTGCGGATATGGTATCCCAGGGAGCTTCACGTAAAATTGATGGCAAAAATGTTGCATTTGTGGAATAAGTGCTATTTGAGAAGCATGGTGTTTTGTTTTTAAGGACTCATCAGTTGTGGGCTTGGGGATTAAATTTTTTGTTCTTTTGGTTTTTTGATTTTGAATTTTTTTGAAGTAGGGAGGGAGCGTCATGTGAAAAACATATTGGAGGGACAAATATAAATACACATTTTGTGTCTGTATTTGTTTTTTAATTGGCCTCATTTCAAATGTATTTAAACAGTTCCATACCTGGATTGGGTGTTTGTAATGGTTACCAAAAACAAAAAAGAAAAAAAAAAAGAAATGATTGTGACATGCTTTTATCACTACTTTATTTTTCAAATAACATGTAAATATTGTAATCCATTGGATTTTGTTTTGCTAACCTGTTAATAAAAATATGGGACCATTATCCTTTTAACAAACCTAGAATGTCATATTTTTTTTCTTTTTTTTTCTTTTCCCAAAAATGTAAACCTGATGTATTGTGGACACACATTTTAGATGCATTATTATGATTCTGTTGACTGTAATGACATAGAATTGAAAATAACATTTTTTCATTGTTTAATTTATACAGAGGACTTTTTCAGAGTTTGTCAGAAGGAACTAAATAGCAAAATGCTAACCCATTGGCTTCAGCACTCGGTATTTCCTGATTTTTAAATTACTGCTTACTGATTGGGGATAGGAAGGGGATACTGAACTGTTGCACTGACGGGTTTGTTTTTTTTAAAAAAAAAAAAGCAATGAAAATTAATAAAAACTTTTTAAGAGTGTGTGCTCGTGTGTGGTGTTTTCTGTTGGCTCCTTGTTTTAGTGCTGTAGAAACGTCTATGGAACTCAGTCTTCTCAACTAGCAGCTCTGTGAATGAGCAAAGCACCTTTTCCCACCACTTCTCTCTTTCCTCCCCAGTTTCATACAGGAAATTTCGGACATATACAACCAAGGTGGAGTGGTTCTCTACTGTTCACACTGCTCTGGTGCATCCTTAAGATGCCTAGAGCATCCATCAGCCCAACATCCATCACAGACCATGGGCCTGATGCCGTGGTCTGCTGCCTCCTCCTGAAGCCAAATGCGGAAATGAGGAAATTTTGCAGTCTATCCCAAAAGGTGAAAATAGACAGGATGGCATTTGGCACACCAACCCACCCTCTGCATGATTTGGGACACTCTGTGCCTCATTATCTGATGACCCTTTGGAATTTGCATTCAGGCTCTGCATAACTACAGTCAGGTAGAAGTAATCTGAAGGAGGGGATGCTATTTTCTCTTTCTTCACTGAAAATCTAAAATCATGCTTTTGGGTCTTTCCTGGATGTTATTTGATGAAACCATTTTTTTTTAAAGCACATCAGAAAGATGTGTCAGGTTTGTTTCTGGGGGGTTTTAATCAGCGTGTGTTTCCAATTTAACTTTTTGGTTTTACTGGAACTAGAACAAGTTCCAAGTTCCAATAAGTAAATGTACAGGATGATACACAAGTGAAAAGAATACTCATCTGATAGCTTTATGTGCTTTCTTTTCCCTTCATTTCTCTCCCCAGTAGTAAAAGTATTTCTGTATGTAGAAAAACAACATTTATGTCAGGCTCTTAGTGCCTTTTTTTTTTTCCTGTGGTCCCTGGAAACAATGATTCTGGAGGGAGATCTGCAAACAAATTGGACACTGTATTTTCTCACCCAGAGCTAACCTGCATTTCCATAGATTCAAAAAAAGGGAAAGGGTTTTTCAGTGATATGTCACTGACAATAGTTATGTAACGAACCCAAAGGCCACTGGTGAATTAGTTTTAGTTAGTAGAGTTAGTAGAGTTTTAGTTGTTATTACATTCACCTCAGCGGCAAAATTGTATATGTATAACCAAAGTGAAACCCTTGATCTACTGCCATGAGTGGATGAACGTAGTTAGTTCACCAGTCTTGGAAGTCCTGTGATGAACTGAAACACTGTTTAAAGGAAGTGGAGGAGGAAGAACAAAATAAAAAGTGTTTTGTTTTCTTTTGTTTTGTTTTAATGAGCCTTTACTCACAGTTTTCACCTGCCTTGCCGGTCAATTCCCCTTGGTAACTGGCAGCCCTCAGCGTCATGGCCCGCATCTTCTCGGAGCGCAGCCGTGCTGTGGGGCAGTTGCTGCTCTGCGCACACCATTCCCAGGCTTTATTGTCCTTCCTTTTCTTTAGAAGTCTGGGTAAATGTTTGCTGCCTTATTATGAGCTGACTATTGAGATTTTACGTTGGTTTCAAGGCCTGGTGTCTGCATACAGTCATCACCATATGGATGCTGGTGCAGTAACACTGCTGGAGTTGCTGTGGGAAGGGAGACCGAAATCTTCCTTGCCTTCCGAAATGTGCCCTATTGCTCCGCAGAGAAGGGTTTAGACAGCCCAGACCATCAACTGCTCAGGGAGCCATGGGTCAAAGCTCGAATGAGAGCTGGCCAAGTCGTGGTGGGTAAAGGACTACAGGATCAGAGGGTTATAGGGTTTCCCATTAAATGTCTGTTGTCTGTGAAGTGCGAGGGTCTATCTGAAACTTTAATATCTGAGGCCCAGGTAACTTGGAGGAGGAGCCTTAAGGAATCATAGAATTGTTACAGTTGAAACAGAGCTTCGAGATCATTGAGTCCAGCTGTAGACCCCTTCAACACCATAACTGTTAAGCCATGTCCCTAAGTGCCTCATCTACTCATTTCTTGAGCAGTACCACAGATGCTGACTCCACCACTTCCCTGGGCAGCCTGTTCCAGTGCTTGACTATTCTTTGTGGCCTTAAAGAACAAAGTTTTGTCTCCCGGCTTCAAGAAAATACCTAGATAAATTTGCATTTATTGTTTATATATGTAGAGTGTAGCTTAATGAAAGGTGCTCAGGTGCCAAGGACCTGCAAAACAAGGGTGAGGCTGGTGGCATCAGTAAAGTAACAAAGTCTGGCCAAAGTCTTGGCAAGAAAAGCTGGTGTCTATTTGAATCAGCTGATGTTTGGAGAGCTTAGCTGAAGACACCGTCATTCTTGCTGTGTTTGCAGTTACTCAACCCTTGTGTGGAAATATGGTACGTACTTTGCAGGGGTGGAGAGGAGAGAAGGAAGGTTGATTCGTCAGACGTGAGATATACGTGCACATGAATCTAACAGAACAAAAAATCAGAACAATAGAAAAGCTTTTCTAATGGGAAAGTGGTACAGTGCTAGAGCAGGTCACTCCTCAGTGATCTGGTGGTATCTTCATCTTTTGCTGTTTTGGGGATTCATTCTAACCATGACTAACCTCATGTAATGCTGCTAATAATCACACCTTTGGCAAAAAGGTGGAAGCTACCTTTCCTATTGCAAAACAAATTTCCTCAGTGTTTTCTTCACCTTTTTTTTTTTTTTTAATTATTACTGACGTTGAAAATCCCTAAGTTTTGTAGAAGTGAACTATTCTAAGAATATTCTGGTTCATTCATAGGATGCTTCTCAGACAGCAACATTCTCCCTGTCCTACATCCAGTCAGTTTTGACTGGAGAGTAGAATCAAGATATTTTTTAACAGAATTTCTCAGGAAGTCTATATGCATCATTAGTACATCAGATACATTAGCATCCTAGCTCTAGGAAATGGCTGTCAAACTGGAGTAGATACCTGTCTGCCTCACTGAGTTTCATCTTGGACAAAACTATTTTACTCATTCTGATTTGAATTCTATAATTCCCATTCTCCAGCACTGCCACAATATGCTATGAATCAAGTGAAACTTTCAACAACATAGTGCCAGCATCATGGACTTTTGTTTTTGTTTTGCTTTTGTGATTGAGCCAACACTCTCACTTGATGCTATTGGGGGAATTGAATCCAAAGTTCTGCCAATTTGGAAAAAAAAAAAAAGGAAAGAAAGAAAGAAAAAGAAGAAAAAGAAACTATCTCTTTGTGCAATGTACTTCATAATTAGCACTATTTACATTTCTTCTACTGCATCTGAGATGTATTTTGTTCTAGTTGTTCTAGCAGAATGTGGAAGTCGATAAGATCAGGCCTCTGCATAGTTCAATGCTCCTAAAGGAAGAGTCAAAACAACCGATGAGGAGCAGGAAGGGAATAATCTGTGCCTTACAAAAATTTCATCTTTATCTCTTTTGGCTACTGCCTTAAAATCGGGAGAATAAACAGTCCTATCTCTTTCACACTCAGTTTGCTATATACCAGTATAACACTCCAGTTAGAGCATTATTACTGCCAATACGGTTTTAAATATTACTAAACCTTTGAGTTCTGCCATGAGAAATGACAGGTACAATGCTTCTGGTGTTAAAAATACTTTGGCTATTTTATTATCCTAAAAAGAACTGTTTCCTCAAAGTTGATTATGTGGTCTCTGTTATCTTTATGTTGTTCATAAAATAAGTTTTAAACGCATATAAATAACCTGTCAAGAACTCCACTTGATTCATTTCAGCTAAGATGCTTTGGGAAAGAATAAAGTCAGCTGTTGGAATGAGAAACGACATACTTCTCCTCCACTTTGCAAATAATTTGCCTCTTTGAACAGTTGTGTAAAAGCAAATATGCCTCAGCTAGATTCATGAATTCTCTATTGAATTTACAGTTCTATTAATGAAGAGCTTAGCTTAGTCTAGCCAACTGCACATGCATGACTTCCAAACCTAAGAGAAAAGTGTCTCTCTGCAGCTGTTCTGTTATGCCCTCACCAGTGTTTAAGCAGAGAAATGTATTTACCAGCTATGTCTCAAATTAATTTAGCTTGTGTTGAAATAGTTGGGCAGAAATTCTAACTTTTCTCTGCAACTAAAGGAAATCCTGTTAAGCTGCTAGGTCGAAGGATGCTTTGCATCTTTGTGGAGTCACTTAAACTGAAATCATAGAAGATTTCTGCCAGAGATGTGGGAGTAAGAAAGTTGGCAATTTTGGTCTATATGAAAGAGTAGATTGCTAGAAGACAAGGTCCACAAAGCAATACGTACATTAAATATTATCGCCAGAGAACGTTTCCTTCTGCTTAGACCTTTAGCATCTCGGCTATGTTGTTATTGTAACCACGTGATTTAAGAAACAGCAGTAACGCAAAGCTAGAGGGGATTTGGCTTCCCTAGGTAAATAAATATACAGCATGAAAAAGCCATTGCCTGCGCTAGGAAGTAAAGTCTTTGAGTTTTTTGCTACAGCTGCAAAGTATTTGTAGCTGTTGCTCTAGGCATCTCCTGGAGGACAGGCAAGAAAGGAGGTTCACTCCCCACACAGCCCAGCTGCTCCTGGAATCACCCTTCCCATCTCCTTTTGATGGATTCCTTCCATAACCAGAGAACAAGTTCTGGCCACTGTGAAGCTGACGAGAGTTGTGGTGCTGCCTTGAGGACAGCAAGAAACCCCATCAGTTGCTAGTGCTATTGACGCCAGTGACACACATCCGAGACTGAGGCTGCACGATTACCATCCCTATGCAAGGGAAGGCAAAAAACAGGGCAAAAAAACAGAGCTGTCCATTGGGACCAGAAGGTATATTTGTGTCTGCCCTCATTGGCTCTTCCAGGCTCTTCTGGAGGGGAAGCACAAAGAGGATGTGTGCTGTTTTGGCTCCACCACAGAAAATAACTTTAGGGGGTAAATCAATTTAAACACGTCTGATCCTGCTCTGAGAAACTGGCTCATCTTCTGTCCTCTTCACCAGAAGCATGAGGTGATCTGATGTAGATATCATGTCCTATGTAATTAACTCAACTGACAGCCGCAACAAAAGAATAATTATATTCTTACCAATGGATTAAACGTACATTGTTATTTAATCCATTTAACATACGTGTTTAGCAATTAGGACCTCATTCTGCAGGGATTCATGCTGTAACTTAGATTCCCTTCCATGTAATTTAATTGGAAAGCTGACAAGGAAAAGCTCTTTTCCCATTAGTTTATATCAAGTGGGTGCTGTCTCTGAGCAAGGGGGCTGCACACAGAGATGGTGGGCAGTCCAGGAGAGCCTCAGAGCAGGACAGAAAGGAGGAATGGGAGATAAAGGTCACCAAACCAATATGCTAGTTACACAGATGGTGGCAAAGTTACCTCTTTGGCAGCCTCCTTCCTTTCAAAGGGCTGAAGTAGTAGAATGGGATTTTTAGAAGTTTGGGGTGGGCTATCAACTATCCTTTGGCACTTTAGCACTTTTGAACTTTTGAAAAATCTCCTTTTGCATGCAGAGGTGGACGCAGTGCATGGATGCATGTGGCACTTCCTTGAGGCAGAGAAGAGGGTGCTTCCCACATGCCATCTCCGTTATTCCGGAGCAGAGCACTCCAGCCAGACCTGTTTGTCTTTGCCTGGGAAAAGGAGAGTTACTCCTCAGTGTCACTCTGGACCATGAACTGCACGATTATGTGCTCTGTGCTCAGGCAAAAGCGTGATTAGACACAGCTGTCAGTCAGCAATGGAAAACACTTGGCTTACAAGTGGTTAATCTTTTCAGGGAAACAGTGATCGCTTTAATTTTAATAGAAAAGGAGAATCCTGAATGAAATTAGCTGCAAAAATATCTCAGTTAAAGCGATCTAACTCGATTTCAGAGCGCTCCATCCTGATATAAGCAACCACCAGCAAAGATGGCACGTGAGCTGGCAAGGGTGCAACACCAGCAGGCTGTTCTCCTGCACCTAGGTGAGTTTCTGCCTTACGAGAGCTGGCTGATTGGTTTTGTGCTCTCTGCAAGTAATGAGAACTTCATATGTAAGTTGTTTGTCTTTTTAGCATGATAACTTAAGTATCTGGGACCTGGCCATTATGTTTACGTCTTCCAGATGTCCGAGGTCATTGCTAGTGTACGTACGTTTGGCTACTTCTGAAAGCTGATGATGGAAGAGAAAAAATACAAACGTGGACAGCCACGGTGCAGGCTTGCTCTTTAATTCCTGTCCATGTGTTTACCTGTAGCTACCAGCCAGGTTTAGATTACACTTTTCCTTACAGACCTCAAAGCAGTGGACAAAAGGAGTTAAGGCACAAATACTTCTTTTCAGCACCAAGGTGTAATAAATCCATTTCTCCTCTCCCCATCTGTTCCAGCTCCTGCCCTTATGACCGCAGTGCTTCTTCAAGAGCTACCTGATAAGAACAGGCAGTAAATAAGCTATTAATGTTGCATCTTAGGTGGCAGGAAATTCCTGCAGTCGCGGAGGGGTTCCCTGGTCTCCATCCCTGTGTGACCACAGTTCCCATGGGCAGCCCCATCTCTCTGCGCTGGAGCTGGGTCTCGGCTCTCTCCTCACATCCAAACTCTCCGTAAGCCTTGGAGAAGTCACGAGCTGAATGCTGCCCAGGCCCTGTGGTAGGTCAAAATGAAAACCGACTTAGAGCATGTCTGAACTCTGATCAAAACTCTGTGGCTTGACTCCATCCCTAATCCGAACATCTAAACTCATCGTTCCTAAATATCCTCCTTGTGCAGCTGTTCCGTTGTTGAACGGCTTTGCTCTCCACAAAGTTTTCCAGACATCTCTAGCTGTCTGTGAACAGTGAGGAATCTTGTTTTCTTCTTCAACAGCAGGTTTCCCTTTTTTTTAAAGGTAGAGATATTGCTTTCTTGACTGAAATCCCTGCGCTGTGAACAACATTCATTAGATGTATAATATTTAGACTTTGAGTCCTTTCAAAAATTTGAACAGGAAGAGCTGTGCAAACTTACATTCAGAATTCCTAAACTTGAATTCCTGTTTATACTCCGGTGACAGACAAGGACTTACAACTATTTATAAATGTCTCCAGTCACCATTTCAAGGTCCTGTTTATGAAAGATATATAGCACTGGATTCTCACTTTTCTTTTCATCAATGGCAGTTATAATTTCAGCAAATCCAGTAAGTATTTCATGCTGGTATCCTTTGTCAGTAGTGCTCATTCAGAAAAAATAATTCACAGTTACAGGAACCAGACAGTAATATTTTTGTGCATGACAACAACATAAAGAAATTATGCCACAGAAGTGTTTTTGTTGTGCTTGATGGAGTATGAACCAAGTAAAATCCCTCCACCAAAAAGTCTTACAATCTAAGGGACAAAAAATTGTGACATTGCTGAAGAAGACAGAAATTTCACTGTTTGCATTTATGATGAAATGCTGTTGTCTTGGGCAAGTCTATTACATCTAGGAGATATATTCTAGCAAGTTGGCTTCTTCTCTGGGATTTTAGTCTGAAGACCTTCCTCTTCTGCCAGAATAAGAAAATAAAATCAGATGGGACTTCTTGGGTCTTTATCTTGATCTTGATCCTACCAAACTAAGCTAACCATAAAGGCGTTTAAAGGAGTTTAGTTCAGAAAAAATGCTCTGAGCATCTGCTCCCATGCTTGGCAGGACCTATAAGGCACTACAGAACCTGAAAAAAGGTAAGAATAAGAAAACCAAGGCCCTGAATACTGAATAGGATGTTTCACAATAAAGAGATTTTCTTCTGTCTTTCTTTCTGAAGACTTAGAAAACCTGTTCAGATACAAAGGAGAGAAGAAATATGTTTCTTTTGTATGGTGATTTCTCTTCTTTGTATAATGTCTTATTCTTGCTGAGGACTCACCTCGGTTGTGTTACAGACGAGATGGTGCCAGGTCTCCTACTACTTTTGCTGATGGTTATTGAAGAACTGAGTCAGTCTGCCAAGAACTATCCATCTCTTGGTCCCACAGCTGTCTGTCTTTAAATCCCTCAGCTTGGTCAGCGTACATGTATAGTTATATCAAGAACAGAAATACTTCAAGTTAAATCTCTGTATATGAAAGTTCTAGTATTCTTTTTCACATAATATTTCTAAGAAATTGGTGAGACAACTTGAATTCAGTCTCTCAACTGAAAAATGCTCCCTGACATAGTCCAAGGAGAGATGGAGTTGGTGGATGCAGAGTGAGGAGCCAGGCTGTCTGGGTACAGACTCCTTTGGCTTCTCAGCCCTTCCCAAGACTTCCCACAAAAGAGCTGTGAGCTTCCATGAAGGAACTCATCTCCTGACTGTGCCTTTAGGCCGTGCTGCCGAGGTGAGCATGTTATCTTGACTGGATAACGGGATTTATCCTTTCGTAACTGACTGCGATGCAGAGGATGGTAACGTTAGCTTGGGCAGCAGATGGCTTTTTCAGGAAGACATTCTGGGAACGTGTTCAGGTTTCATCTTTCATGTGGTGTATGTGCATACTGGCAGCTGATTTAGACTAAACAAAGGGTAATTCTACATTGTGGTTTCCTTCTGTCATCAGGCTGCGTGATTGGTTGAAAAGTTCCCAGCAGCACATATCAGCTATTATTTTCCTAACCTCTGGGGTCTCCAGTAAGGAGCAGCCCTGACTCCAAGGCAAGTCTAAGCCCCCACCTGGTCCCACCTTTTCAAACTCCTGTTGTGGGATCTGCTTCTGCTCCTGAGGGTGACGGTGCTGGAGGCCTCCAACTCTCACATTTCAGCTCCCCTCTTCCTTGGCCTCTGCCACACACCCATCTCCTGTTTCCACTGGAAATGCTGTTTACCACCAACCTTCCCATCTTCCGCTGGCTCTCCCCACACATTTATTCCACGCTCTTCCAGTGCACTTAGAGCTGTTGATGAATTTCTCCACGTTGGGATTTGCCATTACCGCATCTTTTATTGGCCAGATTTATCAGCTAACAGGAGCTTCAGCGCAGGGTTCATTGCTGAAGGTCTTTCTCAGGAGTATCGCTTCGCGATGCCCCTTCTCGGTCTCCCGGGGCTCTCGAGAACTTCGAGCATTGCTGTGATTTTGGAGATAGCCCAGTTGGGCAATATGCTGTTGTCTCTCACAGGGCATGGGACCAGGATCACATAAAAGCACTGAATGGTAGCTGAAAGCTCCTAATTGCTAGGATGGCTTGAGCACTGCCTGTTGAGGGGGCTGGTTCATATAGTTAATGAAGAGCTCAACAGTATTTTAGCAATAATTTGATACTTAACTTTTAGCCTGTTATATAAGTGCTAATTAAATGTTTTAACATGCTGTACATGTTTTATGTATTAATAAGCAATAAGTGTACAAGTTACACTTTTTATGTGATTTAGAATTAATTGCAGGGTGGTGAGATTTCCTCCTTTATATACCTATTAAACCCACATAACTGCTGTTTTTACAGTTGATTGGTGTTCAGTTAACATACAGTAATTGCTCTTTAAAGGCTTTGGTAAGTGCATATTTGAGACAATTTACAGCGTTAGCAATTTCCTGGTAGTATTCCTCAGAGGTGCAGGGAAGCTAATCGTGTTCCACACTGGAATTCTCCCGGCGTCTGCGGCGCGCTCCCCACCGCGGGCCGTGCGGGGAGCACGCGGCTGTCGGGGACTCCCCGCTCGGAGCTGATAAACACGCGGGCAGACACACTTTGTTGGCCATGAAAACGCGCCGCCGCGGCGGAGCTCGCTGCGGCGAGGCGAGCAGCTGGGAGGCAGGGACGCGCCGCTAGGAAAACAAGTCAGGAGGGGGATAGCGCTGTGTGTTCTGCTTTGCTCTGTGAAGCCATGGAGAAAAGCAACCGGCTGTCCTCTTTCCTCCTGGTGGAGCACGCGCTCCCTCGGAGTCTGTCTCTCGTTCGAGACATGGGAGTTGTAAGCCGGAGCCTCCCCGCCTCGGCGTGACCCCGGGCAAATCGCTTAGTGCCTCTGTGCCTTACTTCCCCATCTGTGGGTATAGCACTCCGCCTCACTTTGCTCCCTGGGAATGCTGTTTATTCCAGGCTACAGACTCCTCCAGGACCAAGAGGGATGAAAAGCATGCTTAACACAGACTTAAAAACAGACAAACAGCACCACCGCTCGTGCCATTAATCCAGAGGTTTGGGGGGCAGCAGAAAGCCGATCGCTGCTTCCTCAGTGATGGGAGCAGCGAGGTGCACCGTGCGCCTGGCATGTAGTGGACACAGCTATCTGGAAGCCAATCTGCCAGGGAAGGTGGAGAAAGGATGTGCCCTGGAGTCCGTATGCCAGTGAGAGACAGTGCATCGAGGAGAAGGCAATTTTTGTTTCACATCATTCCCTTTTGCATAATGTTGCATCCTTCTGACAAGACAGAATAATAAAGCTTAACTCCCTCTCTGCTCCCCACCCTCCGATCGCTGACTTAAAAGAGCGAAGCCCTATCTTTAGCCTCAGATGGGCTCTATTCCAGCAAGAAGAAATGAACTGCTTTTGAGAGAGTTGTGGAAAAAAGTGCAAAATGTTCTATAAAATTTCGTATTAAATAAATATTTGAACCACAGTCACCTGACACATCCTCTAAGATGTCAGCATCGCATTTGCACTTCAGGTTTACATAAAATATTAGTCCGAGTAGCTGGGGTGGCTGGAAATCTCTTACTGGCAAAAAGGAAAGACAGAGGTACAATAACACGAAGGATATTCATGTTTGAGACACTTTAGAAGAAGTAACTAATTAATCTTCCCACTGCAAGATGGTATATTGCACCCTAAAAAGGACTCAAGAAGCATGGCCAAAACTTTCCAGGCGACCTAGGGGATACTGAGGCATTGATTTTAACAAGACTTAGTAATCTCTACCCCTAAGGCAGCACTGCATATTTCAGCAGAGGCTTGGGGCTATGCTAGTCCAGCTTGCGTGGAACCGCGGAAAGTCACTCGGTGCAATCAAAGTAACAGGGAAAGTGCTTTCTGCTTACGGGATGCTGAAGAATTAATGAAGCAGCAGTGGCTTACACCAGCTAGGAATCTGTTCCATGAAGTTCAGGGCTTGAGGTGACGTTTTCCTGTAGCAACGAGACATTTGGACAAGTGTTAGGAGCTTCCCTGGCAGATCCCAAAGTTCCTTCCTTCCTTCCTTCCTTCCGTCCTTCCTTCCTTCCTTCCTTCCTTCCTTCCGTCCTTCCTTCCTTCCTTCCTTCCTTCCTTCCTTCCTTCCTTCCTT
>JAWLRI010000829.1:2385036-2401818 GCA_034781795.1 Crypturellus tataupa
TAAATCCTTGTATTGGGCTGTATGTATCTCTGTATGTAATATGTAGTTTGGTTCACCTATAAGCTGGTGGACTGAGTCCAGGATAAATGCCTTTGCTTCATGTGATATGCCTTTATCTTGTGAAATGAATACATTTCAGGAGTTTCTGTAAAAGAGTAAACCAAAAGTTATGCCTAAGGTTAGCCTAATTGCATATCATAGTCAGTTATTGCATGCTAGGATTTTAGGGATAACAGACCAGGGAAAATGTGACTTTTAAGACCTTTACCACAAAACAGTTATAATAATAATCAATAAAAAAAATCCTTGTAATCTAGTGTAAGGTCTTGCGCCTACAAGAATATACTTATATTCTTTAGCCAGCTCAAGGAAGGCCAGTAGGTGATTAACAAGGGACCAGTGTAAATCTGGGCATTAATGTGGTCTGGTATTTTTAAGTAGTCCTTTGGCTGAATCACATTTTGTGGGACACCTTCTGGTGCAGCAGCTACAGTAAAATCATGTCTAAAAGAGTCATCCAAAGAACAACAAAATGTGCACTCAGAACTAGTCGCCTCTGCAAAAATCAGAAGTATTTGAAATCCTGGTGTCTGAGCAAAGTTTCCAATATGAGATCACTCAGAGGAGGAGGAAGTTTTCACTGGAGTTATCTCCATAGTTAAATGCAATCATTTATCCTGGTTGCTGTTAATGTATCTAGAATTGCTTCCTCCGAGTAATTCACATTACCCAGGAGTCTCCGTGGCGGTGAAGAACACGCTCAGGTTAACTTGGCAGGAGGCAGCGGTGTAAACAGTCGTAACAAAGCTCCTTGCCCTTCCCAAGAACTGGAAGTGGAAAATAGCTCTTGCATTAAGGGCGTGGAGAGGGAACTTGCTTGGAAATCATCTGGGTTTCCATCTCCGTCTGAACGATGATTCAGTGTTGATGTGGCAGCGTGATTTGCCCCGAGCACTATCTCCAAAGCAGAGGTGGCTGGAAACTTTCCAAAGGCAAGATTTCCTATCGGGGAGGTGCTGATTCAACAAATGCAAAACCTGCCAGGCAAGCGCATTGCTCCGGCTGGAATCTCCTTGCGAATCAAAACAATTGGATTCAATCCTTTGAAGTCCTGAAAGGGATGGGCTTTTATTGCTGCCTAGAGATAATGTGCTGCTAAAAGTTCAATCCTGAAAGGGAAGATTTTAATTTTGATTGAAACACGGTGTTTCCTCTCTCCTACTTGGGAATGACATGGGTGATTTCCAGGGGCTGGGCTCTCCTGACCTGTGCACCGGGGTGAGACAGGGGCCACAGGTCCGCCCTGAGGCACAGGGCAATGAGTCTTCCTGCATCCCTGCGCCTCCTGCATCCCTGTGCCAGCGTTGTGGGAAACACGGCCAGAAATCCTCCCTCCTGGTGCTGCTGTTGGCACTCTGAGGTCCTCCTGCCTGGGCACCAGCAGCTCCTCTCCCAGTCGGTGCGGTGGGGACGATATCCTCTCCCGCTCCAGACGGAGCCACCCTTCTCGTTTCGGCACACTCCTATTCCACCACGTCCTACAAATCTGCTTGTCCCTTTGCAGGGGACACCCGACACCCTTCCAGAGCTGGAGACGTAATTAAAGCGAAATGGATACGTTGTGGTAGGAACCCATGTTCTCCAATTTCTGCCAAAGCTGAAGCAGGGGGCGGGGGTGATTAGTGGAAGCAGAGAGAACTGGATGGATTAAAACTGTATTCTCTCGCTTCTGTGGAAACGGAGTGGAGGGCAAGAAGGAGGAGTCTCCAGAGCAGAGTTTGCTGCTCTGTTACGATCGCAGAGGAGGCCGAGAGTCCTTGCCTTCACGCCGACAGCCTCTCCGAGGCTTGGCAAAGTGGCAGGCAACTGAGATGACGAGCTTCTGTTACCACCTCTGGATCCAGGTTGGACACCAGAGAAAACGATGAGATCAGGATTACAGAAACAGCACAGACTGAGGAAAGGCAGAGCGTGTCAGGCAGCGTTTCCCTGGTGTTTTTCCATGACCTCACTAGACTCGCTTTCTTACCTCCTGAAGCCCATTAGGATGCAGGGCAGTCACAGGAGCAGTGGATCCTGATGAAGCGCGTGCAATTCCCTGCTGGAAAGACCAGCATGTATTGGAATTAAGACATGCTGGAGCACGACCTAAAAAATGCAAACATCCTGGAGCAGTTGTGTCCTTTCCCTGTGTCTCCTACCACCAGCTCTTGCCATGAAACTGAACGGTTCCTTCTCACTGTGCCCGGCTATCACCCACGCAGCTCCAGCAAACTCGGTGCAGCACTGAAGATGCTAGTCAGGACGTTAAACAGAGTATTCCTCTCTCAATGGACTTGCTTTTGCAAATGGTCCTTTCTGGAAGCAGAAAAGAGTCCATTTAGCAGAAGGTGTGAACATGGAAAGTCAGGAAGAGGAACACTGGAATTAGAGGGGAAAAGGAAGAGTTAGATTTTACACACCTGTGAGACAGTCATATTTAAGACTGCAAGCAGCCTGGAAGAGGTCACTGACTCTCACTGAGTGACAGAGGAAGGGAAAGAAAAAAAAAAAGACTTTTCTACAAAATGCTGACAAGACCTTCGCGTATGCACACACACACACACTCTGCAGTGTCTCCGTAAAAGAAACTTCCTGAGGAACTGGAATGTGTGACTAAATCTTTTGTGAAGTTCCCCAAGGGACTGGCTCTCACACTGGCATAAATCAGCATATCTCCATTGAGTCTGATGGATTTACTTCCCTTTGTGCCCCCCCCCGGGCTCAGGCCAAAGGCACAGGCTCCCCTTTGTTGCTCTGCAGGGTACGCCGCGGTGCAGATTTGCATGGTCAGGTACTTTGAAATTCCATCCTTTGGTTCCAGTGACAAAATGAGTCATCTCTGAGCTTTTGCAGTGCCTTGGAAGGTGCTCAGGTGTCGCTCTATAAATAGCTGGTTAGATCCTGCTCTCTAATGTTTCTAGCGGTGATGGCAGTGACGTGAATTGTGGCTCATAAATCCGTGATGTTCTATGAATTGTGGCTCCCAGTGTTTGCAATGTAAAAATCGAGGTGGTTTTAGGACTCTGCTGCATACATCATCTCAAAAGCTTAGAGCATCACCGGATTTGCAATAAACCAGTGGGTCTCAGGTAACAGAGAGGTAACATTTGTATGTGAAGTACAAGGGATATAGTAGCATGGCCTCGACTGTGTCTGAGCGTTGCCTCCTGAGGTTGAGTATTACTTGACACAGTGTTCAACGCGTGGTAGGATAGAGGCAGCACTTGCATTGTGTTCTCTCTTGTAGCTCGTGTGGAAACTAGAAACACACGCTCTTTGACAAAGAGATGTGCCTGACCGAGGCTCAACCCTGCCTTTGTGAAGTGCGGCTCTGTACCGTGAAGAGCCTGGGGAAGAGCACCATGGAGCTGAGTGCTCAGTTCGCAGGCGACCTTCCCATCCTGTGTGCTTGAATGGGCAACAAATGCCCCTTGGTTCTCACCTGTTGTGCTTGCATGCTCTACCTCAAGCCTGGAGACCACATGGGATGTGCTCATCCTCCTCTGTAAGCAGCAGAAGTGATGGCTCTACAAGGCAGTCACGGAAGCTCAGGAAACAACTGGGTGATGATCCACAGCCACGGACAACACCCAGCTCATGAGGTCTCAAGGAGGTCACCTCTGGTGCCCAGGGAAGAAAAGAGCAGTGAAATAATTTTGTAACTCCCTGGGTCACCAAAATAGCTAAATAAACATAGCGTAACTCTGTTCTCCTACAACATCCTGACAAGGTGAGAATAAATGTAAGAATTAGAGATTTTGACAAATAAAATAAAATAAAATAAAATAAAATAAAATAAAATAAAATAAAATAAAATAAAATAAAATAAAAATAAATAAAAATAAATAAATAAATAAAAAGACGTGTTCCTAAGTGTTTCTGGTTTGGGATACTCATCATGCATTCAGGCCAACAGTAGTTGGGTTTGCTGAGATCACTAGTTCCTGTGAAGACCAGTGATTTGCTGTTTCTGTACTCTTTCCCATCTATCTCTACCTTTGTCTTCTTGCATTATAAGTGTTGCTTTCTGCAGCTTGGGCCATTTTTCAGCTTAGCACAACATCTGCAATAATGGGGTGCAGGCCAACCTCCTAGGTACCAGTTACAACACAGTACAAATTCTGGAGATTGAAGGTTTTATCAAGGGTGTCAAACTCCCTTTCCCCATTTTCTGGAAGGGAAAACTATGTTATGGAGACAGGGCATGAATCTGGGAGACAGGGATGCATTTGTTGCATCCAGATAAACTGAGGATTTTGGTTTCCAGAATCCCAAATCTACAATGTTGTGCTTCTCCACAACTCCAAATTTCACCTCAAAAAGGTGAGACTGGAAAGGTATTCCAAAGGTCTTCAATATTTTTGCATATTACTTTTAATTTAGATTTCCTAATAATAAATCTCCATTTTAATGCAGATCTGATAAGCCCCTATGGCAATTTCTCTGGGTGATTCACATGGGTGAAGTGCAGCATGAACAACACAACTAACACATGAACAATACTGCGTATCTATGAAAACAAGGTACAACCTGACTTTCTACTTCCCAGAATGCCAAACCTGAAATCATTGTTTTTCCCATTGTTTGTTTTCTAACCTGGTTGGTATCTGATCCCATCACCTGGTTGACAGTATTGTGTTAGAACATATGGGATGATTCTCAGGAGATTACTAGGCAAGCTGAGAGGGATCTTCTGCTTTGCATTTGCTGTGTTACATTACACTCAGAAATAAGAGAAGCTCAAGATTTTCCTGATTTTCAGGGGTGCTGAATGACTGCAGGTGCCTTTGAGCTTAGGGAATTGGGTGCTTTCAAAAAAAATCAGGTCAGGCTGTGGTTTCTGGGAAGATTTTTTTTTTTTTTTTTTATTGATTAACTGATTGATTGATTGAAGGGAAAAGCATTTCCTTTCTGCAACAAGTAATCTATATTCAGGACCTGAGATCTTCAGCATCTAGGTACCTTGTCAACATGCTGGCTGCAGAACCCTTGGCTCCGTGCTTCCAGCCGGCAAGCACACGAACTGTTCCCTCACTGGAAGCTTTGCAGAGGTGCGGATTGGTTTTCTGACTCTGAAACAGGCCGAGGCGGCAAAAAAAACAGGTTTTCTTCTTGGGAACAGTCTAAGTAATTTCTCTGGAATTAGATGAGATTTTATCTATATTGCAGGGTAAGCAAAGTAAGAGTTTGGCTCAGTGATTTACAATATCTGATGGCGATTGAGTTTGACAGCAGAGATTCATGGGCAAATGCCATTCAGCTGTTCTACACACCACATTTTTTTTCAGTTTCCCAAATTCTGTTAGGCTGGGTATGACACTTAGGTGGCTGTTATGATGCCAAGGCAGAGCTAGTGGTTACAAGAGATTGGAGGTTACCGAAAATCTGCTAGCAAATTGTTAAGAAACCTGTCTGCTTTTGTACTTCACTAACAGCTCAGCAGCATGAGAGTTTTATTTTTTTGGTCTTAATCTTTTCCATTTCGTTCACAAGTCAGGGTGGTTTCACTAAGGACAGAAAATTAATATGAAAACTTACGTTGCCACTACAGATAGCCTTTTTTTTAAAAAAATCCGCCAGGATTTGAGTTTCTTCCTATGAAGAATGAGAATAGAAAGGTGACTGTTCTTTGAAAATTGTCATGTTTGCAGATACTGATGATAGCATTCTAGAGAATGAGTTGACTTTTTGGGGATGTATATGAGACTGAGATGGGTTTGTTTTTAAATCTGAGCACTGATGAAAGCACTAGACTTGGAAAAATGGTATCTCAGGATTTGGAAGGAAGTAATAAAATACTTAAATATTTTCTTTCCTCAAGGATGTGCTTGAGAATGGAGATTGAAACAGAGGTTTGGAAGAGGTAAAATTATAAAGGGGATCTATTCATAGTGAATGTCTCTTTGTAAAACAAGAGAGACACTAGGAAGGAGGGAAATGAAGGGTGTTTTTAAAAAAGTTCATACAGATAAGGAACACGCTACAGAAAAGTGTCTGCTTGTCTCAACATAAGATCCAAAGATTTTTGTTCATTCCTTTTTACCTGCTCTGCTCATGGAGCAACCTCAGCTGAATTTTCTGCACTTGGTCATTTGTAATTTATCTCTCGCTGACATACGTGAGGACCACTTTCACGAGTGCGTAGGTGAGACCTGCTCTCCTGGTCCTGCTAGAAACCACAGCACCAGGTGATAACAACAGGGTCCTGGCAAGATGCTTCCTCTTCAAACCATATTCACACAGGCGCAGTCCGAGCTCTTAAACACCCTAGGGAAGACTGCTGTGTTCGTGGAGTAACGGTGTTGAGTATCTAAACCCTCCACAAGCCACTTCGGGATGGTGCATAAGGTGTCATCTGAAGATGAATGATCTTCTCCTCCTTTCATTTCAGAAGGATTTGGGTAATGAGGAGGTTTCCTGGACGGATGAGTGTGACTCACCCAGTTTGGTGTACAGAAGGGAGAGGAAATGAAGTAAGGGGCCAGAAATAATCCTAAAGACATTAGCTTAGAAGGAAGGACAAAACAGAGCACAGACTAGAAAATAAAAGACCCACAGTGATGTGACATTAAGACCATCTGGACAATGTTTGGCAGCAGTGGAAAAGCAAACAAAGCCCTGAGAAGGATTTCTAAAAGTGAGGAGAATATAAATGACATACTGCCTGGAAAGGGCTTAGAAAGCCTTGGGATCTTCTGAGCCGCTTTGGTATTCCCAGCTTTGAAAAGGGGGCATCCCAAAGGCAAGCAAAAACCACCTTGGGGTGTTTTGGAAGTAAGACAGTTCAAAGAAGGATCTAACCAAGTCTTGGCTTGTGTGCACTTCAACAGTCTTGCTGAAAGATCTGGCTGAGACAGGGCTGTCTGAAAGGCAGGTAGCGGTGACACTAGCCAACTATGCAAATAAGTTCCAGCAATTAAAGATCTTATCATTTGAACCTGCAGAAAAGTGTGAATGAATCTGTATGTTTGCACGGTATCTGCCAAAATGACTGAGGTTACCAGGTGCCAGAGAAATAAAGCTATTGAAAATATCTCATGCAGTGTAGGAAATGAAAGCTTTGAAACTCATAATAAGAATTATGACTTTTGGGGGAGTTCTTGCTAATTGCAACATTGATCAAGTTGGCGTGTGACAATTATTTGCTACGAGAAGTGATATATTTTGGTGCAATGAAGTGGGTCGTTGTCTATAGTGAAAAATGTATTTTCCTAGAGCTTCGTATTTTGAATAGAAGGTATTTGATTCTCCCGACTCCCTCCCCCCCACCCCTTTCTTCCCTGATAAGCCTCGTTTTGATCCAAGTGCCATAGCAACACCACTGGGAATGTTTCTCCTATCTCTGGGCCAAGATTACAGAGAGGGAACTTTGTTGGCAGGCAGCTGAGCTTTGTGCTGCAGAAAGCGTATCTGCGCAGACAATCATGAGCTGCAGTTTTTGGACAGCCCTAGGAGGATGTGGGCTCTTATCCACTTAGACTGATGCGTGGAACAGAAGGTTTCCAAGCATACAACTGCTGCAGATCAGATCAAACTCTTAAAAACACTGAGGCTATTGGTATTGGTAGGTGTCCTTCCATTAACAGCAATGACTTTGGTTCAGGTGATGGTTTTCCATCCTTCCACACAAAGTATTCATCCCAAAATGAGTATCACCTTTGGTGGGAATTATATCTTTTGTCTTTCTGGTTGCTATTTTGATTCTTTTTTCATAGTGATCAAGGGTCCATATTCAAGTTGACTTACTTAAATTCATCCCACCTTTTTTTTTTTTTTTTTTTTTATATGACGCAGTCTTCCTCCTTCAGCACTGCTTTCTGGATCCTCTTATCACACTGGCCAGCTGTAAAGTTTCCTCTTCTCTAAATTAGCTCATGTGATCATGTTTTTGAACTCCAAGCCCAGAAGAAATGATCCACTGCAGGAATATAATCTACTGGGCTTCAAACTTCTGATTTCACACTGGTTGTCGCTCTCCCACATACACCCTGCCCCAGAGTTGGCGGACAAACTCACAGGCGGTGGGTTGACCGCTCCAAATTACCAGCTGCACAAAACCTAGGGGTAGGAGGTGGAGTGCTTGAGGATATCTAGGAAGTGGAATGAAGGTTCATCAGTTAAAACCTCAGCGACACCAAAGGGAAGTGAAATGCTGAACTCTGGCCCCATCTAGACCTCCAGCAGAGAAGGTTTCAGAGAGATGCTACTTCACTGAAGCTAGCTGGCCCAGGCTTTCCATGCTGTCTATGAGTAAGCAGAGTTGGGAGGGGTAACACCAGGATATACAGGGATGAGCCATAGCTTATGGAGGTGCCGCTGTCCTCAGAGCTGTGCTCACATGTGGTGAGAGCTCTCATCTTGTGCTTGTGCGAAGGGTGCCATGGTCAGCTCAGGCACTCTCTCACACATTTTACTTCCAGTTTTGCCTTGGGTTAGGGTGTCCCACAGTAATTCCTTGAGAAATGGCATCACTGAGCGGCTAACCCAAGAGGTGCCAGGGCAATTCCATCCTGGGGAATGTGAGCATTCCCCTTGTTTCAGAGCAGTCATGTGTGGTGAGACAGGCTCAGAGCAGGAGTGCGGAATCCATATGCAGTCGTGAGCTTTCTGTGAAACTTTGCTTTTAAGTCGCCTGCAACATGAAACGGACCAATGAACCTGAGAGAAGTGCAGGAAGTGACTCTGAGAGTCAATAACCCATTCCTACCGTGAAGCATAAAATCATCTTCCAAGGTAGGTGGTTTGTTTAAAAAATTAACTTGTAAATACAAAACCATAGACTGAGTCTGGACGAGGCAGCTGCTTCCTGACTGCTTCCAGGATGGTTCAGCGTTACCCAAGTCATCCATGACCTCTCCTCAGACCTCTCCAGAGACGGACGTGCTGTGCCTGCCCTGATAGCTCAGCCTCTAGCGCTTAGTTATTCCTGCTAGCTTAATGTTTATTTCCTGATGTCTGATCTGCGGGCACTTTGCTTCAATTTGCAGCAGGATTTTGTGTCCCATCCAAAATGGAAATGGAAAGTAAATCATTCCATTCCTCCTGACAGCAGCCTTGGACCTAGCTGAAGACGGTTCTCATAGCCCCTTCTCTCTCCTCTGACCTGGAAAACCTCTAATACCTTCAGTCTTTCTCTGTAGGCAATGATTTATAGGCTCCCAATCACGTTGCCGCTCTCCTCTGCACTTTTTATTGAACCTTGGTGCCCTGAAATTTCTCAGAGTAAATCCAGATAGAGCCTTGCCAGCATGAAGAAGTGGAAGGAAGGATTCAGGTGTCTTAAACCTAACAGTTGTCTTCCTGCATCACAGCATATATTGCCCTCTTCTTAACGTATATTGTTTCTGCATTGCATTTAGTTTATGACCAGCATAATTCTCAGAAATTTTTGTCCTGTATTTCTACCTCATTCTTGTCCCATTTTCTTTATTAACTTTAAGAAAATTAAGTTACTTTTTGTTATTCTTCTTCCAGAATATTTTTCCATTTTGAAGATCCTTTACCATCTACATATAGATTAATGTACTTTCTAGTCTCACTTTTGAGCTATTAATAAAAAAAATAGCAAAATATTGAACAAAATCCTTATCGGAATATTGTTGCAAATAGATATTTTATTATGAAAGATAACATCTGTTCCACTGAATAACTTCTCCCTAAAAGGAAGCAAGCAAAGATGCCTCAGTTTTGCCTCATGCAGTGTAGTGCCAATTTCTGACATGGTTCATAGGAACAGAGATTTATGCAAGGGAGGAAGGCAGAGTTCAGCCTTAGACCAGGTTTATAGCTGATGTTTCAAGCTGGTTTGGGTCTCACCAAACTCACTAAAGACATTTAGGAATCTCTTCGTCACTGAGCAATATAACCAAGAATGTAACTCTCACTGACAGCCAAAATATGATGATTCACTCAACACTGCAGAGAGACAAAAACCGTAAAAGTATCAGCCCTTCATTTTCTTTTTCTAACTGAGAGTGGTCCAAAACTTCTTCTAATATTCACCAATAATAACAGAGAGTGCCCAAGATTATCCTTTAGCATGAGTATTTCATCTGCATAATAGAGGACTTTATGCTCCCCACTGCTCTTATGAATTCCTTTGATTCTTGAATCAGTTCTTACTGCAACAGCCAGAGGTGGAAGGGTGCATATAAAAAGAGAAAGGTGATAATGGATGTGTCTGCATGTTCTACCGGCCAAAGATATGGCTGGAGACACCTATTTATTATATTACTGATTCATTTAGCTGGTGTTCTATTATATAAGAAGCCTCCAACTTTTTTAGGACTTAAACTAGTTTCAAACTTCTTATGAAGTACAATCTATATTATACCTCACTCTTATAATAGAATGTGCCGAAATTCATAGAGTATGGTCCAGTTTGCCCTGGCAATTTGAAATTGTTTGTGTTGTCGATTTGCCTATGAAGTATATATTTATAATATACAAGAAGATGGCAGTAATTGAACACTACTTTCCTATGGGATACTGTCTCAATGAAGTACAGCTTGCAGACGTCCAACTGTTCAGCTGAATGTCAGCTTGAAGAATCCCATTTTCACTGCAGGCTGGAATTTGTCTTGTCCATGCTCCTCTAAGCCTTTGAAAGCATGCACACAATTTTTCCATCCTTCAAAACAACCGAGGCTGGAAAGCTGCGCGGAAGCTGGAGCTGGGTCTGTCCCTTGGGTAGGACTCCTGGTGCCAGCATAGCTCACGCTTTATAACCTCTTTCCATCCTAGCCAGTGCAGCAGGAAGAAGCAGTTAAAAATACATGCAGGACAAATAGGGCTCTATGCAGTCTTTTGTTTACGGTAACCCAAAGTTTTCTTTAGGCTGTTTTATAGGCTGAGTCAGTAAGTGCTACGTTCAATAGGAAAGTTGCTGTAGATTCAAAGGGCAGTGGACCAAGTGCCTGATGGCAAAATGCACTTCTGTTCAGGCCTCTGGTTGCTCTGCTGATACTGGGCTGAAGAAAGCAGTGAAAAGCTGCTTCCCTATCCACTTTTCACCCCTCTTCAGCAAAAATAAACTGAGTTGTACAATTCAGCCTGAGCTTACAGGGGGAAAAGCCAGCCCCTACTTTAGCGGCAACCTTCATCTTTACTTATTTTCCTCAGCCTTCAGAATATGTCCATATTTCCTTTGCAGATTTGGTATTTGACTGTCAGTTACTGCCCCTTCCTGCACATGAGTGCATAGTAGCTGTTTCTGGGTCCTCTTGGAGGGCTGCCCACTCCAGACAAGCACTTCAGGAGTGAACTGTACCCACAGCGTCTCCAGGTCCTTCATTGCATAAGATAATGAATACCCCTGAAGTCACACTATAAAAATGCCACCTTGATAAGCGGTATATAATTACTTGGTGCATTCTGAACGGCAAAAGCATGAAAAAAGGTTATTCTTGTCTCATGACAATGCTGCTCCTTGAAACAGGAGTTCAGAGGAGACTCAAGCCAGGACCTGTGCAGTAAAAATGTGGCTTGTCCGTTCCAGTAGTTTCCAACCTTGTGCACTGTTGACACAAACCATATTCCCTGGAGTGGAGGCCATCAGTCGTCAGCTGACCTGATCCATAACAGTGGCCTGGACCTATCTAATTCATTTTCCAAGAACCTCTTCCCCTGGAAAGAGGAGAGCAAGCAAGAGAATGCATCCCTTTTGAATGTTATTTTCTGCACAGCATAATCTTATATAATACAGGGTATTAAGTATTAGAAGTTCATCTTGTCCTTCCTTGTGAATGTTACCTTAAATCTCAGGCCCCTATTTAATGTGGGAAGTGTTTGGGGGTCTTGTTTAATTTTTTTTTGTTGTTGTTGTTTTCTTTCTGGAGTAGGAATGTTCTTACCGTGTTAATGGTGGTTGCTTTATTTTGTTCACCCACCAATCCTAACAGAAAAGAGTATCTTTGACTTCAAAAATGCAAAGCTAAGATCTTTGCTGAGCACACTTAATGCTTCCATGCAAAAAAAAACCAGCAAGTGTGTTACAGATCCCTTAAATAGGGCACAGTAGAAGCAAAGGAAACAGAGTGGGTGGAAGTTTGGCAGGTCGTGTCGTCCAGCACCTGGCGTGTTATGGATGAGTTTTAGGCCTGTCTCTGCACAGCTCCACCTCCTAACACTGAAACTGAGAACGTTTTCGAAAGGCACCTGCTCATCCTTTCAGCATATAGTCTGTTTCCAGGCAAATCGATGAAGATGTTTTACTTTGAGATGTCACTTGTCTAGTTACTTGTCTTTTTACAGCCCCTTGCTGTTGTAGGGTCTGTGTAAGCTATGAGCTGTCCTGCATTTTTTCCTTTTTAAATCTCATAAACTGTTGGAAAAGAGGGAAGCACGCTTCCTTATATTTTGCATTTAAGAAAAACACATGGTGAACTTCTTAGATAAAACATATCCTAGCCTAACTTTAGACACCTAAGAGCCTAACATGGTCACCTCCCCATACACTCCATCAGCAGGCAGATGAATCCTCCACATTGCCTTAGGTAACCTGCAAGACTCATCCTTGCCATGTGGGTAGCATAGGGGGTTTTCTTGGGCTTCTTCCAGGAAAGCAAGTTAAGCCCCAGGCTACTTTTCCTTCCAATTTTTCTGGGTACAACACCTAGCTGGGCAGAGTTAAAGATCTGGCGGGTAACCCAGTAGCACTAGTTCATTTCAGAGGGAGGAGAGGTCAACCTAGAATGGACAAAACTACATGGAGAAGGAAGGTAGTGACGGTGGTGGCAGCTTTTTGGCAGCCTTTAACAAAGAGGTAGCTTCGTTGCTGGATTGAGTGGCATCATCTGGTTGCACCAGGAACTGTGAAATCATATGATTAGGTGATTTTCTCCCCGTGATAAAAAGTAAATTAAAAATAGATGTTAAACTGTTCAATTAATTAGAGTGTAATAATGTAGTCTGTTCCTATGCTCTAATTTGTGCCATGTTGAAAGTAGCTGCCTTCTTCCCCCTCCGCCTCCTTATAAATAAATCATATGCTTTCTGGATCAACTCATCCAATTATATCTTAATTGTTTCTATGAGGAAACTTCACTACTGTATTAATTGTCATATAAGCATTCATTCACACAGGGCTAGATTCCCATTGGTGATATTTTAATTATTGTTGCAGCACCAATGTGGAATTCAACATCTTATTAACACTAGAGGGTTTGGTAAACTTTTATCAGCCAAAAGACTTCAAAAGGAGTGTTTCCTGAGAGGATTTTGGCAATCCCTTTGCTTATATCTTTATAACGTTCCTGAAGAACTTGGAAAATGGAATGGTTCTCAGGAGCCTGATCTGAATATTGGAGATAGATAGATACAGATGGAGATATTTCTGATCCCATCAACCTCACAATGATATTTGACATGCACTGTAAGTATGTATAAGAGGCATACTGTAAGACAGATACAAGTAAAGAGATTTTTTTTTTAATTTTATTACAAAGGAACATTTGAAATATAGAGAGTCATATAAAGTTTACAAATAACATTTAGTCATCTAGTTGCAGATTTAAGTGAAGCTTTAAAAAAGGTTTTCCTCCTAAGTCAATCAGGTTGACTGAAGTCAGACTGTTTAAATCCCCAGGTCTTGTATGTGCATTTTAGCATGAGCTGGCAAGCACGGTTGAGAGGAGCCAAGCAGATACTGAAACATGTAATATCTTCCTTATATTAGAGACAGAGTTTGGAAGGTCTGGAACATTGTGCAAATAGATCTTCCTAATTTTACTAACCTGATTTTACTAACCATTTTTTTTTTTTCTGAGTAACAAAAATATGGGTTTAGCTGAGACAAAGCCTTTTTCCCCCACTTGAGCCAGGATCTGACTTTTTAAAACAAATGAATGAGCAGAAGAAGTTATGGTGACAGACACCTTTTGAAATAAGAAATCAAAATGTTGATATCTCCCCCCAGATAATCAAATAATTGCAATATAAGAGAAGAGGAAGACCTGTGTAGTGTTGCGGCAATAGCTTGCATGGGAAGGCAAAACTGGAGGAGGCCAATGATAAAGCTCAAGTATCCAGACTCAAAAAGAGCTCAGCTAGGTTAAGCAGTGGAGCTAGAAATGTTTAATAAAACCCAAGAGAAGGAAGAAGTGCTATTAGGAGAGCATCTCCCAGCCAAAACTCTCATTAAGTGAGAGGCCCCATGAGATGGTGTTGAGCAGACCCTCCCTGCAAGCATGGCCCCATCCCTGCCATGCCCTGGCACTGCTGGATGGATGCACAGTGGGATGCATGGCCTTTCTCCACTTCCTTGTGGCATCCGAGTCATGAAAAGTGGGCAGAAAAGGGAGAGAGAGCTCAGAGAGGACACAAGCCTACTATTGCATGTGCAACGGCATCTGTTGGGCTTGAAATGGACGTGCTGTTGAGCACTGCAGGCTCTGTCACCCGAGCAGAGCCTGGGAAAGGACATCAGCAAGGATAGTAAGTTTGATATTAAGTTCCACAGGAAGGAAATAAAAGAAAAAAAAAAGAAAAATAGAAAGAGATAGGAAAATATTAGAGTGGAGTTGAACCATCTGCTTTTATATACTTATTCTCCAATGAGGAAAAAGTTGGGAGGGAGGTTTGCTATCCATTTCTCATTGCAAAGAAGACAACAGGACTGTCTAAATTGAAAGTGTGGAACTTTCGGGCCTGCAACCAGGCGGGTTGAAGCAAAAGCCTCCAGAGAGCCACCCGCTTTCCCTATTTCAGCACTGGCTGCTGTGCCAGACGAGATCCAGCTATGGCCCTATCCGGCACGGGCGGCTTTGCCGTTGTCCAAGTCCTGCTGGAAGGAGTGTTGCAGGAGGACCCTGTCATCTGCAGAGTGCTCGAGCACGAGCACGTTCTGCCCAGCAGCTGCTCGCTCGAGGCACGATGGTGCATGCACACAGTCCTGCTGCAGGCAGTCCTGCTCCAGCAAGGGTTCCTTGGGATGCTTCTTAGTTGGGAGAGGCACACTGTTACATGCAAGCTCGTTGCTACACCTGCCTGTGTGCCACATTACACTCTTTAGTCCTTCGGTGCTGCAGATCTCCACTTGAAAAAGGCAATATCAGTATTTCCCCTTCCCAACTCCAAGCAAAAATGAAAACCAGGAGGAGGTCTTGGAACACCTGTCTTGGCTTAGGGCCATAGGGGTGTTGCACAGGTCTGTGTTCATTGCAGTTTGTTCAAGACCTGTCAGCACTTTAACAGGATCCCTCACAGCCCCTCAATCAGTAACATGATGAAGATAATCTGCACTTTTTTTGGTTGTTGTTGCTTGGTGACTGCTTTTCACTACCTTGGTAGCACAAACATGTCTTGGTTCAAGGAGGAATCTCGTTTCTGTGGCTCAGGGTGCTACCTGGTATTCAAATGTGTCAGCCTAAGATGTAGAGAAAAAGGTCTCTTTGCATTTAGGGGGAAAAAAAAAGAGGCAAATTTTACGTCTGGTCACAAATCAGAAGAGCAGGTTGCCAGGAAGACTCCTGGGGATGCAAGTGACCAAGATGAATTTCTGCAGCAAGTGAAGGATTTAAGAGATAAATGGGAAACAGGAGAGCCCGGACTGGCCTTTTCCTTTTTCTACAGATGGAGAAGTCAAGCATAAAAACACAAAGGTCAAAGCCAGAGACAAAACCTTTGACATTCAAAATTCTGTAGAAAAGCAGTCATCAGAAGGACTCTAGAATCCCTGCCAGTGGCCTTCTGATGTACGAGCTGGAGGAGCAGCTTTCACCGTTCTCCAGCAGCCCCAAACTCTCTGCTACGTTTTCCACAAGGCCACAGGGACTGGAGTCCCCCTCACACTGTTCCCAGTATATTACCCATCAGGTTGGGAGGACACAGTTTAAGCCACTGCTAAGGAGACTAGTCTGCCATTGGGCTGAGACTATGAGCTTTTCTTTGGGACTGCTTTGGAATTCTTAATTTCACCCTAAAATGTCATTTTTAAGATAAATATATATAAGTGTATATATTTGTATATTATATATGTATGTGTATATATACATATATGGACATTTCATTCAGAGCTCATACGTACATACTCATACATACATATATGTACTAGGTACTATCATGTTCATATTTTTGTTAGGATATATTCATCTTTCCTTCATATCTGCTTTTATCCTCCCTTCTGCTTCCCTTTTCCATAGATGTCCTTTATGAAGTAATAGTCTTCTAATATTTTTTTTCTTCTTTTAATTGTAAAACAGGGACTTTTTTCTCCTATGGACATAAAATCCTATATAGTTCAATGTAATCTTCAAAATTAGCTTAACTATCTGCTTTAGAATCTAATGCCCAAATGAAAATAAATAAGATTTAGGATTTGAAAATTCTGAATCTCTTTTGAAAAGGATTCACAAACTCATACTTTGAAGCACCATAAGTTAGATCGATCCATCTAATTTATGTTTCCAGTGTTCCCAATGAGAATATTGTGCTTATGCAATGACAGATGGGAAGGAGAAAAAGTTCTCTGGAGATAAAAGTTTTTTATTTATATTTTTAATTTGACTCTCTGCAATGCTTTCCTGCTGCTGTAATGTGGATTATATCCTTGCTGATGATCTGCAGTGTTTCAGTTCTCTCCAGTATGTCAAATGCTCAGCTTTGAGAGCAAAAGTCAATGTAATTGTACAAAAATCCACAATAAAAAGCACAAAATTAATTGCAAGTATCAATAGGAGAAGGAAACTTTCTACTGATACTATTACTTATTCTAGTAAAAATTGCAAAGACTGTGGAGAATTT
>JAWLRI010000829.1:2401918-2413401 GCA_034781795.1 Crypturellus tataupa
TAGAACATAGACCTTAGTATTATGTTGCTATTCATATGCAAAATAATTTATGTTTGATTATTCAATGTATTTGTTACTCACTGTCATTTTGTTCAGAATTTATTATATTTACAGCATGGTTTCTTACCCAGGTAACTTACTTATAGTTCATAGAATATTTTTTGCTGTTGCCACTAGAGGTCTATTCACCACTACAAATACAAAAGAAAGAGGCAAGCCATATAGTTTCTTCTCTAGAGTTTATTAATTAAAAATATGACATTAGGAAGAGCAAACTACATATATTCTAAAAAAAGTAAGTATTGGCACTCTCTGACCTAATGTCTTTTACTGCAAGGCATCCACAGCAACACAAATTTAGATCTAATACTAGTATTAAACAATAATTATGTTCTGGTAACTGGCACATTGCAGGGTTCATTTTCTTTTCCTTCCATTCTGGAGCAATTGCCTGTAACCCCCAGACTTATGTGGCTGAGCTATGAATCCGGCTAGCCTCATAAATACAACATCCTCCCACGACGAACAAAAGACAGGGCATTCCCACCCTTCCCAAATGGACTTGGGCAGGATTTGTGCGAGCAAATGTAAGGGCAGAGCTTGCCCTTTTGTTCCCAGCACTTGCTCCCTCTTTCTTTCCTTCTTTCGTTCCTTCTTCACAAGCGCTACCTTCGCCCAGTTTATCTTTTCATCCCTCTTTAAGTGCTGCTGCCTGTTCTGCTGTTGCCTGCCGGCATTTCTGAGGCTGATAATCAGGTTTCTCGCATTTTCCCCCTTTGGTGGACTTTAAATGAAGGCTTTCTCGCTGATTATCTGAAACGTGCCACTCGCCCTGCACTCTGGGGAGGAACAATACTGCTCTGTAAAGGTGGAGTTTGCAGAAAGGCTCAGCCTCGACTTCATTCAGTTCCCATTGTTAATCAGGAGTAAAATTCCTGCTGACTTCAATGTGAGCAAAGTTAGGCTGAAGCTCATGGCATTTGAAAATCCCCCCCTTTACATCCCTTGGACTTATTCTTTCAAAAGGACCAAAATTAGAAGGCACTTACTGAACCACACTGCTTTTTTTTTTTTTTTTCCTCTTTGGGAGATTTAAAAGCTTTCCTCTTCAATCTGTGCAGCTGAGAGTAGCTCCGAGCAGGACCACGTCTTACCCCAGGTGGAGAAGCAGTAGGAGGAAATCTTGTGCATCAGAGGAACTTTCTTCCAGCATTTTTCTCAGCCTCTTTCTCTAATCAAGCAGAGAACAAAGTGCAGGGCTGTCTCCCAGTTGTGTCCCCAGAGCTGGTGTCTGGTGTGCATCCCCATCCCACTCTGACCCTGGGCTTTTGCTTTTCCCAAAAGGAAAGGTCTTGGGCTCTGGAAAGAGCTCTGCTGTGGGCTCCTCACTCTGGGTTGCCCAGGATGCTGAGGTCTGGTCTAGGGTGGATTCCTGGCTTTGCCAGTAATTTAACACCACTTCAAATGCTTGGGTTTCCCTTCTCCAGTGCTTGAAAATGGCAAAATAGTTCCTCTCTGTGGTATTATGGACATACCTCCAACCATTGCACAGAGAACAGATAATCCTGCCCTAAAAAATTAGGATGCCTCTAGGGCCTCAGGTTGGTTCTCCACTGCCTTATTCCTAAAGCCGTCCACTGGAACCACAACTGACCTCAGGGAGAAGTGAAGTTTCTTCTCCAACGAGCGTTTTGAAGCGTTTGTCTAGGGTCACCTCTGCTGCAGTCATACCGACCAGACAGGCACAAAAGGAAAAAAAGAGGCAAAACAAAAAAACAAACAAAACCCCAACCAAACAAAACCCCAAAGCCCATATCACTGCTGGCACACAGATCGCAAACAGGCATGGGAAGTCTCTCAGAAGTCTCCTTGTCCATCCCCATGCCCTGCAGCAGACTCAACAAGTCATTTTCACTTAACACAGATTTATCTGTGCTACCGCTCATCCGCTACCACCATTCTCTTCAAAAAAAAAGCTGTTCTTTTGCTTTGCTGCCATTCCCCTGCCTGGTTTCCCTTTGCCTCATCCCCAAATCTCTCTTGTTGTATTTACTGCTCATTATTTCTATTTTGGAGCCCATGGGGGTGGTTTATTCCTCTCATGCTGCGTCACAAACTTCTGAGAGGTTGATTCATCACCTCCCCTTGGCCTCCTTGATGGACACTGAGCAGCCCTGTCTTTCCAGCCCTGCTTCACGGGATGCGGGAGGGCAGTGAGAGCAGGATGGACGGACACGGTGCTCTTGCCCCACTCAGCTCCCGCCTCCAGACTGCCAACACTTGCTCTGCACTAAATTCCTGACATTTCTATCCTGGAAAATCAGGGAGGGGTAGCCACCTGGCTGCTGTTATCTCCCAAGCGAGTACCTTTGAGAGAAAAAAAAAGGACAAATTAAATGTAATTACACCTTTTATGAAATTGTACAGAAGATAGATGTTCAAGGTGCTTTGATTGTGGCTGATATGATTTTGCTAATGGGCTCCAGCACTAATCAGGATGCTGGCTCAAAGTGTGGTAGCTGGAGAAACAAAAGAGGAGGAAAACCTGATCTGTGTTTACAAGGAGAGGGTTTATAATCTGTCAGGGAGCAGCAAAAGATGTTGAATCCTCTTTTATTTGAAGTACTTTTCATTTCAATCTGCATCAGACAGAGCAGGGACCCTCTTACACAGTGATTTTTGTATGCTGCTGTTTGAGCTGCCCATTTTAACATTTTTTTCTTTTTTCTTTTACTGTCTATTCCGAGCACCACTTTTTATTTTTATATTTATTTTGCTGAACAGCATTAACAGCAAAACACGTCCTTCCGTGGCAAGATCTCCTGCACCCTATGTGCCGCTGTGCCCCATGGAGCAGCACGTGGCCCAGAGGGAAGACCAAGCACCCAATATAAAAGCACCCGATATCTGCAGGGCTGCATTTACCTGCAGACCCCAAGCAGGAGCAAGAGACCATGCTGGGACTTCCACACACTTGGGCAGAGAGGCACGTGCTGCCCTGACAAGCTTTCAGAGTGAAGCCAGGCTCCTCACTCCTCTTGGCCTGGCTGATCATGCAGAGTCACAGAACGACCGAGTGTGGAAGGGACCTCTGGAGACCATCTAGTCCAACCCTCAGTGCTCCTCTGCCATCAGCCTCTTGGCGCGCGCGTTCCCAAAAAGGCCTGTTAGCCCTGAGGTACCGAAAGGGATCCCATCCTCACGGCACGGGAATCCCAGGAGGAGGGGCTGCCCCGTCGGGAAGGAGCCCGTGAAGGAAAGCAGGACACGTCTCCTCACGGGCTTTGTTTGCACCCGGGGGCTCCGAGGAGATCCTGCCCGCTCCGGTGCCGGAGCTGTTTACTGTTCCTGCGCTTGACAGCGTGTTATTAACGGCCAGGGCGGCGAGCACCATCTGCATCGCGCACGCTGCGCGGCCGGGCTGCGAGCTGGAGGTTTGCTTGTTTGTCTCAGGAAAAGGACACAATCTTCCTGGGCGATGAAAGGTCTTGAATTATCATATACAAAACAGAAACTTAAACTCCCAGGTTCTCTCTCTCTCTCTTTTTTTTTTTTTCTTAACGGCCTCTCAATATCCTGCTCACATTTTCTCCTGACAGCTCACTGCTTTTTGTAATCTTTTGGGTTTTTGGATAATGCAAGAAATACAAGAAGGAGAAGACAAACAACATGATAAAATGGGACTTGGAAGGTTTTGGGGCAGGTCACCAGCTGGAGTAACATGTCCTAGATTAATCTGGCTGTTCCTTTCCGTTATCATCTGAACTGAGATTTTTAATCTCTTTATCTCTGTGATTCACAAGGACAGAATTTTGCCTTTCTTCTTTCTTTTCTAAACACAAGCTGAGATATTCCTAATCACCGGGAGATGGACCTTGATGGGAGCTCTGCTGGCACAGATTCTTCTTCTGCCTGATGTCTCCAAGTTCTTAAATCTCCCGTTCTCAACAGGCTGGTTAATTGTGGAGGCCACAGCATCCACTAAGGGACATGAAGAAAACGGAGTTAGGAAGAGTTAAAAACAGCTACTTTTGGAAAAGGCTATATGACAAATATCACAGAAGCTGCAATCACTGATTGGGACGAGCTCCTCCAGCTGGTTCTCCACAGAACGTCAGTGTGGCTCTCGCTGGCACGATGAGGTTACGAGGGAGAATCAGGCCCACTCCAAAACTGTGGCGTGCTGAATGCCACAGCACCCCCCAGGCACACCGTGGCCAGACAGGTCAGTGTTTGTGGGCTGCGTTCCCTACCTACCTACCGGCCTGACAGAGCCCAGCTGTCCTCCCTGCCTCTGTGCAGCCCCAGTGCTCGTGCTGCTGCCGCCCCTGCAGAAGCAAGGGGCATTTTGCAGCCGTGCGTCTGTAACCTGCAGACCAAAGATGCACAGCATGGACCCCCAGCCTTGCTTTCTGCTGCAGCTATCATGATGCCACCGCACGGTGCAGGTTAGGGGGTTCTCTCTGTGGAGACCTCTTCCTTTGCGCTGAGGGACAGAGTATCTGTGAGCCCAGGCTCAGAACTGGAGCGGGGTTTCCAGGCAGGCCCTGGGGCAAAGCTGCTCCCTAGTTTTGGGGAGGCTGCAAGGGAGAGCTCATCCAGCTCCTTATGTCTTCAGCTCCCATCTGCATCCACCCAGATGGGATCCATAAGAGATAAAGGTCTTTAGAGGATGCAGAGAGTGCTGTGGTTGTCCTCTCTCATCTGTGGGCATGCAAAACTCTCCCAGGACTGAGTCATGGTGCAGCCGAAAGGCCACATACCCAAAGCATCCACATCCTGTCTTTGCTCCTGCCCAGCCACTAATTCCTCCTCACACTTCCCACCAGCTGTGCATCCCCATACAGCCTCCTGCTCTGAATGCCAGCTCCTGCCTGAAGCTCGTTAGGGAGCCCTGTCCCAGTAGGATGTGATATTTGGTACACAACACCATTCATAAAGTTTCCCCAAAGTGCATGATCGCTTGCAGTTCTCATGGGAAATTTGGATTGTTGCACATAATAGTCCTAGCGCTGTAAACACACAAGTGGAAAAAGTCAGCTGATACTGTGTTAGAGGAGTTAAGTTTTTTTTTTCTTCTTTTTCCTTTGCAAAATTTTGAAGACAAGTGAAAAATAGTTTAATGATAGTCAAAGAAAAAGAAAACACACAGTCCTCCACACTTCACATTGGTAAGAATGGGAACGGATTTACATTTGATTTTACATTGAAAATGATTTTACTTTTAAAAATGACATTTTGATTGTCAGAAACAACTGAAATTCAGGCTTCCAGCAAACCAGAATTTTTATTTTTTAAGGTTGTACTTTCTCCCCTGAAGCACCTTCCACTTCACCCCTTTCCAGTTTTGTTTTTTTGTTCTGTTTTCTTGTTATAGAGGTTTTTCACTGGCAAAGGTGAGGATCTGTGCCAGCTCTGGCTGCAGTCACAACCCCTAGTGAGGCAGCAGCAGCAGCAAAGCAGATGTTCTGGGTTGGGTACTGAAAGAAAAGAGAAGAAAACGGCCCAGAGGCTCTGGTAACCGCAAGGTGACACCCTGGAGACTCAACTCCTAAATTCCAGAGGGCACTGAAGGAGATAATTCCATATGACAGGGGAGAACCGTCTCTGAGGAAACATGCTTACAGGGTGTTCGAACTGCTGTGATGTGAGTTTTAATAGTTTTAATAGATGAAGCCCCAGCTAGGGCTGGGGGAGAGGAGGTCTGCAGAGCGCCTTGGGACATGCTATAAAGCTTCACTGAGCGCCCAGAGGTTTAGCAAGTGGGTCTGCAGCAGCCCACGATGTCCTGGGATCCCTCAGCAAGGCGCACGGGTGCCCCACACTCAGCCATGCTCCACGTGGTTCTTCGCTGGGGAAGGACATTCGGGCTCTCACTGTTATTTTTGGTCTGTCCGGGCAGTTTCTGAAACAGCTTTTAATAAGAAATGAGAGAGACCTGGTGCCCGGGCTCCAGAACTGACTAGATGAAGTGTCATATGCTGGAATGAGCAAGGAATGTGAACGGAAACGGAGGTGAGCAACAAGCAGCGCTTTCTGAGCGTATGCCCTGAGATGCCGCCTTCCAGCAAGGTATGTCTTTTAATAAACCATCAGCAGGGCTATAAGCACCGCTGCTTCTGCCGGCCTGCCTGCCTTGCAGGGCTTGCACAAGTGGACCCCGAGAGAGGTTCTTCGAGCATAAAAGAGTCACCGAGGAGACAAGTCAGCAATATTATCTCTGTTTGATAGGCACCGTACATCAAAGGAGGAAAACTTATCGTGCCTTCCTCAGCAGAAGCCTGCAAGGAGGCAGCAGCTGCTCTAGACAGAGCTCAGGTATTTTAAACATTATTTTCAGGATAACAATGGTAAAAATATTTGTGCTGGTGGGTGATAGAAGGCACGGGCGTTCACACAGCTGCAGTCACTGCCGCGCTGCTGGTGAGTCACGCTTAAATACCGATGTAGTGACACGGGGAGAAGCTTGTACTTGTTCAGTATGACTAGTCCTCTCACTGCTTTGGAGACTGTTATGACAGCAGCTCCCAGCCCCTGGGGACTGCTGCCATCCTGCCCAGGTGCAGCAGCTCTCCGTGCCCACCTGCATCCATGGAAGGAAACTGGCACAGGGTTGCATCTCGTGTCTGTTCGAAGCAGAACTTCCAAAGCGGCTGAAAGCCGCACGGGCATGGAGAAGTGAACCCGTCTCCTGGTAGTGCCGGGCTCCTCTCTGCTGCAGGAGAATTCAGGGATCCATCTCCAGCAAACCTGAAAAGGAAGCTCTGAGTACTAACGTATTAATTAGTGTGCCCCATGGCACGCAGTATCCAACAGAAATAGCTGGTGAAGGAGAGCGAGGGGCTTTTGTTTCACTATGAGCACCAAAGTCTTAGTGACAAGTCCTACCAGAATGACGTGGATGTTGTATTTCTTGTCATCCTCATTTCTAAAGGGCAGAATAGTCCTCTTGGACAGACAGCAGGAGACTATCCTTCAGGCCCATCTAGACTGATCCTGGGGGAGATCTCCTTAACATGCTCTTGGAGACACCCCTGATCACCATCCTACCGCCCCTCCACTCGGGTGCGCCCCACCTCCACTCTACCCAGAAATGCAGTATTTCATCCTGCAGAAGTTTCTTCCCTCACATCTAGTCTAAATTTTGTTGCCATAACTTCAGTATATCATCCCTTGAATGGCAGAGGCTTATTTTCTCTTTCCTTGGACACCGTGTTAGGTATTTCAGGTTTACTGACCTGTTTGCCTTGGACCTTTTCTTGTCACAAAACAGAAAGTCTTCCACTTTCTCAGCTTCTTGTTTCTGCTGCTGTTCCCTTGTCTAAGAATTGCTCACAAATGGGGTGGGATACAATATTGTCAGCATTAAGTGGAACAGGAAATTGCTTTGTATGTGTTCTATATGAAACTCCTGCTTGCACATTACTGACTTTCCTTCGTTTTCTGAGCCTTGCTTCTTTCCCCTGCAGAAGCACACTACTTTTATTCACTCTTCTGCTTCACCAAGACCTCTGGTTACCTGCAGCTTCCACGTTCCTGCTCTCATCAAATGCTGGAAAAGCATCCCTGTGATCTGTATGCGAGACCAGCATGGACTGTGGGTCTCTGCAGAGGGCTGATGTAGGTTAAACAGCCTTTGAGCTGTTTTAAATCGCAGCAGGGATGAGCAGGAGCTGTCTGCCCCCAAGCCCATGCACAACTGAGCGCTGCCTGTACCGCTGCCTACCTGGTTTGGGTCTGCATGAAATATGTCCCACTCAGCTCAGCCTTAGAGGAGGGTGATGTGTGTCCTATTCTACTGTCCACAGCAAGCACAGCCAGAGCAGGTGAATCTCTTCATCTCTGATATTGCTTCCACTTGAGAACAGATAAACCAGTCTTTGTTTTTCTAGTGACTGTTTTTCTGTGGCCTCCCCACAGAAAACACTGTCCCACAGGCATCTTGCCTGGGCATAGGGTTCGGCATAAAACATGAAAAAGGGCCAGTGCACCCAGACTTCTATCCTGCTACTCAAAGTCTGTTAATCGGGGCTGAGGAGGGCCCACAAGTGGCTTGAGAAACTCACACTTTCCTGAAAGTGCGATGAGCCCCGTGTGTTTGATAATATTTGTTTCCTGTGTTTTTGAGTTTTCAGGATGCCAGCTTAAGCGTCTCATGGAGTCACACGACTGCAGGGTCTCACAGCTTTGAAACAAGCACCAGATATCTATGGATTTTAAATTAAATTTAAATAATTTAGGATAACTGAACTTAAATACAATGTTGTTAGCAGGCATCAGAGTCAGGACTTTCCTCTAGTGGTTGTATCTATTAAAAGATCTCTTAATCACTTTGAAACACATTTATTTCATTGTGTTAACATCACATTTTTTATCTCAGCCTAGACAAGTCTTTTCTTTAGATTTCCCACAAGAAATTCTGTATCTTGAGGAGAAAAAGCTTTAGAAAGCACCAAGACTAACTGCAAAGCCTGCTGCACATATCCAAACCCTGGAAGGGAGTATGTTTTCTCTTTATACCAGATTTTCAGTGTATCACATAGCACTCCCAGCAAAACATTTAATAGTTAAGGAAGAAACAGATATTGGAGAGAGGATGAGAGATTTAGGAATGAGGGTTGCTGGTGCACGCCTGCCCAATGACTTGATTTCTTTGGGTTTTTCCTAACCACAGACACAAAAATATGCATCACAAAGAAAATAGGACAGAAGGGAGGGAAAGCAGGAGAAAGCTGATTCTTTTCTCCTCCTGGGGAACAAAAGGGGCTATATTGGTTCTGCAGTCTACTGCAGCAGGGTGCCAGCTTCATCTAAATGCCGCGGCTCACGTGTTTTTGTACACACATTGTTTGCCAAGCTTTGTTGGTTTAAATGATGGGAAAGGTATGTCCTTGTTGTATCCACACAGACACTGCGGAAAATGTGATCGCCCACAAAATAGAGCTCGGCCAGTGGAAAAAAAATGACAACCTACAAACCCCACATTTCAGTCTTGCTTTGGAAAACTTGCACTTTAAGCTCTCACAGCCCACTTTGATGCTCCGCTGAGGCTCCTTTCTTAAAACCACTTCAAAGCTCCCACTTTGACAGCCTGTGCTAATGTGACACATCTCTCCCTAGCGCTGTACCAATGGCTTGATGCAGCATACAAGCAGCGGACATGATACAAGTACCCTCTGCTTGGGCTGGAGCCTGCTTGGTTTTGGCACAAACATGAAAACAAGCAAAACTCAATCATAGTATTTCCACAGCGGTGGTGTCTGAAGCCACAAGTAAGCGTGGGTTCTACCCATAGCAGCAGAAGTGAGCTATAGGATAGAATAAAAGGAGTCCCTGGTCTCTATAGGCCAGGGCAGGTTGGCAGAAAGCAGAGTAGTGAGGGTGGGTAGTAAAGGCTCCTGGTAGCAACTTACCCAATTTAACACTAAAAGGAAAGGGTGCAGAAACAGAACTGAGCTGGGGTTGCCCGTTAGCTGTAAGAAAACCTTTCAGCAGGAAAGGTTCACTCACAGGGTGTTTTAATGGGAAACTTATTTTAGCTGTTGTTCGAGTCATCTATAAATTCACGCAAGATCGCTTTTTTGACCAGGAACAAAACTTTACTACTTTGTCAGTTCAGTAGTAGTCACTGCCTATTTTGTGTCCCGTTTCTTCACTACGGTCTCTCTGAGTACATTTAGCAGACAGATTTCCCTTCATTTCTTACCCTGGCATTAGCCGTGAACTCCAGAGACATTGATTGCTGGGTACATATTTCAAAATTGCCACCACAGTGCAGCCTCTTTGGCAGCTACAGACCCAAACCAAATTATGCTCCTCCTGTCTTTGCGCAAAGCCAAGCACATCAGTCTGCTTTGCAGTAAAGAAGCCATAGCATTTCTCAGATAACAGAACTCTGTGGAAATATTTGTTTCTGTTAATTATTTGTTTCTGCAAGCTCTAGCAGAGCATTCTCAGAAAGTCCTTGGCAGGCCCATTTGGCAGAACAGGATGATGTGATTACAACCTCCAAAGGCTAAGCAGCAGATTTGTATCTTGGGGCATTACCCAAGTCCTGTTTTCAAATTTTCACTTCCAGCTTATAACTATTTGTATTTCCAGCTGGGTTTGAGCAAACAAAAACCAAAAGACAACACCTACTTTGCAGACACGCTTGCCTAAAAACAGACACGACAGGTTGATACAGCATGAGATGGGCCAGGGCAAGTGAAATGACTTGCCAAGTGTCACCAACTGGAGCATCAGTCTACTAAACAGATATAAAGAAAGCAGCCTAGAAGATTTTACCGCAGATTCCTGTCCATTAGTCTTGATAACTTTTCAAGAGCCAAAACTTCCGACTTTTGTCTTGGTTAGACCAGTGTCAACCACCAGGACAGCCACTGCAATCAATAGCAACATACTTGGACATGTTGAGAAGTAAACAAAGTAACAAAAATATAAGGCAAAACTCCTCAGGAATTTTTGCAAGGGAGGGTCTGATTTTGGCCTTTTTTACTTAGAAAGATAATCAGATCTATTCTGCTAGAGACGGAGAGAAACGACTGTAATGAATTAAAGTAGAATGACGTTGATAAAGCCCAGGCAGCTTAGTAGGAGCAAGAGAACAAGGTCAAAACGGTGTAACCTGGTTTAACACTTGCTGGGTTAACCTGAATACCTTCCTGTTAGAGCAGTGAGCATCAGGCCATGAGTGGAGCTTGGCGTGCGTTGCATGGGACTTGCTGGCCCATGTCCTTCCTTCGGGATGCATGCTAACCAGGCCACCTACGACGGCCAGCTACCAGATCCGGTCATGCAGAGGCAGTGCGTTGGCTCCGAGCGCTGCGGCTGCTTCCAAGCACTGCGGTTGCCAACCTGGATTCGTCTCCTTGCTTGGTGGAGCCGGGATGAGCAGTCGCTGGGTGCCAGCGAGCAGCAGAGGGGCCCTGGCGCTGGTGTCCGCCGATGCCCTTCGACATCTGCCTCATCTGGAGTTGAGCAAGACTGCAGCATCCGCCCTGCCCTGACCTCTCCTCCTCTCTCCTCTCCTGTGTGGTCTGCAGAGCCAGGGCTCGAAAGCAACACGTGTGTATTCCTGGGAGCACGGCGAGATAAAGGACGTCAACAACAACATCAACAACCCCCCGTGCTTTCTGAGGACGGGACGCTCGCCAACAGATGCAGCGGAATGAAATTAAACGGTGCTAATTCGCCGATCGCTTACACTGCCACGAATGTGTCTAGCTACAAACTTATAAGCTGACTACACCCCAGCTGAAAAAACTCACAGTGTTCGGAAGAGAGAGGCCTCTGAGGAACACTGCCTTGAACTTAGCTGCTTTTCTGTGACCTGCTTCCATGCCTCTTCGCAAAACCTCTTTTCCTTTTCTCCTCCACTCTAATGGGTGCTCTGTTCAGGAAAAGGAAAAGGAAATGAGTCAAACTCCGAGAAGGACAGGGGCAAGAGAGCGGGTGGAAGCAGGACAAAGGGAAATGGAGAC
>JAWLRI010000829.1:2419421-2435335 GCA_034781795.1 Crypturellus tataupa
TACTTATAGACACTGATCAGGTCCCCTCTCAGCCTTCTCTTCTCCAGGCTGAACAGGCCCAGCTCCCTCAGCCTCTCGCTAATCATGTTTCATCTGTCTGGCTTGGCTGCTCCTGTTTGAGTACTAAACTCTATTTGAGAAAATCTCAGACTAGTTTTTCTAGTTTTCATTTAAAAGGAGGACTGGTTTTTGATTGACTCGTGTCATATAACTGATAGGACTCACATGTTATTAATCGTCCAAATGGTTTCATTTCTTTTCACTGTTTTGTTTAACTTGTTGTATTCCAGGGTATAAAAATTCCACATTTTTTAGGTCTGTAAATCTGAGGACCTGATCTTTTAAGCTAGTAATCTCAGGAGGTTTCTGTTCTTAAAAGATCCCAGAATAAATAAGAATTTTTTTCAATGATATCAAGGGACTACTTGATAACATCCAAACTAAGATATGGTATCTGAGGAAATGCAAAGCATGGTATTTGCTGCATGAGAGTGAAACCAATTTTGAGTTTCAGCTCATCCTTAGTATCCATCACTTAGAGACAACTGAATTCTCATATTTTTCCTCCCGTGTAAAGGTCAATGTGTCCTGGCGAATACAGGATCTCCAAACAGTAGGAGTTAATAACCTGCATGACAGAATGCCTGACTGAGACAACATATCACTTAGAGCATATCTGAACATAGCAATAGTTTATAAAAATCCAGCATCAGGTTTTCTGTTATGCCTTTCTGCATGCAGCATGCCTAAAGGGCAGAAAAAGTGGCATAAATGGCTTTTTGCCTTCAACTCATACGATATTTTCCTCATGGTGTTACCTCAGAGCGCATCCTATCAGAAAAGCGATAGCATTTATGACATTAAAAACATGTATGTTTATATCTCCGAGCAGTCTTGACCTTCTGAACTGCTGTTGCTTTTTAAAATAATCATCTGAGACTTTTGAATGGATAAAAATACGGCAAAGAGAAATGCAAAGCCTTATTTACATTTATTTTAATCTTCATTAAATTTATAGTTCAGAAGAGATATAAGGGAGACCCAAATGAGGAATATTAGGATATTTTTTCCTTAGGCCATTATTTAGAAGAATTTAGGCAGCAAAGCTGATCGGCAAATTGTATTATAGGCAGCTTTCTAGAGAAACTTTTTGTTTTAAGACCGTAAAAGGCAAAAATAAACTGTGTTATTCTGTGTAACCAAAGACCCAGAATAAAATGTGTCAAGGGGGCTTTAAATGCCAGTTTCTGTATTCCCAATGTGTGTAACTTGGACTCCTTCCAAAATGGGAGCAAGATGGATTTTTATTTTTATTTTCTTTTCAAATGGAAGGTAGCTGCCAAAATACATAAGGAGAAGGATTAGAGTCATTTGCTTTTTGTTGGTTCTTGAGTGGGAATGTTGCCAGGCAAAGCCGTATGCCGAATTCCCAGGGAATTTCACTTTCAAAAGCCGGCTTCCGGATTTCCCTCGTTTGGGAAGCTCTCCCTGAAAGAGATATTCATATCTGGGAATCGGCTCAGTGCGGGATTGTGGCACCGCCAAGCTGGCCGTTGGCTATGGCAGCGCCGCTCTGCGCCGCGCGGTGCCGGCTCTGCCGGTTTTCCCGAGGTTGGGAGGACTTGTCCGCGGGGCACGTTTCAAAGGGAGAGGGCCGTGGGGCTGCCTCGGCAGTGCGAGCCGCGCTCTGGCAAACGCGGGAAGGGAGCCTCGCTGCTCGGGGTGTCGATAGCGGCTAACGCGGCCTCCAGAGCCGCTTGCCAAGGCTGAACAATGACCACGGACTCATTATTCCCGTCTTCCTGGAGCCTGCGAGGGCTGTTGCAGCTGCTTTCCTGTGAGGAGACGGGCAGCTATCTCTTGCTGTTACCCTACCCCACGTCAGTCATTCTGACCGTTCGTTATCTCCCCTTTGCTCTGTTAGGTGGCCGCATCGGTGGGGGAGAAAGGAATGTTTTTAAAGGAAGCTTCATCTTCTCAAAATCTTTTTGCTGTCCACGTAAACAGAAGCCAGACGGAAGATGCGAGTCTGTGAACTCATCTGAGATGGCACTAGTGTTGTAAACTTCCAAAAAAGAATACTCTTGGCAGTAATTACACTGTTCATATTTTTCATATTTCAAGGAGACACTAGAGATCTTAAGAGATTTTCCTGAGGCTTTGCAATAAAATCCCATACCACAGAAAGGCTAGACCCACGATTAGGGTATTAGACCAGGGCTCTGAAGTTCACTTTTGAGTAGTGTGATATATTTTTCACATGGCTATGGACAAATCACTTCTTGCATCTATATTCCCCCTTCAATTATATTTATCTACCATGGCTAAATTCTTGAGTTATTCTGAGATGTTCAGATGCTGCAGTGATGAGGACAAAACATCCATGCTGAGAAATAAGAGCATATAGTACAGACACTGCAAAGTAAACCTAAGAAGTGTGTAATAAATTTCAGTTGGCTCTAGTGTATAGTAGAGAAAGAAGAGAAAGAAAGTGAAGGCAAATAGACATCATTAGCCAAGCATGAAAGCCACATAATTCACCTCTAACCTACGAACTCCTGCATTTTGAAGTAAATTATTTCTCTGTTCATTAGTATGAGGCGTTTATAGCAAAGTCCAAATGTTCTTATTACTGCTGAACCCTGATGCTGAAATGTAGCTCTTTTAAAGTTAGCAGCAATCATTTGCAATACAGTAGGCAGATGGAGACCCCATTGGAAATCAATGTCCCATTGTACTAGGTCCTGTGTGTCTAGACAGCCACAGACAGTCCCTGTCTTTGAAAAGATTACAGGCTGAATAGACAAGAGAGAGAAAAATGTGGAGAAGAGGCCAGCGGACCACAAAGTGGTGTGTTGTGCTCACGTTCCCAGCGCTCGTCTGCGGTGAGGCGGAGGTGAGGGGCTGCGTGGGGCTGGTGCCTCACACCTCCTCCCACGCAGGTCCCCGAGGAAGGGCTCCTGCTGCCTGGGAGAATAACAACGGCACAGAGATAACAGGATCAGCCAGGGATTCTGCAGCTGAGGAGAGCCTACACAATATTTATCATCTGCTCGCAGGAGGGAATCATATTTCTTTCACACAGATGGATGTGCATAGATCACCTTCTGAAAAAGGAGAAAAACACCCCCACTGCCATCCTGGTTTTATCTAGTGATTACATTAAATCCAGAGACGTTTGTACCTGCTTCTGAATAATTTTAATTAACAAAACCCCATTTGTGCATGCACACAGAGCCACCTGTAGGTGCAATGGGCCTGCTTTAACTTCAGGGTGAAGCTTCTGTGAAAACGGTGTTGTGGTCTCCAAAATTGTTTGTCACCTTCCATAACATCTGGCCATGGTGTTCTCATAAATTTCAAGAAAATACATGAGTTAATAGGGGAGACAGAATCAATGACACCGTTTCTGCAACTGCAGGACTTCCTGGAGATGGACAACACTGTGGGAAATGGGTTTTATTTGTCCACTGAAAGACTTCTTCATAAATAGCTATTATGGTTAGACCCTATTATCCTAAAGATCTTTTTCAACCATAATGATTCTGTGACTACTGTATGACATTTCATTATCCAGCCTCCTTCTCTTTAAAGTCAACTGGATCTAACATTAGATTAAATTTGATTTTAATATATAGGTTTTGACTGTGAGATGAAATTGGGTCTTTCTTTTATAGATACTGTTTTTTTTTTCCATAGCGTCTTATCATGAAACTTTGAATAAAGTCAAAATTCAGAAATATTCCTGTCAGTTCCAGTAAAGACGCTTATAAACCAATAAAAATCCAGAACATTTTGGTACGTGGTTTGGGCTTACCTCATCAGTTTAGCTCCTCTGCACTGTAGTTAACATGGGCACAGTCATAAAAGAAAACAAACTCCCTCTAACTAGGAACATTTCAGAGCAAGGAACATGTTTCATGTTTGTACACGCATGGACAGTACCTACTTATTACAATTACCAGAAGAACAGTATGAGTAAGAATGAATGATAGCATCTTCTTCTGCACTATTTTGAACACAAAAGACTTCAATGACTCAACTTTCTCACCAGGAGGACTTAAGTTTGATGAATCATTGCTTGGCGGTTTGCATTATCAAGGAGGAGCTGCTTTGAATACACATGATTGATTTAATAGATCAGAACTATCCTCCACCTGTAGAAGTCAATAATGCCAAAACTGCTGCTGCATATGCTCAATAAGCCTGGGTAGGTCAACATTTGCCAAAAACTTTGCTTGACAGAATGTGCTATTGGGGCATTGTGGTTTCTTCCCTAAGCAAGACATTGGACCGTTAATTTCCTTTCTTGATGTGTTCAAATGTGTTTTTTCAGGCTGTAGATTATTTGCTGCCAATGCTTCAGTCCAAAATGTAATAAAAAATTCTTAATTTTGTGACATTTCCCATAGCTGAGTTACATTAAACAAAATCTTCTATAGACAGATTAAAAATAAACTTTTTTGGAGCATTATTTTTTTCTTTTTGTAGTATATAAATAGATAAATAATGTGGAATTTCTGGAAGTTGGATCAGAAGAAGCATGCACTTACTTCTTATTAGTATAAAGAACTAAAACATATCTTAAAAGTGCATTTTGCTGAATATATAACCATATATTTTCTGTAAGAGTTTGCTTTAATGCAGCTGAACTGTATATTAAGTAAGGTTGTTTTCCTGATTAGGAGAGGGCACATGTTTCTTCTACACAAGTCCACTGTACACCTGTCTTATCAGTGTTTGTGCACGTAAAACAATATGTAAAACACTGTTTATAATTTCTGTTTGATATTAAGGACTCTCTGTATTACATTATAAATATCATTCTCATTGTGGCATTTGCTTATCTCCTCTGTGACCTTTTGCCTCCAGATTCAGCTAGTCCACCAAGGGGATGACAGAATACAATATTTAACCTGCATGGATTTAACAGGGGCGAGTCACAAAATTCGGGTGACCAGCTATTCAATTAGGGCTCATTTAATCATACAGCACTAAAAAAAGACCAGCCATGGCTCAAGACAAACTAATTGTTTCAGTCTAAAATTCCGCAGGATGAGAAGTGACCTACAGACGAGGTGGTGTTGGATTTTGGATGTCTGATATGTCCAATGTGGGTGCTCCTGACAACGAGGCTAGTGACGATCCAAGAGGGCTCTCCCTTCAGTCATGTCAAAAAACGAGACCAGGAACGCAAAAGTACCTAAATGAGAGGAGAAGGACACATACTGCAAAGGTGAAGTGAAGAAGGGTGAGCTCTTATTTTAAAGTCCCTGGTTAGGAGCATGGGTAGTGGCAGGCAAATGTACACATTTTCCTTTTTTTTTTTTTTTTCCCCTCCGCTGAATTTCTTCTCTCAGCCAAAAAATAGTGAGGTTTGCTGGAACTCACCGGCTCCCGAGAGCGCCACGTGGTAAGCTCGGCGTGCCTGGGCTTGCAGCGCTGGGATGCAGCTGGCTGGAGCTTTCTGGATGTCAGCACCGCTCCTGGAAGCTGCCGTGCGAGATCTTTTGCCATAAAACCTTGCCCAGGAGCCAGCAGCGGTGCCTGGAAGCGCGTCAACTGCAGATATATTGACTGTCTATTAGGACGGAAAGCAGAGCGGCCGGGGGAAAGTTGGCAGATCTGTGGCAACAGAGCTCTTCCCTTTAGGGAAGACCAGTACACAAGTGCTACCCGGGGAATCCCCTAATTGGTTCCAAAAGGTTTTGGGAAAACAACATTTATTCAGTACCGGGCAGTTGGATATTGTTCTGGTTCAGGTTGGCAATTCACATGTCTCTCAGCAAGTCAGGAGACATGCCAAAACAGTTGAGGGAGAATTTAGAGCGCTGGATTTCTTGGAACCGAGGTGCAAACGCTTGCCTAGCTCTTTCCACGTGGTAGTACAGGAGCATTCCAAAATGCAGAGATGGATGCACAAAAATAACACATCCAAACAGCAGAAATGATTCAAGTGGGAGCTATGAAGAAGTTATCATCTTGTTCTACGTAGTATGAGGTGAGTACTGAAATACTGGAAATTACTACAATGTGTTGTCATTAAGAAGAGGTTGATTTTTATCTTCTCTGAAACAGAAGGCAATAGTCGTTGCTAAAAGCCAAGGGTTGAATATAATGAGCAAATCATGCAAATCTGAAAAAAAAAAAAATCTTCTATTTTTAGCATCTCCACTATAAATGTGTGTAGTGTGTAGTGGAGATAGCATAAAATTTAGGAGAATAAGAATAAAAGTGTAATAAAGTATTATCCAAAGGGATGAGAATACATATGTGCTAGTTAAAATGTTCCTGAGTGGCAAAAAATCAGATAATAATCACATTCCTTGTTTTCCATTCATGGTAATCCTACCACAAAAATACAAGAAGATCAGAGCATCCTAGAAATCATTGAAAAGGATCTCTGAGATCACCTAATTTAACCTTCTTTTGGAAACAGTACAAACAGTACCTAAGATCAGGCTATCCAGAATCCTGTCAAGCTTAGTCTAGAGTATTTCCAGCAAGAGGGAATCCACCATTTTCTGGTAACCTATTCCAGTCCCTAATTATTCCCATAGTAAAAAATGCCTTTCCTACACCTAGATTTTCCCTTGAAAAGACTTGTGCCTTTCTTTCTTGTACAATCACTCCTCCTCTTTGTGAAGACACATCCATCCATCTCCTGAATACATACCTTTTAGATACTGAAAACTGTGATTATCTTGCCCAAACCTTCTTTAGGTGGTACAACTTCTACTTCCTCTTTCCGTTTGAGCTCTCTTAGTAGCTCACTGTTTATCTGGTAGGTTTCTTGTTACAGCTGCCATAGAGCATGGTATGGGCCACTCATGCTTTAAGAAGGCTACTAGCACTCATATAAATTTATAATATTTATATTTATATATAAATTTATATAAATATTTTTGCTTTTGCAAGGAGCATTGAAACAGAACCTGTCTGAGACATCAGACGTGTGCACGGTTTTCTGCAAACCTGAATGCTTTTTTTTTAGCAACCTGAGAAGAAAAGACAGTTAACCATCTCCTTTTGATATCTGCTGATTCATACACGAGAAAGACCAAGCCCAAATTTCTGGATGTCAGTAAACAGTCCGGACTTAGAAGCACGCAGATGAAAAAAAAGAACTTTTCATTATCAATTAAGGCAGGAAAGCAGAAGGACTCCAAACAAGGGTTGTTAACTAAAGAAACAAACAGAGGCTTATAATTGCAGTTTACTTTGTGTAGCTGGCAGTGAAAAAGACAAAAAGAGACTTGAGTGAACCTTGCCTTCTACATGCGGTCACAGACAGCCTCTTGCTGCCTCCACGACAAAGAAACGAGCTGGGAACATCAGCACAATTTGGCTACAAGCAAACCTCCCCTCTGCTTGACCCTCCCTACTCTTTCACTGATGCTGATGATAGAGAAAAAAAAAAAAAAAAAAAAAAAAAAAAAAAGGAGCCTGCAGCAGAAAAGCAGAGAAGTAATAGCTGAGCTCAACTTGCCCTCCTGAAGCAGAAGTGGAAGTTTAGGTATTACAAGGCCTTGGTGCACAAAATCGAGAGCTTTAGGAGATAAACTCCGGCAGGAACCCTACCAGAACAACAAGATGGTTATTGGTATTATAATGGCACTGATCTGAGACAGAGATCCTTGTCTGTCCTGGGGTGGATAAATGCTTGCTCCAAAGAGCTCTCCGTGAGGAGACAGGAGATAGATAACCTTTGGGGTTGTGATGTAAAAGAACTATCCAGTCTCCAGGGCCCTCACACCCCTGGAGCCCCGAGGAACCCATCTAGGGTCTAGTCATCCGCTGCAAGCCCATGAGGCGAAAACTATTCCAGGATCTAGATCCAATATGCTTTTGGTGACCCTTCCAAAAAAACATTATTTCTGTTTCTGAACTGCATGCTGCTCTGAAGTGAAACACAGGTTTCCAGTAACAAATTTTTGAGCCAGTTATGTGACCTTTTAAAATGCATTTTAACACTCATTAAATATTTAACGAGCATAATTTCTCCTTATTTTTTTTTGCAACTGTTATTTTTGTTTATCTTAACTATGGAATATTAACAAAATGAATAAATCCATTAAATGAGTAATTAAAGTTTTAAAACTTTTTAGATCTCTTTTTAAGGAATGAATGTTTTTGTCTATTTAGTGTCAGCTGTAAGAAAGTTAAGTAAGCATGCAATCATGCAAATATACACTGCAAAAATTTTACTAGCCTTACAAAATATTCATTTACTATGAATGAGATAAATTCTGACATACTACATTTCTGAAAAAACATTTTGTTAACTAGAATGAGTAATCTCAGTGAAACAGAATTAAACATATTAGATATAATTCTTACAGGATGGAAAGCAATCATGGAAGAATATAGTTGAATTAAAGAATGTGCTATAAAACCTCTATCAAAAGGCTTAACCATACTTCTTCTAAGAATAGCCTAACATTGTATCTTGACAGAATATATGTAACTGAGGGATATGAAGACTTGTTGATCCAGACAGCAATATTTTATTGCTGTAAGTGTTCAAATTTCTTCCATATTCTACAACAAAATTGAATTAATGCAAGTGAAAAGGCATAATACTGAACTTACAGTCAACAGATTCACAAATGCTGTCTCAACAATGTCTTTCCATCTAGAGACAAATAATCTTTTTTGTGATTTTCCTCTAGCTGTATAGTCAATCTCCCCAGAGATAATGTAGCTCTACAGAAATGGAAAACCCTCAAAAAGAGAAGAACATGAGAAAAAGTTAGCCTAAACAAGCCCCATGCCATTTAGACTCTTGGCTTTTAAGGTCACACAGTCTTTATATCTAAAGCTGTTAAATCTGTAATCTTCTTGACTTTTTATCTCTTGAAGAAATAAAAAGCTTTTGAAACACAAACATTTTAGCCTATCACACAAGCGGAACTTCTTGATGCGTGTCCTATAAGCTGGCACCTAGTCTATCTTATTTTGTTCTTCACCACTGAGTTTCTCACTAGGTAAGGTTGGTGGTAGATCACTTGATAACTGGCAGACACAGAAAGGTCTTGCTAGAAAATCTGGTTAACTGGAAACTGGCATGCTCAGCGCCAAGGTCAGCGGTCTGCTTAACAGTAGTGCCTGACAAAATACTAATAAGTAATTGATCCAATCTAGTGAGAAAATAAAATGGTAGTGTTCTGAACTTCGACCATAAGAAAAGTGACAGGACAGGTAAGACCAGGCTTGAAGGGCTCCTCAGAGTCTACCAAATGACGGGTTATAATACAGCCTTCTGGGCTTCAGGGAACCTACACACCTCTATGCAGATTTATATGGGAAGACATGCATCTTACATAATTAAACATGAAGTTCTGTGAAACCACATGGAGGAATAAAAGATCTTCTAGGTAGTATTAAATGAGTTAAGCACTTGCTCTATAGTTTCACTGGGTAATCACTGAGTCATTTAATCACTTCTTAAATGACTCAATGCTTTTTAGTGAAAGATAATCCTTAAGGAAAAATGCTTTGTTAGAAGCAAAAGAGCCTTTCTTCACGTCGCAAGACTACTTATGGAGTATAGTTTAATATCACTTTGCCCAGAGGAAAGCCACCTTCCTGACCTCGCCTTGCTGAGGACAATGTCTGCTCTGAGCTTGCTAGCAGATGTAATTCTAGGAAGAGCCACACCACCATCCTTGGGCTTCGTCTTGTTTCTCAATTACCGGGCAGATCTAAAAGAACATTGTTGGAAAGTCTTCTCTCAGTTTATCTTGCAAACGGGAGCGTAATATGAAAGTCTTAGTGGAACAAAGTCTAAAATTATCAGCTAAGATGTTTCTGTGTCTGGATGGCTGGCTGGTTCTCCGAGTGGTAAGAAACATGTAGCACACCAATAAAATACCTGAGTCACCTGGTGGGGATTTGCAACGTATATACAAAAAGAACAAGACAAAACTGACTTATTAAATAGCTAGGCCCAACTTGAGAAACACATGATTAAGAAAGTCAGATCAACACTCATTCTCAGAAATGATAGCTTGCTATAATATTTAAAGGAAAATGGATCACTTTTTTCAAAGCTGTCGCCTTAGTTGCCCATTGTTACTACCAGGAAGAAACAAAAAGATACTTGAGCACTGCAGACAGACTTGTTTGAACAGCATGTCCGACTCAAAAGGTAAATTTGAATCAAATGGAGCTGAAGACATCAACTTTGAGTCTTTAGGTTTAAAATTTAGGAATAAACTATAATTAGCTATCCATGTTTTAATAACGTGAGGAAACACATGCTGACAGGCATATAGCTATCTCAATACCCTTTAACTAAAATATTTTTAGAATTGCATATTCTGTCATTCAGGGGAAAAAAAACTTTAAATCAAAAGAGTTTCATGGAACTGAAAGGATCATTTTGATCTCCTCATATGTAATTTAACATTCATTTTGTTAGAAGTATTAAAGTAATATTATTAAAAATAAAAAGATGGGGATAAATCCACTAATTTAGTATTCTCTGCTGTTGTCTTGGCATCCATTAGAAATGTTTAATAGAAAAAAAACTGGCACAACTATTTTCCTATGAAGACTACTACATGGAGGATTAGACACAGATACGCCACTATCTTTTACCATGCTGCAAATGAAAAAGTAAATGGATAATATCTTACTTCTGATAAGAACTGAAGTGAATATTACGAATCCTTTTTTTTGTAACTCAGTATAAAACTTAGGTAAAGTAAATGTATTAATGTGCAACTGATTTTATTGGCAATCATATAGTCATAGAAGGTATTTTTATCATCTTTTTATTAATGTTCAGATATAAGCTGTAGTTTTGAACAAGGAATTTATATGTTATTAAATGCTTGATATTCATTGTGCCACCATTGTGAAAGCAAACAGTAGGAAATAAAATCCAATAGAACCTACATTATTTTGATGCATTGTTTGTTTAATATTTGCTATGTTACTTAGCTCAATACTAAATACTTGCAGTATGAATATTAATTTTCTAATTAAATTAAGTATTAAGGTTCTAACTGAGGAAGAAAACATAACTTTACTCAAAAGAAGTATATTTTTTCTGAAACATACTATAAGTAGACTGAATAAGAAATCTAAAATTCCAAAATTTTTAGGCTTCAGGAGATCATTGCCTTAAAAAATAATACAAATATGCTATTGCATGTGGTTTCTAAATTAACTGAAAACTAAACTGAAATTCTTCTAAAATAATCCCATTGGTATTATGTCTTTTGACTGAAAAAAAAAAAAAAAGTCAAGATAAAAAAGAAAGAATCTTTGGAGGATCTGAAAGACCGAAGGAAAACTTTTCTAAAGCTTAGATGCCACCTGCTGGATGGGTAAAAAGAATGCAATGGACCTCACACACACAAATGTTAACCGCGTCTCCTGGAAATCCGAGGATGGACTGTCACCAGAATTGCTGATGCTTAACAAGATAACATCAGAATTAGGAAGCAAGCATATCTTAGGACTGCAAAAATAACCAGGGAATGGAAAAATGTTCAATAAAGAAGAAGTACAAGTGCAAGCTGATATCTTGGTTCTAGTCAAAGACCAAATATTCATTTCAGGAAAGGGAGGACAAAATTTCATTAATTTTGAAAATTCTTTTTGAAAGTTTTTTTTTTTTTTTCAAAGCTCTTTTTAACACAAAGACCTGAGTCCTGAAATTTGGCACCTTCTGGCACTCAATTCATAAAATCTCACTTTATGAAACAGGACGTAGCTCTGATTAAAGATGACAATGAAGAAAGCAAAAAAAAAAAATGCTGAAGATAGATGATTTGAGATTTACATCTTTCTTACAAAACACACAGGGGCTGAAAAATCCAATATCAACGCTAAAATACTCCATAAGGAATTTATGTGTGTTGAAAACCCGAGAGAACAATATTACCGGTCTGCTTAACAAGTCTCTAACCAGACCCCAGACATCTGCTCCGTAATTTTGGACTTTCACATTGATGAGCTTCAAATATTGCAACACATGCAAAACTGGTAAACCCTTTGGGATACTTTTATTTCTAACAGCAAATGGCAGTATCCCCTGGGGAAAACAGGGCAACAGTGTAATGAGTGAGCATTAAGATCTGGTAATCTTCCTTCCAAAGCAGCAATTAGGTACTTGAGAAAACTATTTTGAGGCCTGGTCTATTTCTCCAAGCCACACACAGCCATGTATGCATGTTGCAACTGCCAAAATCACCACCTATCACAGCAGAACTACCTTCTTACTGCAGACAGAATATACACTGAGCTTTATCTTTTTTTTTTTTTTTTTTTGTGGGGAACATGGGCTCTAACATTTATCTTCCAGCTGAGCAAGTTAATTTCTCTCAATCCTGTTTGTGGAACTTTCTGGTCTCCTCAATTACTCCTTGCTGTCTTTTTTCTTCTCCCCGGCTCGGTATTAAGAGCGGCCTCTGCTCTACTGGAAACCCCTGGTGAGACCACAGGGCACCCTGGCATCATCCGAGCTGTGCACAGCTGCTGTGCTGAACAGCAGTGAGTAAAAACTCCTGAACTCCCAAGCACTGGACTCACTCTGATCCGTTTTCTCAGCAGCTATAAGAGGTTTGCTGCATCTTGAGGGCATGGGCATTGGGCAGTTTGTATATGCGCAAGTTTGTAATTCAAGTGTGAAGCCTGAAAATGTGAAATCCCTTCCATTACTAGTCTGGACTAAATCCTTTTTCTTTTCTTTCTTCTTTCATGGAAAGCTGTTTTTGCAGTTGTATTTCCAATTGGTGGGTCATTTTGCAAGTGTGTTATGTTGCAGGCTGAATCTGACGCATGTTTAGCCAGTCTCTCCAAAGCAACACCATCTCTCCTCGATGCAGATTAGCTTGGATGGCAGGATCTCCCCACCGCATCTCGCTGAAGCTTGGTTAAACGTTGCTTGCTTTGGTGCATTTTAGGTTTGCAATTTGTGCTCCACTTGACTGACTTAATGTCCAACTTCGCGGTTCTTAAGTATTTTTATCACCTTTCCCCTAGCAAACCAACTATTTTCTTCTGTTTTTTGCTCCCCTAATAATCGTGTTTTTACGTGACTGTTGTAGCAGAAACTATTTTAACAGTGTTACTGTAGCCATCTGTACCAGACATGCAAGTGAACACTGAATAAATGCTGAAATGGCACTGCCACGTTCAGCTGTCTCCTTGGTCTCAGAAAATACCATTTAGCCAAGAAAGTAGAAAGGCAAACCCAGCAATACCTATTTAATTTGATTTTCCCCTTCACTGAATTTGTCTTCTGACAAGCAATTAGTAGATGATTCTTTTTTTCTTCTTTATATCAATGTTGATAATTTGATTTTCATCTTATTTTAATTAAAAAAAATAAAATTTAATTTTTAAAACCTAGCACTTTAAAGATCTGTTGATTCCCTCATCTCATCTCCAACAGAGGACAGATTAAGATGTAGCTAACATCAAAAACTGGTCAGTAAATTTGCTCAGGAATAGCAGCCAGGCCTCCTTCCTCCCAGGCATTGCTAACCACTCGCCCTATGCACTAGTCTAAACTACCTTTTAAACTAATGATTAAAAGCCTGGGAACATGATAGCAGAAGAAGAAACAGTTGGTCATTAGTAAATAAAGAAAACACACTACTAAGTTCCCAGAACCTCAGCTCTCCTTTCTTCTGTATTTAATTTCAGTGAGATCCTCCTGGAGAGTTCAGTATTGATTCAATACAAATAACAAGCAGTCAGAAGAGCAGATAAATTCACCAGCTTTGTTTTGCAGAGCTCAGTTTGGTAGCGATACTCCCATATAGGGAATTTTGCAGTTGGGAACAAAAAGAATGGGAGTCATAAAGACAAACTGCACAACTGAAATAGATAGAATACCAAGCAAAGGTTTAAAAAATGCATAAAAAAATCCAGTGCAGCCTCTTACACCGGGCTGTCATTTTTGCGGAGGAAGAGAGGGCCCCTTTGAGTTGAGAGTGTTGGCTTCTAGAAGCTGAATATTTCCCCGCCAAGGTTGGCAGGGGGAGGGAACAATCTGTTCATCTGTTTTACATTTCAGCCCTTCACGAGCCTGTAATTACTCCTCCTGCCCCAGCCGAATTGCTTGCCCAACCTTGAAATGCGGCTGCCGAGTTGCGCTCGAGAAGGTGCAGAGCCAGCCCAGAAGCTGCGCGGGCCTCTCCGAAGGGCGCGCGCCGAGGCCGTTCCTCGGTCACCTACGGGAGCCGCGTGTCTCCCCCGTCACCCCGGTGTGCTTCGTGTCTCCCTGTAACGTCTGTGTGCCTCTGCTTGGGCTCCTGGTCAAACCACAACCGTGCAGCCCACGCGGCGCGGTGGGGTTCGGACCCGGTGCTCGCCGGCTCTGCGCGGGCTGCGCTGCCTCCCGTTATATTTATATATAACATGGGTTCGAAGTGCCGAGAGCCACCGCAGGCTAATGGGTGTTCTGCTGACCCTGTAACCCAGCAGGAACAGCCTCCACCACTCGGTTTGATGTCACCTTAGAAATAATTAGAGAGGCGTGGGGGTTAGTACCGCTGCGGTGTAGCGGGCAAGGAGCTGATTAAAAGAAAAGGGGGCGGAGAGGGGTCCGCACCTCCAGGGGGCTACGAAGTTGGAAGTATGTTATTTCAGAAATTCTGCAGAGACTTCTCAGACTCACCCTATTTGAAATTTTCTTTAATGACTTCTTTGCACAAAAGTGGGAGCGCTGTGCAGAAACATCATGGTTAGCCCAAAGTCTGGGGGTACTGTCAACACAAAGAAGTGACTTTCCAGATCCAGAATCAGACAAATAAATTTAAGCAGTGCAGAATCTAGTCGTGTCTTCCTCACCAGTAACAAGAATTTCAGCACTGAGCTGGAGATCAGGCATTGAAAACTGCCAACAGGTAAGAGACAGGCAAGAGTGCATAGCTGATCCTAAGGCATCTACGCCTCACTAACAAGACAGCGCTGTGAGAAGAGTCTCATGGGGTAAGTGTAAAGCAAGACACAAAAGTACATATGGTATTATGGAGATTTCTTGGAGAGGTGGAGAAAAAGCAGAGTTCTGGTCATCCAAGTCTAAAAAAAAATTTTTACAGTGCAGAGAAAGGTAACTAAGATAATCAGAGGATTAAAAAAAAAAACTAGAGGAGTTTTGTCTATTTATTCTCAAAAAAAAAAAAAAAGTTGAGAGAGGTACAGCTCCCCTACATGAATACACCACAGAGGACAATGCTGAAAGGCCACGATGGCCCAGGAACAGATACGTTTAAAAGAATCACAAATACATTTACGCTGAAGATAGGAAGTTACTCACTTTCAGAACAGGGTGTTCTGACCCAGCATGCTTTACTATTAGAATAACCAGAACAAGAAAACAGCTTTATTTGTTTTAAGACTTTTTAAAAATAATGAGACAGATATGACCCCAGAGGAAGGCTCCCCTGGTCCTGGCCGCTTGGCCTCTTACTTTCCCAGTTCCTGCGTTTGAGCCGGAGCCCATGTGTAGACACAGAGCTACAGTGTTGGTGGTGTAACAGAGGTGCTGGGCACAACCAGAGCGCCGTGATGCATGAGCCCTCAAGGAGAGGCGAGCAGGAAGCCAGCAGCCCTTGTGGGGCAGCAGCTGGGATGCACGGGGCTCCTCCGTGGGGTGGGAAACAGGCTGTGGATCAGGTCAGCAAAGCGGGACAGGTGACAGCATCAGCGAGTGTGTTACCAGGCACCCCGCGGCGCGGGATGTGACCCAGGTTGTCCTTGGACAATGCAGGGATGCCTCCGGGTCAGCGATCCCGGTTCTCCTGGGGGACTTCAACCTCCACGACATCTGCTGCGAAGGAAGCACGGCGGGACACAAGCCGTCAAGTAGATTTATGGAGGGTGTCAGGGGTAACACAGATGCTGGATGGACCAAACAGATGCTCTCCTGGATTTGCTACTCACTACCCCAC
>JAWLRI010000829.1:2445598-2456455 GCA_034781795.1 Crypturellus tataupa
TAGGGGCCTGCAGGGTGTTTTTAGTGGGTAGGTGTTAGCCTTGAAGGCTGTGTTTTGTGAACCTTTTGGGTGAAGACTCGTGGATTTTGGCTGATTAAACAGGCCCGGAGACAGCCCTGCTGTGGGATACATGGGACTCGACAGCGGTGAGCCCCGTGTGTTTTCTTAAGTTTTGGGGAAAACACCTGGGGTTTCGCATTTCTCATTAGGAAGGAGGTTTGTAATGAACCTGGTATTGGGAGCAGCGCCTTCAGTGCCCAGTACCTCCTTAAGCCTTGTCCGGGGTGAGCCCCAGCATTTACCTGCTGTGAAAAGCTCATCCTCCTCGTGGTGGCTGCCTGTGAAAGGGTAAGTTACGCTCTGCGTTAGAAGCAGGTAATTAATAAGCAGTGTCTGAAGCTGATGCAGATCTGCAGCTGCATCTCCCATCTGCGTGATGACATTGTGGGCTTGTAATTTTGGTGTTCGTGCTGCGTTTGCCACTGCATAGCCACGAAATACACTTTTAAAAAGCTGTTGTCTCAACAGGTTAGATTCTTAACTCATAAAGTGAAATGCCCGCCTTGAGTAAGTACGTCCTGTTTCTTTTTCAGTTTTCCTGTGCTGTTAACCTAAATGTCCTGCTTTTCCTCAAGGGGAGGAGAAATGCAAGGAATATTCATGGCGGTGGTCGTCCTTTGGCAGGTTCCACTTCATGTCGTTTTCACATTTCAGTGTGGATTTCACATTTTGGTGTTCTATTACAGTGTTTAAACCTCTGGGGAAATGCTTGCCTACTTAAGTGCCAACAGGAAGCTTCCCTGTGGAAGTTGGAGCTTCTGTATATTCTAGTATATTCTTCATTTATGTGTGTTTACTGTTAAACTTATGGGTTTTTAGATGTGCACTTAATATCCCCTAGCTGTTGAGAGCTTGTGGTTTTCAACTTGAGGATTTTGGACTAGATACTAGTGTAAGATGTACAAAATATCTGGCATAGGGGTTCCAGCAAAAACAAATAGAAGATGAAGTGATACCAGGGGTATATAATAAAGAAAAAGTGAGGAGTGGCCTGTTTTTTGGTTTTCCAGCTATAATAGGTATATTTCAGGGAGAGTTTAAAAAAAAAAAAAAAAAGACACAGCTCTGAAGATTTTTTTGGAAAGAAGCTGTCCTAGCAAAGAATGTGAATTTCTGATATGTAGAGGGTTTAAAAAATTATCACTTGTGTAGCGATAAGAAAGCAGTACAGGCCAAGGAGATTCTCGTGTGTATGGGAGAGTTCTGTGATAAAGAAACAATTTGTTTAAGTTCTCTTTGGAGGACCTTTTCTTTGCAGTAATAAATTCTGGCATTAGATAATTCCAGCTTAATCTTATCTGAGTGTCCAGCATACTATCTGTGAACCCCCACAGAAGTTTGATTAGCTCTCAAAATAAAGAATGCATTCAAGGATAATGAAACCAAAATAAAAAATATAAAACATTCTTTCTTTAAGTATGCCTTTTAAGCATACTTTTCATCTACTCCTCTTCTGAGTGGGTCAAGGAAAGCATATGGAAACAACTGATGGTTTTTTTCAAGCCTGCCTGTCATTCGTATTTCTGTCTAGATCTAGCTATGGACTTTTGTTTGGAAATATACCCACTGATCTGATAACGCTGACTGAAGCTTAAAGGTTAACCCAATTCTGCATATAACATAATAGATTATAAGGAGTATTATCTATAAGTAATAGATTATAAGGCTGTAAGAAATTATTATTTTTTTCAATAATACATAACTGATAGAAAAATAAATGGTATTTTAGGTTTCCTTTCTCTTTTTGAGAAGAATTGACTTTTGTAACAGTTCTTCAGTAGCCAGAGAATATTACTGTATTCAGAAATGGTAAGGTCTGACCTTATGAGGCTTTTAATTTACAAGGAAATGTGAACTTAAGCTGGTTAGCTCCCCCCTTGCATTTGCTTCAGCATTTGTTAATCAGCAGTTTATGATAAGAGGATTATTTTTATATTTCCCTGAGAGTTGGTATTCTGAGTGGTTACTTGGAGGAAAAGTGCCCTTGTGATCCTTTCCAAAATCCAGAAATGTGCTTCCAGGCTGGAGTTGTCTTTCCATGTCCTTAAATTTGGGTATTTTTGTTTCAACCCCTCTTTCCTGCTCTTCTAGGAGGTTGTTGTGTTGCATTTTATCTGCTGGTGTTTTGTTTGAGCGCAAGCACATGCACACTCAGCAAAGCTGTGAACTTGCAGGGCTTGTACTTGCTGCTTGAGATGTGATAGATGACTCTGCAAAAACAGTAGGTTTGGAGCATGCTGAAGGACCATTGCAGTTTTGTGTTATTTCCTACACTTTTCTTTACAGATAAGCATTTGTAAGTTAGTGTTTTCTAAGTATTTGTATCTATTTTACTAACTTTTTTTTTGTACAAATGCTTTATTTCTGTAGGTAGTCTCCCTCTTCCTTTCCCCTCCCCCTTCTTGCCTTATGGTTAGATTTGGACTTTACAAGTCAGAGAAGTTGCTTTACTGCTTTATTTCTTGGCTGAAGAGACCTAGGCTTTCACATCTGCAGGAATATTTCCCTTAGGTTCAAATGAGTGTTCCAGTCCTAACTTGCAAAGAATTTTGGGGAGAATGATGCATATTCCATAAAACTTTATAAAGGGAAACTTTATAAAGGAAAAGGGTGCATAAGCTCTAAATACAACTAAATTTATTTGTTAGAAGTGTGTTTTTTATATGTTAACCCTTTTTTTTTCCCAAAATGCAATAGCTGTATAAACATAAAATTTACAGCTACTTTATTTTGTAATGTCCTTGCTCGTTTTATCTATCGTAGCACCTTTACATTGCAGCTGAAGTGCAGCAAGTCTCATTAGAACGCCAGGGGTTGTTCAGGAGTCCTTGCAGGCTCGCTGGGTGTTGCATGTTGCTCTGCAGGTAGCATCAAATGATCACAAAAAGGAGATGAATGGGCTTGTAGTGCTGTAAGCATGATAGGTAGGAGCATGGTAGGTAGGAGTGTGGCATAAAGTAGTATAGAGACTGACTGACTCTGCTGGACCCATTCTTTGTCATTCCTTCTTGTTGAATCTGGGGCACGATGGAGTCGAGGAAATCCAGAAAAATGGGGCTGAAATGCCTCCTCCTCCCCACTTAAGTGTCCATGCCTCAAATGTCTTATTTCTGTTTGTTAACAGCAAACAATGTAAACAAAATTGTTTGTATTCTGTCACCCTAGATGAAAACTGGTACGGCATACCCTATATAAGCCTGTTTGTAGGTGCTTAGCATTAGAAAAAAGTATTTTGGGAACATATTTTTTATCATATTGTTTATAGTGTGATTTTTTTTTAAATAATTATAGGTTGACTTGTATGCCTGCTCTGCTCGTGGTTGAAACCAGGAGGCTTTTGCCCTCTTTTTGGAGCAGTGTGTGAGGAATGGCCTTGTGCTTAAAAAAAGTGTGTTTAAAGGTACTACAAGGTTTCAATTAAGCTAATAAACATTACCATGCAAGATTCACCACTTAAGAGTATAAGCTTTCTCCTAAAGAGAAATCATTGTGGGCTCAGAGAGAGTACTAAGAGCTATCAGATGTGACCTTTCTTCAGTACTTGAAATGCACAGACAACTGTGTATTTTTTGTTTTTTGTTTTTTTTTCTCCTGCAGTGTTAGGGTTTGCTTTGTGTCGGAATACATTTATCTTTTCACATATTATTACAAATCACATCTGTGCAACCCTTTCAGACACCATTTAGCTTCATAAAATTGATCCTAGTGTTTTCACATTTAAACAAGCGAGGTTTAGATCCACTTGGGAATGTTGGGTAGAAGTGCCTAGAGGCCAGCTGTGAGGTCAGAAATTCCTTTTGTTAATCTCTGGGCAATACATAATAGCAGTTGCTCCACTGGTAAACTTCACCTATGTGGATGAGCCCAGTTTTGGATGGGAGATTAGAAAGGTAGAAGGAATTGCTCAGGAGTAAATGTCAAGGCTAAATTTAGATTTGTACATTGCAAATTCTGGACTGCTTATCTGCTTACCAGGCCAGACTGCTTCTGTCTTTGTATACAAATTTCAGCATGGTAAACATAGACTGTAAATGCAGGAATCTTTTCTACTGTCTACAATGTTTGTTTTTAAATGCGAAGAGAATTCCATTAAATGCCATGGATTGTTAACTCTGGCTATTTTAACTGCTTGCTAAGCTAGCAAACCTGATTCTATTCATAGGACATTTTTCTCCTATGTTTTTCTTAATTACTGTATCTTTAGACCATTGGGACCTGAAATAGGACAATAATCTGTTAATTCAACAACTAAGGTGGTCTCCTGGTTAAAAGGAAGCTGTTCTCCACTGAGGAAGGTAGTGTGATTTTTCTATTGTATGCATAGATATCTTCCCCAACACCCTACTTTTATTATTTGTAGAGGTAACTAGAACCAAGTATGTTCTTATTAACAAAGCCACTATAAAGCGATTACTTACATAGGCTGTTAGTATCTTTTGCCCTGGATACTTCAGTAATTTGCAAAATGTGCCATTAAATTATTGATTATTATTGAATTGTATTAAGGACAGTAAAAAGTGTTCAAACAGTTTTTCTTTATTAGCTTTCTTATCTGACATAACTGCACAATTCAAGGCTAATTTTGAGCAGTGTCAGTATGATAGTGTAGTATAGGGGAAACATATTCTCAAGGGCAGAGAGAGTGAAAACTTCAGAGTGTTAAATGTAAAGTCCAAACAAAAGTGTTTAGTTTGCTACCCACTGCATACCCTCCTGGGCCAGGGGAAACAGAGCAAAGCCCTTTGGGCTGGAGGCTTTCAGGCTTTCATGCTTTGGACTGACAGCTCTACCTGAAGGATGGCTCCCTTTCTGCCCCCAATGCTGGGAGAAACATGTTAGTCTGTTGTAGAGGAGTAGTGTTCTTGCACCATGGATTTAAACACTCCAGTGAGGGTTGCTTATCAGATTAAAGGAAAAAACAGTGTAGGTGGATAAGTAGTGAGGGGCTTTAATGTTAGTCTTGGAATCAATCTTTTTTTTTTTTTCCGAATGTGATAAGAATTTTATGTTGTTTGAGTACTAAGGCAATAGAAACATGATGGAATCAAAGACTACAAAGTTTAGGACTTGATTTGGTTGTCTTGATAATGAGGCCATGTTTTGGAAGTGACTGTTCAAATGAGCAGTGTAGCTTCACTACTTGGATTCATTAATAAATGAATCCTCATAGTTCACCAGTCCTGGAATTTCTAGTCGGAGTTGGAATGCTACAGTGCTGCACGGATGCTGGCTACCTGCCTACAGCATGGGTGGATTTCCGCTAGGCAAGAGGTGGGAGAAAGAGGTGCTGGGATGATATTGACACCACTATACGAGAACAAGCCAAAAAGGCCTGACCAGCTCAGCTCACAAGCTGAGAGGAGAATTCAGTAGTGCTGTGTAAATGTTTACAGTGGCAAGTACCACAGAAGGGAGAAAAGCTACTCATACCTTAAAATATAGCACTGGCATAGGAACAGATGAGTGGTAGTAGCCTACGGATTAATTTAGTCTGGAAATTATGAAAAACCTTCTAACGTCAGAAACGGCTTTGTAGTTTGAGTAGGAGCAAAAGAAACCTTACTAGTTGTTGGATGAAGATGGATCAGATCCCACAGATAATAAAATTTATGGGGAGAGTACATGACGGTGCTGAAAGGGGTTCACTTTAGCTCCGTATCCAGCTTATCCTTGGATTTTAAGAAATTCAGGGATTTATCTTAATTGTATTGCACATTCCGGAAACTGTCAGAGTTATACAGAGTTTTTTCTTTTTTTTTTCTTTTCTTTTTTTTTTTTTTCTTAGGAATCAAGAAATGTGGTTCTGTATGAATGATTTCTTCTTTCCTCTTTCTTCTTCTTCCAGGGAACTGTTTTAGCATATTTTAAAGGGAGAAGTGGACACTTACATGTGAGAGGGAATGGGGCAGTTTGCTTAGCATGCTCAGCTACAAGGAACTGCCTGTCTAGATATCGGTTACATCAGGGTTGATTAGGTCTTGGACCATGTCAGAATCTGATAGGTGTTTGGAACATATCAGGTTTTTTGTTCATGAGTTTGTGAGCTGTGGCTCAGAAAAGCACATGGCGTGGCATCTTGTTCTTGAACAGAGTATACTGAGTGTATATTCTGAAAAGCAGGAAGACTTACAGATCTTACAGATCTGTAATCTTACAGATTTAAAGAGGATGAAAGTGAATCTACCAGTTTGTTCTAGGGCTGTTGCAATAGTTTATTTTGGTTTTTGAGTCTTTAGGTTATTTGCACATATGTTGATATTTATCCTTAAATGTGTTGTCCTATAATATATGGGCTATCTCTTCCACTCTCCATTTGTTAGAACAAAATAAAAAGGAGACTTTTAGGATTTGGATGTAGCAAATGTAAGCTCTAATTATGTGGAGTTAAGCTAGGTATCCTGGAGGTTTGGTTTATGTATGCCTTTTTTTAGTTGGGAAAAACATGTCAGAGTGTTGTGGATGAAGAGGAGTGACTGTGTATTTAAATTGCTTTCCAAAATCATCAAATCTGGACTTGCTTACCAAAAATTAACTCTCATTTAACCTTGAACTTATGGTGTTACTAGTAGCTGGGAGATCTTGTAGATACTTACGAGACCTGATTGGCTAGAGGCAAAGCTTAAGAAACTGCTGTAAACAGCAGCTCATCACAGTGCTAACTGTTTATCTGTCACTAACAGGTCACTGGTAAATTTGGTGTATCACATGCTACATAATACTTTTCAATTGTAATAACCAGAACATCTTCTGCAGGTGAAGTGTGTCTGGTCTCTCAGGTTAGACAGCATGAAAGCCAAAAGAACAGACAGACACTGTTTACAGAAACTAATTTTAGCCTGAGTGTTTTTTGAACTTCTACCTCTAGCGGCAGAATGCTTACACATATAGCAGAATGAATTCTTTCACATATTCAAGATGTAGGAATTTTAAACTTTTTTCTTTTTTTTTCATTCACTGCTTTGAATGGATATGATTGTTTAAATCAATGAGTGTAATTATTTTTAAATGAAATTAAATATTTTTAGTTGTACATGTTTTAATTTAATAACAATTTTTTTACATTACACTACCAACAATATTAGATTACATTTTTAAATTGAACAAACCATTTTTTGACTTTTCAATAAATAATGTAAATGAAATTATCAATTTAAGTAACTGCTTAAATTAATCCATTTGAGATGTGATGGAGATTCCCCTTATATATTTTATATATGCCTTGTTTTACTGGAACAAATTGAGCCACATTACATAGTCTCTTAATATATAATTAGGAGCTCATGATCTGTTAATTCACTGTCAGACAGAGGAACACAGTCAGGCAACAGTCTAGTTTTAGACTACTATGAAATTTTGTTTAAATGAAAGGGTAAAGTTAATCCTCTTTGCTTTTGCAAATAACAGTGCATGTGTATATAGTTAGAAAGCTAGTGTAGATTATTTGAACTATTTTAAGCTTAAGTTTTATTTAGGTGTGTGTATAACATTTATCAGCTGAAGAAATGTGTCTGAGGACTGAATTAGTTTGTGCTTGAAGTTACAATCTGTTCTTAAATTGATTGTAGGGCAAACTCTGAGAATCTAGACCAGTGTTAAAAAATGGTCTTGTTTCTATAGCACTTCCATTCTTAATTATTTATATATATTTTGAATGCCTGTAGGCAACCAGTCACGATTGGCTGTGTTGCCTTGTCTTAGTCAAAGGTTATGTCTCTTCTTTAGTTTGGTTCTGCATTTAGTTCTCCGTTAACTTACGTGGCTTCTTACGCTTCTCTCTTGTTTTAATATTCCTATTTCTCTGCGAGCTCTTTGCCCCCTACATTCAAGTCGAAGGAGTTGTTAAGCATCCTGCCTGACCGAGTTGTCATCACTCTGGTAGTTAGTACATTGTCAGTCTCATACTGTGTTGCTGTGTAGTTGTTGTAGGTGTAATTGCTTTTTCTAAAAGAACAGTTAGGTGGAAGTGATGAAAAACAAGCAATTGGTAGAATCAGCAGAACTGAAATTACGGTTGCAGATCAAGGAACAGCAGCCTGGAGCAATCTCTCAACTGTTTGGGAAGACACTCTACCTGTCCTAAGCTTTGCTCACCTCTGCCTAACGCGGGGCCGTCACCTTGTCAAAACCTGACCATGGAGGAGCTCTGGGGATGCCTAGCATTGAGGTTGTGCAGCCACAAACATCATTCTCGGCAGCTGCCTCTCTTGACCACCAGCACCACTGCTTTTGTCAGCCAGGGAAAGGAGCAGTAGAGAGATTGCTTTTCTGCGACGTTGTTGCACTCTCAACATCATTAATCACCCTCATGGAGAGACAGTAAACATTCAGGCTCCTCCACATGGCTCTAATTACTGTGTAGTAATTAATGTGTGTGTTTAGTCTGTCCTGACCTAAATTGCAGCACTAGTGAAAATGGTGTCAATAGTGGGATCTAAAGAAGGTTTTAGGACTATAAGAAGAGGATTGCATAGCTGTAGTGCTGTCTGATGAATATCTGTGATGCTGAGGGGGCCTATAACACCTACTAAGTTTGCCCGTGTGTACTGTTGTGGAAACCGAGAGTTCCTAACTCAGGGTTAGGAGCCTAGTGGGAAGTGTAAGTAGTAGTTTTGGAGTCAGTGTGTTAAGAGCATAGAGGCTAGCATCAACTCCCACTTGATATGGGCCAGCAGAAGCCCTGTGTAGTAAAAGTTGCCCTTTTTCTTATTAAAGGGAACTGGAAAATCCATAAAGTTGCAATACGGCCTCGTACCCCTTCCATCTTTGGTGTTGACTTGTTCAGGGAAAACTCGAAGGTCTCAGAAGGACGTCAGTGAGTACTTGTCATTGCTGCTGTAGAAATGTAAGGGGAAATTTTGATATCTCAACTGCCTGGCCTCTTGGGATAGGAGATCGAACCTCTGTTGATGCTGGTTGTGGCTCATTTGGTGCGCTGACTGTTGCAAACCAGCCAAGATACACTTGGTTGTTTACATGGTGCTGTCAAAGAACTGGAAAGTCAAGGGGGTGACTCTTTCATCCTTCAGTATCCTCATTTGGACTGTGCAAAAATGCCATGGTGTTTTCAGTTGAGCTATAGACTGTTGAGGTTTGTGTGACCTAATTCCTGCCTTCAGCAGCAGTGCCAAATAATGGGAAAACTGCACTATGAGCTTGAAGTAAAGGTTGTCAGACTGCTGCTTAATACTCTACCTCATGTTCCTATCTATCGTGTTTTTCTTGTTTCCTCTGACCTCTGAGTCTGAACTGCAGTTTACCTAGAAAGAGCTTCAATACACTTGGAACCGCCTGCAGGCAGGAGGGAAGTGTATCCCCACCATCTGTCATGAACTAATAAGGAATGTTTCGTAGAAAGCCAGTGCCCCAGGTCCCTTGGTGTGCATAAATGACAGTCTCATATGGGGAAGCACTGCTCAAGAGGTGGACACAAATGCAAACAGCCGTTTGGAATTTTATTGCTAATATTTTACTGCAAGAAATATCTGAAATCCTTTATATGAGTCCAGTTACTGTATAGTAGTTAATACATATGTTTAGTCTGTCCTAATCTATGCCACAATATTTATCTTTTAAAACTTATTTATGTGTGAGAGGGGTTTTGTTTTGAGTTCCTTGTAGAGAAAATGTAACTGGAATAGAACTCAAAAACTAAAACATGAAGAAAATAAAGGCCAGTAGGCACCTGAACACAATAGCTTGACAGAGTGCAATGGACATGAAACACATCTCAGTTATTTCCAGCAAAACAGATTATATGTACTGATCATATTTCAGGATTTGTGTATTGTTTATTTGTGGCAGATGTTTTGGTCAGCATCAATAAAAGAAGAAGCTTTGAAACATTACCGTTAAGTGATTAGTATAAGTACATGTGTGTGTGAATAGGTAAGCTCTTTGTTAAAAGGGTATGATTTCAAAATATGAGAGATTTTAACCTGACTGATTCTAAGGTTAATTTGCCTGAGTGGAAGCAGGCCTTTTCCTGGAGATGCTTGATGTATCTAATTCTTCAAAAATTATAATCATTTGATCGTATATGTGTGGCCTAAGCTGACCTTGCAGTGATACAGTGAAATACATACCTAAATACTAAATGGGGAAAAATGACAATTTAGGTTTTTAGTTTTCAAAGAAAGACTATTTTGAGCTTTTAAAGGAATGTAGTTACAGTGATAGAAGAGATTGTTTTAAAGTAAGTGCATGGGAAGGATGATACTATTGCCGGTTTGTTTGCATTAAGTTAAAGCTTTATTCCTGTTGAAGGTGTTAGGAATATTGTGAACTGCTGTTAGTTTTGCTGTAGAGATGCAGCTGGTCAGCTGCAGGCTGACACATAGCAGCAGCTTGCTTTCTACAGCTGTTGGGGGAAAAAATTGGCGTCTTATTTTCAGTCTTGTCCCATAGACAACAGTGTTCTTGTGTTCTGCATCCTTAGAGTTGTTAAATCACTCTGTATAGTCCTACTGGGTCCTGGTTATTTGTCTGATCGCTGAAGTCTGGTGTTAGGCCTAGAGAGGACATTGATTTCTGCAGAGTCACTTGTTTTCGCACTAATCTCAGCTCCTTCGTGAATGTCATGGTTGGATTCATCTCTTTTAAAACTTCCAGACTCTGAAAGAATAAGCCTGGTAAAGAGACTGATAAAGAAACTGAGAAATTCAAATCTGAAAGGAACAGAGAGAGAAAGAAGGAAACAAGGAAAAAGATACTGAACACAAAGGTTTTAGCATCAGTTAGTGATGTGAAGGCAGGAAATGTGTTTGGTATGTGGCAAGTGGAAGAAAGATTTTGCTTGGA
>JAWLRI010000829.1:2456461-2491526 GCA_034781795.1 Crypturellus tataupa
AAAGGTCAACCTTTCTGATACGTTGTAAAAGTTTACCACTTAACACCTGGAAATATTCTTTCAGAGTATCCAAAGAAAGCAGGGTAGGGAAATGAGTGAACAAAAGCATTTTCTGCTCAAATTTCTTTACCTTTCACTGTATAAAACTTATACTTGGCAGTTATCATGAAAAAATAGTAATCAAATTAAGCAGAAGAGAGACTATATAGGAAGTGAAAAAAAATGGTCTAGGAAGTTGCTAGAATGGCGTGTTTGGGAAACTGATGTCCCCCACATAATCGGGATGTGACTGAAGTACTGCTTTTCATAATTACAACAAGGTATACTTAATTAGATTTGCAATGTGAAAACTTTTAAATTAACAAGACCATTTCTGTGCTTTAGGTGAAGGCCCTGAAGGAGAAGATTGAATCTGAAAGGGGGAAAGATGCTTTTCCAGTGGCTGGCCAAAAACTAATCTATGCAGGTAATGGATGTTCTAAGATACTGTGTCTGACTCTGCAATGCTTTTCTTCTTGTTTTTTTGTAACACTGATTTGAGTGTTAAGCCTTCTCTAAAACATAAGCAAATGAAAAATATCACTGACTCGGGGATGGGAGCTAGTATTTTTGAATCAGAGTTTTTGAAATATTGCTGAACATGTTTCTCTTTTCTTTGTTCTGATAACATGACTTGCCATTAGCTTTATTTGTGGGTGGTGTATGGTAGATGTAATAGGAATAGCTATTGTAACAAAAAATCAAGATTTGAAAATATCAGATTTCATGTTTTTGGTCATTTTGCTTGATTAGTCCTTATGTATTGACAGAAACCCCCCAGCACCCAATCTCTTCCTAATTATAAACTCGCTAATCGGAGAGATTAGGAAAAAAAAAATGTACCAGGTGTGCAGGTGAAAAGCAAGATGTGCCAGATGAAGTGTAAAGATACAGGATTATTTCATTTGTACTTATGCAGTCTTTTATTGACTTCTACCTGACTGGTCCATTCTGGCACGAATACACACGTTTCTGTGCATTCATTTCTGGGTTTAAAAGTTCTGTCCCGGGACTGGCATGGAACCTGCTGAGTTTTTGTTTTGTTTTTTTTTTGATTATTTTTAACTGTACTGCTCTTCCTCTCAAGCCATACTTGAAAGAAGTTGTCTTCTTTTTACTTTTCCATTATACTGCTTGTAAACAAGCTTGTGTTGTTTCTCCACTTCTAGTAAACTAATCTTGGAGAGGAAGTGAGAAATCTCCTCTTGTTTATAGGAACTCCTCAGAGTTATGCTTTTAAACAAATTTTATTCCCCTTACCTTTGAGTGAAGGCACATCAAGACCATGAGGGTAAGACTCCCTTACATAGTGAAGGAAAATGAGCAAGTCTTTTATTTTTTTTATTTTTTTCTTGGTAAAAAAAAAAATGGATGTGATTATATACTGTGACTAAAGTGTACTTTCTTACATTTTCAAAATACAGAATTTGTCTTTAGCGTTGTATAATCAATGCACACATGTAGAAAATATATGAAAACAAATTTAGTATAGCCTGGTCTTAGTAGCGAGTCTCTCATAACTCGATCATGCTCAAGGCTCCTCAAAGATGTGGAGATGTTAGTGACATTTTTACTTTAATTAGAATGAGGGTGAGAATCTTCATAGTTTGGTGGAGCTGAGTGTGATATTCCAAGTCAAATTGATGAAAAGTATACCACCTGTTACTAGAAATGCTTAATAAGCAAAAAAAAAAAAAAAAAAGAGGGCAGGGGGGAAAGGAGATTTGCATCAGCAATGATGTGGATCTGTTGTATTGTTACTGGTATTGATCTAGTACCTAGGAACGCTGGGGGAGTGACATGTCCTCAGGAAATAGGATGTCAGTGTATAAAGGCAAACTGCTGCCCCAAAGTGCTTCTGAGCTACATTAATGTAAGTCTGCCTGGATTCTGAGTCAGGTGCTGCCTCATACATGACAGGTATTACTGCTGCAGCACAAACATAATGTGTTCTAGAGTTCTTGACCTGCCGGAGCATGGTAGCAGTGGGGAGTGAGGCAGTGCCACCTCATTTGTGTTCTGCATGCTGTGATTTTGGTTCTGCATTCCTTGCAGCCAGTAGGACCAAAATGTGTCCTCCTAATTGTGTTTACATGGTATATTCCACTACTGAGAATGATTGTGAGAATGTGCATCTTAACAGTGGGAAGTGGCCTGTGGCCCTGGGTACACATTCAGAAAATGCTTCTTTTAAAATTTTAAACTGTTCTCTAAAAATTCTTCTTCTATTAGTAAAAATACTAGTATTTTGTATGGTAGTTAGCTGCAAAAAAAAATCTGTGTGCATGTGTGTATATACATATATATACATCTAATATATTTTTAAATACCTATGTTTAATATATTTTTAAAATCTTACATGAATTAGTCAAGCATACTTTGTTATAATACCATCTCTGCTTAATAAGTATTACAATTGGTAGCATAGCAAACAAAGATTTCTGATTTTGACTGATCATTCTCTTTTGTCCTTGTGCCAAAATAGCAGTATATAGAACAGTTTTAGCTTTTCATAGCATTTTAACCCTGTGTTAAGTATAAATTAGTAAAAGTGCAAAGTCAGAAATTTGTCTCCTGCAGGTAAATTTATGCTGTTACAGGGAACTTCATGTCATTTACTAAATTCAAAGGGCTAACAGAAGGCAACAAAGAAACATGAATTTTCAAAATAATCGTGTAAAATGCATCCAACACTTTACAGAAAGGTGTCAAGTATTTTGTGCAGGCAGGATAAGGTACTGCTTTAAGCAGCTAATACTGTGGATGTTATACGAAGAAAGTCACTTAGAGCTGAACTGCCAAAGTTTCATGGCTAAAGTACATTTCCTAGTATTATTAACATTCCTTTATCTGCATAAAACTTGTTTTTATGAATTTTGGAACTTTGTGTGAATGACTCCCAGAAGCACTGGCTAATGATCTAGTAAATGACCTTTTACTAATTTGCATCTGTTTAACTTGCTAGGTAAAATCCTTAATGATGATACAGCTCTTAAGGAATACAAAATAGATGAGAAGAACTTCGTGGTGGTTATGGTGACAAAAGTGAGTGATTCTTACTTTTGAAAAGATTTTTTTTTTTTTTCCTCAGTGTAATTAGTGATTGTAAATGCATACCCTTGGAAAAAAATCTGAAAGTTTTGGTCAGCAGAAAAACGTTTATGGGAATAGAGTTGAAATATCGGTTTCCCAAAGTAGATGTTAATGCCACAGGTTATTGTGTCAAGCTCAACAAGGAGAGGAAGAAAATGTGCAAATTGTCAGACTTCTGAGTTTGAAGGACAGTTATAGCTCATTAAAGAGAATGACTGTGATACTTGTTTGAAATGCCGCTCCTCTTACCCTGCTGCCAGATTGCTTCCTGGGACTGGAGCCATTTGTCTGGTAGGCATCCCAGGGCCTTCAGGGCTGAGTAGAAGTCTGGCTTTTGTCTCTATCATGACATGTGATGTTAGCTTTGGGATTAAAAGTCCCCTTCCTGACAAAGCACACCCATAGTTCAGGTGCCCTTTGCTTTTGTCTGGTGTTAGCTTGTTAGTTTCTCTAGTTGAACATACCTATTAACTCCTCTAGGCAAATCAGAGACTAGGACTCGGGAAAGAGACTTTTTGTTAGTAGAACCAGGAGATACAGATGGGATTTCAGAACAGAGATTTTTCTCTTTTCCGTTACAGTATTACAGAATACTTGAAAACTTCCTAAATGTAATACCTGACCTGTGTGTAGGAACTGGATAGTTCTTTAATGCTAGGGATTGATGTGTGAAATAGCTCAAGGAATGCCCCAGTTTCCTTGAAGTCAGCCTTCAGCAATGTATGGATTGCTATGCACACTTAGGTCTTTGAGCTTAGTTTTCCTTTTCTTGATTTTCTTGACTTCTTGACTTCTTTCCTTTTCCTTTTATTTTCTTTTTCTGAATAAGATATGCTCCTGCCAAAGAAGCAAACCCATTAACTTTTTCTGATGTTCACGCTGTGTGCACGTTCAACCTTTTCTATAAATGCTTCCGTTATCTTCCCTATTTTGGCTGTCATAAGGAAAACTGCTTATTCTCAACATCTTTGCTTTCTTTTCAGACAAAAGGAGGAAAGACCTTTCTCCTAGTTTGAGCAAACATATTGTCAGAAAGTGATTCACCTTGCATGACTAGTTGTATTTTGCTAAAGTAGCTATTTCTGTTGCACAGGCAGTAAAGTGACTGAACTGTATGAATGTGCACAGATAACCATGTTACAACATTCCGATACTCAACTACATACCTTAACTGCAGCTGTTATACACATTCTGAAAAGTGTAACTTATGTATATGGCTTTTTTTCTATATCCATGAAGAATTCACAGTGAAGATGAAATCACAATTATATGCTTGCATTAGCAAGTCTAAAATTGTTGCTGTTGATTTGGTAATTCTTGGTTCTTCTGGAATTTTGGGACTGTGTACAAAACTTAAGGATGTGTAAAGCCAATTACATAATGCTTTATATATAAAGAGTGCATAAGTAAAACTTGTTGAAAGTCAAATTTCCATTTTTTAGCCCTAGTTTTTAGTATTTCATTTCCAGGAAAATATCTGTAACAAATTGTCATTTATGTCTTTATCATGTTCTTGAATATGAATGGTGAGAAAATGTTATGCTTGTTATACTTGTTAGATGCCTTTTGACACCTGTTTTTGTTTTGTCTGAAAAAAGGTGCTTTTATAATACAAGATTTTGGGGAGTATTTAGTGTTTTATTGTATAAATGTTTAGATTTTCTTTGCAGATTTCACTTCATATTCAGCCAGTGTGAATGCTTAGATGTCTAAACAAGTGCTTTACGCATAATACAAGGCATTGTAGGTTTAGGTTATCTCCTGAATGTTTTTGTTGTGCTTGATGTTGAGGCCACAGGGCAGAACATAAATGTTCTGAACAGAGCATAGCCAACGTTGTGACTATAGAAAGCATCGCTGCAGCAGCTGTGTGCATTTCCTGAATTCTCCCGTCCTCTCCTAGCCCAAAGCAGCAGCTGCGCCAACGCAGACGCTCGCGGCAGCCCCGCAGCCGAATGCCATGGCCACTGCTGGCCCTGTGGCTGCAGCCCCTGCACCTGTTCCAGCACCAGCACCCGCTGTGGCCCCTGTGCCAGTGCCTGTCCCTGCTGCTCCTGCGCCAGCCGCAGCTGCTCCTGATCTTGCACCTGTAAGTACTCCTCGAGAGGAGAAGCCTGCCGAGAAAACACCTGAAGCCCCAGCTGCCGTCAGCCCATCGTTGACTGACAGGTACGAATAAGCCTCCCAAAGTGGATTCTCTGATGCTTTGTTGCTTCTGGTTTTGGTTTTAGGTTGTTTTTTTTCCATCATAGTGTCAGTTATGATTATTTTTGTGCTGTTCCACATAACTTGTCTTCCCTCCTAACTGTAATATCAATTTTTGCCTTGGGTGTAGCAGTGCTGATGGTAATACACTTAACTCTCTTCACCTTTCCCTGTGGGAAGTGTTATTTTGGAACTAAGCTTGGAGTGGGGAGTCAGTATTGCATTCTCTGTAGACCTTTCAGAGCTAACTGTGACCCACGTGCTCTTTTAACACCTGCACTCACAACTGGGAAACTCTTCAGGCTTTAAATAGGTGTTTTTTCCCCCTTTAATATCTCTGATTTTGTTTAGAATTATACTGCTTTGGTGTGAATCATGCTAAGAACTCGTTTACTACAGTAAGAATCTGATTTTTGAATAGGTCTGGAAAGCTTTTTTTCCCAAATGTAGTTTGTTGTATTACTCTTGATAATATAATAATGCTATAAGATTATTCATTATAAGCAACCCAGTGACCCATCTAGAAATAGCTGTGAGAACTGGGATAGCTTCTAACCTCAGTTCTGAATTGAGAAAAGCAAGTGCAGTTTTGAACTTCTGTGGTTGTTTGTACTTCAACTTTTGTTGCTCAGTTAAATACTACATGGGATAAAAAAAATAATTGTCTATTACTGAATGGTCTGCAAAGTGCTGCATAGCACCAGATCTTTTTCTTAGACTATTTTATTATCTCTTATTGTTTATTATTATTATCTATTATTGTTTATTATCTACTATTTAATTATGCTATTTATGTGACTGTTTTTGGATAAATTGTTATTTTTTAACTCTTCGCATACCATCAAATGTTGGTTTGATATGAGACTGAGGAAACAAAGTTTGCAAATGTTTGCAAAGTTTACAATTACCTTAAAACGTCAGTGGTGATTTATTGCACTAAATGCCCTTACTTATTGATTTAATTGGCTATTTTGTGAAATTGGCATGTCTTTTTAGTCTCATGAATTAGGGAATACAAATGAAGCTTCAGGTAGCAGTGAAATAACTTCTTTTTCTTTGTTGGCAAGATTTTTTTTCTCCTCTGTTTGTTCAGCAAGTTCAAAGTCTGGATGAAATCTTTGTTTCTGAAACACCGTCCTGCAGGCTTTCTGTGCACACATTGCAGTGCAGGAAAAGGAGTCTCAAAGTAAATACTTAATTCTAATAGAAAGCAAAGGAGTAATCTGGTGAATATGTTTTAGGTATCACCTGCCTTGAGTTTTAGTGAGCACTGCTTGTTTAGATTTGCCTGAGAAATTAAGTAATTACTACTTCAGGGGTGAGAGAAGATTTATATGGCCTTGACCAATCAAGCTGGTGTCCTATTTCATCTTTGCTCTTTCAGCTGTGGTAAATCTTTGCAGTGATAAATACTACTAAAGTATTCTTTCTAGAGCAGATTTTTTTTTTCTCACCTAGAAAGATGTATAACTGTGGAGCTGCTGCAGCTCCATGAGCCCAGGTCCAACTAGTATTGAGGCTGAGGGTACATCCCCATGAGGTGGGGAAGATGCAGTGCCCACACGAACGCAAACTGCACCAGCAGTCTCTCCTGCTTCCTCTCTTAGACTGTGACTCAAGGCCCCGTCTCCAGCTGTGCCCTTAGACCTCCAAACACACACACGAGAGAGCCCTGTCACCCAGGAATGTGTTTAGAAGTGAATCCTTAATGAGACTGCAGGACCGGCTCTGCTGATGCGGCATGGGGCATGTCCAGACATATGTACTGACCAGCTACCAGTTTTACACATGACTGGTATCCCCGCTTTCACCTCTGTTTTCTATCCTTTTCATCCCTAGTCCATATTGATTGCCAGCACCTTGTCCTGACTATAGTCCTTCCCCTAGTTGTCTCATAATGAATCTTTCACAATGCCAAAGCCTTTTTTTTCCTGGTATCTGGTGATAAGTCCCAAATCCCTGAAGGCAGCAGCCTCCCAGTGTGTATGGCAGCCAAGGAGCCTCTCTGCTTGACCTATCAGGATAAGGAGAGAGGGACCACGGGGCTGGTTGGCATCCACTGACAAGGCTGGGGTGGTCTGGGGCAGGGGCTCTCCTGGCCCTGGCTAAGTTACTGGAGTTCCTCTTTGAACTGCACTGTGGTCATGGAGATGGGCCTTCATTCCTTTAGCCTACTGGCTGTGTTTTGAAAGGGAATTGGTGCCTGCATTAGCAGTTTGCCTTACTGGGAAGGGACAACACTGAGAGTTTTAAAAGCGCTTGGCTGGGAACTGCTTAGGTCTTCACTGAGGCCGGCCTGAGTCGCACTATTGACTTTGGTGAAGCAGATAGAGACACTGCTATGTGCTTGCCAAAACCCATCTTGTCTTCCCTCTCCTTACAGCATTCAAGCAAGCTGATGAGCAGGTGGGCAGCGGCCAGAATGTGAGATGGGGGCCTTGGCCTTTAAGCACTAAAAATGATAGCGCTGAATTTTGTAAAATTTGGTTTCATTATAAATCCAGGAGGGACAGCCCTTCAGAAAGGTTCTTCAAAACAAAAGGTGCCACTGACACAGTTACAGCTGCTGCTTCTGTTTTGAAAAACAGGAAGTTTTCCAAAGTTTTGTAATTACCATTGCACTTGTCTTCATCTTACAGTACAGCAGGTGATACATCTCGATCAAATCTTTTTGAGGATGCTATAAGTGCACTTGGTAAGTTGAGTGTTTTTTTTTAATGTAGATGTTACTTTGGTGCAGCAGGAACAAATGAGGGATGCACAGATGTTGACATTCTCCTCTGGGTCTGTCATTTTTAAAGTTAAAGTACTCTTCTCTGAGGAAAGAAGTCAATACCATAGAACCAATATCAGGAGCTTCTTTGCTGAAGAATATTTCACTTCATATATTTTTATTGTAGAAAAAGAAAATTCTTATTCTTCCTGTTTCTTTTTTTTCCCCCTCTTTGCCTTGATATCTCTTCTAATTATTCAACTTAAAGTGGCTTGGATAGAAGACTGGCCATAAATATGTGTAAGTTTTTCTTTTACCTTTGCTTCCCAGTGAGCAGATCTGATAATATGATAGCTATATTACTCACTTGTTCCAGCTTTGACAGTACTGTCAGAGTATATCCAGGATACCTTTAAGTTGTGTTTATATAAATCCACCATGTCTGGTGCTGTCTCTGCTGTGCGATGAGTTCCTCTGAGGACTTAAGAATTGATCCCCATTTGTTCTAGCAGTTTAATATGCCCCTGAGGAGGTAAAACAAATGGGATAAAACAATAGGAATTTCTGTTTCTCAGTGGCATGATGCAGATATTTACAGAATTACCAAACAAACCCGCAAACTGCTGTCACTAGAACTATCAAAGTTTTTTGGAGGGAATTTTTCGGAATGTAGAAATTCGAGGTATAGAGATTAGGAAGGAGAGAATTTTTTTTTATGTTGCCTTTCTCATCTGTGTAAACATCAAGCTGCATCTTACTTCTAGTAGTTAATCCAGACAAAGCAGGAATCACTGCTTACGTTTTTGTGAAGTGGTGGATCCACACTGCAGGCATCTCAGAGGAGCAAGCAGCTCAGAGTCACTTGGGAGCAGCACTTCTTAACTGGGATTGGTAGTAGCCACCAATTTGATTCATCTAATTGCAGCTGTGTGTTGCAAAATGCTGTTAAAGGTTGAAGAAATGCTGGAGCGAAGGTAGCTGATATGTAGTATGGGAGGCAAAATCAAAGGTGGTACAGGCTTTGTTAATGACTTTTTAAACCCTGGTGACTGAGATGTGTTGATCACCAATACAAGAGTAATTTTCTGGGTAAATATCCTGCAGAGTTTTTTTTTTTTTAAAACTAGTAGGCATGAGCTCTGTGGCCCTTCTCCTTTGAGAAGAGAGATGTAGGTTTGGGGAGGGATTTTTTGCATTCTTAAGTAGGATCTTTAGCATGTCTGATCTCTCAGTAAGTGTCTGAAGAGACTTGACTTCACTTTAAAAAGCAGGGTTGATTTCTTGTGATTTACTCTTATTTTTAGTCAGCTAAACTGGCTGAAAATCAGTCTGACTGTGTAGCATAAACTGTGTTTCACAGTTCCAGTGTAGCTACCTCTTTCCCAGGTACACCTTGTGTTTTTGTATGGCATGAGACAGGAATTATGTACGAAGCCTGAGGAAATGGATTCAAAAATGAGTCAAAATATAAAATGTTGAAAGACAAAAAGAACAGAATCAGTTTAGTAGACCTCACAGACTTTTAGTTGCAGAATAATGAGTTTGAATGTGTCCAACTTAACTTATGTGTAATTCCTGATTTATGTATTCTTGAGCTTGTTTTGGCCTTACTTGGCTAAATATGTTGTGTATGAACTACATGTGCCTCCCTCTACAGTACCTGTATTTCCTTCTTGGCTTTTACTTGTGCTTAATGTAGAGTGAGGGATATGCTGACCTTCTTGCTTTCAAATTTCCTTTTTCTCTAACTTATTTTATAGTATTTTGGCCATATTGGAGGACCACCAGAGAACTGCTTAACCAATAGGCAGTCAAATCAAAAGGCATTCCCTTTGCTGTTTAGCTCTATTAGTTGCTAGGAGTAGCAAAGATAAAATAGTGGTGGGTAAGAAAGACCCATAACCAGTAAGCTAATCAAAATTGCTCTATTGGGAAAATTATTTTGACTTTTTTTTTTTTACTCTATAAAAAGATACACAGAAATAAACATCTTTAAAGCACAAGTTTGTGGCTTTTATTTTTAAGAATGAAGGTTGATGTGAATAACCTTCCAGTTGTATGTATACAGACTTCCACATACCATTCCGTAAACTCAAGTCAGAGCTCCTGTTTTGTAGTTTAAACAATAAATATTCTGATTAGTTAAGTGATGTCAATTAATTCCTCATTCTTGAAAAAAGCACAGTTTTCCTTAGGTTAGTATTATTTTGTTATGCTTGGGTATGTTGCCCTACATTATACACCTATTGATCAATTGGAAGCAGTCTTAAAACAAAAAAAACCCACCACCACCAACACACACACAAAAAAGAAATTAATTTCAAACAGCGTGACTGTGTTAGAAGGAATTTAACTCAAGACAATACTAAGAATATAAAATAATATTCGTTAATATTTGTTTTTTAAAAATATTTTAAAAGAAATATTTTTTGATTCTTTTAACTGTGATGCCTTTATCTTAAAGGAATAGATCTAGTATTTGTTTCCTCTGTTTTTCTGTAATGTGTTTTTTTTTTTTTTTTTTATGTTAACTCTTAAATTATTTAACTTTCCTGATAATTGCTTGCTAATGTTAAAATGTCAACAGTACGGTCCTACTGAGATGGGGCATCTGCAAGTATGGGCCAGTTTTAGCTATAAGGTGTTGTGGAACTCGTTATGGAAGTTGTCTAGTAAAAATATATAAATTAAGATAGCGTACATTCGTAGATCCTCACTGAGACTTTCAAGTGACTTTCTAGATATAGTTTCAAGTTTTTTGCTTGTTTTGAATTGACCCATAGGAATTTCATTAAATGATCTTGATTCTTGTCACCAACATGTAGCAATACACAAACAGCAAATACAAACTGTGTATATTCACTGTTTGTCATCTTTCTAACTGTAGGACAGGGTTAAGATTGTTTCACAAATTGTAATGGTTAACAGTGGTTTGGCAAGTAGATTTCTACCTAGAGATCCTTACAATCTTATACTGCAGAAGACATTTTTAATTAAGCATGGAATTGAATACTAGCTTCAAGGATGCCCATGACCTTAGAGGAAAGCACAGGGAGGAAAATTCAATTATGGATACAGTGGTTCATAAATAGTTTTTTTTTTCTTCTTCAGTAGAGACTGCATTGTGTTCTGTTCCCTGGACCTTACCATTCCAATTGAGTGCATTATGAAATGCCATTATATTTTAAGTTACTGAAACAGAATCATGGCAAATTCAGTATGAGCTCTTCTTCCTCATTCTCCCAATAGTGATTCAAATTTAGAGTAGAAATGATATTTCTCTATTTAAATGCATGGGGGAGTTGTTTTGTTTTTGTGCCTCACTCCTTTAAAATGGTTGTCATCTTCCTTCTAGTGACAGGTCAGTCCTATGAGAATATGGTGACTGAGATCATGTCAATGGGATATGAGCGGGAGCAAGTAATTGCAGCGCTGAGAGCCAGCTTCAACAATCCTGACAGAGCAGTGGAATACCTTTTAATGGTGAGCAGCTAGTTTCATTTAAACTCTCTCCTTTCATTTTTTGTTATGCCCACGTTAAAGGGAAATTTTTCCTGATTGGATAATTTCCTGATTGGATAATAATCAGAATAATGTATGTTCAAAGGGAACAGCAGGTCTAAGCAGAGAGCATCTGGAATGCTGAGATCCACAGTTTTGAGGATCATGTTTTACGGGAAATCCCAAAGTCATCTTTAGCTGTATCTTATTTTACCTGGATTTCTGTGGTTATATGTGTAAAGAACACTATGTTTCAGCGATAAACTGTAACTGGCAATGAGTAGCTCAAAGAATGATTCCGCTTGTGCTGCAGGTTTACTTTTGTATTAGATCCTAACTTCACAAGAGATTTCACAAGAGCTCCTGTTCATTTTCTTACTAATCATGCGGAGTACTCTTATTAATACATTTTCTAAATAGAAAGATTTGAAATTGTTATGGCATTCCTAGGTTAACTAATATTTTAAGTAATCTTTTGGACAAGAAACATGTTCTTAATGGACAATTTTAATTTTAAAGCTGAAATGAACTTCACTGGCTTGAAAGACAACAAAGAATATCTTCAGTCTAGCAGGAATCTTGCGAGTTATTTAAGGATTTGTTTTTGTTGTTGAATTAGATCTCATTACATACCATAATCTGGTAGGTGAATTGGAATCGTAAAGAAATGACTCTGGGGATTCAGATGTACCGAACTTGCTATTTAGTGACTATTTCCCGTGTGTTTAATTTAGACTCTGTATTTCCTATAAACCTTTAATTGACATTGTACTTTACTCATTTGTATACCTTATAACCCAGGTGTACAGAGATTATTAGTCCCATTGGATTACTGTAATACATAGCCTTGGTTACCTGGAGAATGATACCTCAAATTTAGCTTATGGAATTAATACGGCAAATCATCTCTTAGTTTGGTTAGATTAGTTTCTCTAGTGCTTCCATGCAAGAGGAAACTTAAGGCTTAAAGAACATTTGTTGTCTGGTCTGGACATAGTTTTTGTTGACCACATAGGAATAAAGCCAACTCATAATTTTGTAAATATTAGCCAGAGTTGTACTTGTATACCACCAAATATCTGATTTGGTGGAAAAATGTGTTTAAGTAGCATTCTGTAAGGCAATAGTAGATAGTTACCACAAGATTACGCCATTAGTGGAATTTTTCCCCTTTGTGGAAGGAGGAAAGCATAGCAAGCTGATCAAGCCAGATAATAATGGTAATAAAGGGAGACACAGGGAATACTTTCATGGGTGACTTAAATATGTACTTGATGTTGAAGGTGGTATATATCTTGGTGTGTATAAGAGAGACCAAGTCCTGCCTGGAGTATTGTGTAGTTCTCCCTTTATAGATGTAGCCTTTATACTAGCTGTATGTGTACTTGTCCTCATCAGATACAGTGATGAGCGTGTCACATGAAGATGATGATGTAGCAGAGCTTTTTATCCACATCACTTGCCAGTATATCCTGTGCTAGATTGACCAAACCTGTTATTCTGTCTACCTTGGAGGTGAGGTGTTGGGCAGCAGACAATCTTGTATGGTCTTGTTGCCTTGGGGCTGGGTTTAACATCCCCTAGTCTTGAGAGTCATGCTCTTTTGTGGAAGCTGCCTTTTTTGGGTTCTTTTTTGACAATTCCTCTGTCCCAACAGCATCATTTTCCAGCCTCTTTCTCCTGTGCAAAGCTAGACAGAATTGCTTTCAAGTGTGCACAAAGGTTGGTTGCCAGGCTTCAGAGAGGATGATGGAATAGACAAATTTGGTGTAGGGAGTACAGTTCCCAGTGACAGTGTGTGGAAAATACATTTAGGGTACAAAGTTGAAAGGTTTTCCATGTAAGAGGAAGGCAATATGTTATGGTCTGTCTGGAATGTATAAGTTGTCTCACATTTCTTAAGTCAAGCCTCTGAATAGTAGTTACGCACTTTAAAGTTTGCCTACGTAAGATGGAGCAAAATGCGAGTTAACTGTTTTTTTGTTGTTAGAAATTTGATTATTTGGAGACCTTTTCACACTTTCAGTACAATGAATGACAATCATTCAACTATTAGTTGAAAGAAGCAGTTCCAAACAGCTGTGCTCTTACCTCTTTTACTTTCCTGATGGCTAAATTGTTAGTTCCTTAACTGTACAGCATCTGTAACCTCACTGTAAGCATTGTATGTAGCCATTTTATGTTATAATATAACTTTATTTGCATGATAGCATAACATAAAGTTAAGCTTTATACTTAAACTTTTTCACAAAATCATATATGTTAGTACAAGTATCAAAACAAGTTTCTATTTGTGGAGTAAATGCATTTTCATGTGGACAAACAGAGACAGGACAGGGTTTATTGCATTAATACATATCTATATGAGCCATATATATTTTCTTGTATCAAAAATGACTGCACAGTATTCTTCTCCAGTGGTAAATTCTTGTTTGTCATTAGCACTGCATTATCTGTAGATTGGCAATGAAAGTTTCAGTGTTGTCTTTTTATTCTGGGAACTAAATAATCCGTGCAATAACACTATTACCTACAGAATGCTAAAAGGAATTTGTGTGATCTGTGACTTTAGGGTATCCCTGGAGATAGCCAGGTCGTGGCTGAGCCTCCCCAGGTAGCAAGCACGCAGACTCCAGCAGCAGCAACTGTACCGACAGCTACGAGCTCTTCAGGAGGTGAGAGGGATTGTGTTTGAGTGGGGCATTTAAGCATCTATCTTGGAGTGAGTTTAACTGAGCTGGTAAAAGTGAATTGGGTAAGAGCCATAACATGCAAGTTGCACAAGCTTAGTCCTGCTTGGAAGAAATGACTTGTTGTATGTGGATATACCCATATTAAGACATTGCATTTTTAATACTGCTGTGATCTCGTGCCCTTCCTTTGTTTCAGTTTTAAATACAAGACCGCAAATGTGGTTGGGGTTGTGTCTGCTCTCACTTAAATCTGTCCTCCTACGTTTGTGGCTAGCAGTGCTCCGCCAGCTGTGGTTATCCTAATGCATTTACTGCTGTGGGAAGTTGGAATGTCAAGAGGCAAACGTGCAGTAGGAGATGAGACATAGAGCCCCTGAGACCCATCCATCAGCTAGCACCCCTCACTTATGGAGGGAGTGGTTAGTGCCTGACAAAAATAATGCTCTGTAAGAAGAAATAAATACCTGAAAGGAGCATAATCGAGTCTTATTCAATTTGTGGCACAGAGGATTTCCAAGATTTAAGCTTTCTTTGTGGCCAGGTTGCTAAACCTACAGAAAGGAGTGACAGACAGTCATGGCATCATCCATAAGTAAAGAATGACAGAGGTGTGACAATTTATACCAGAGGAGTTTTGACTGTGCCAAGTTGAAGTCAATAGCTTCTAGCATAGGAAAAGTGGGTTGCAGAGACTTTCTTGAGGAAGATAGAGTGGACCTAATTAGAAGATATGCCTCTGTTTTAAGTACAGAAACAGAAGCTCCTAAATGTTTCTGAATGAGATTACTCAGGTGAGATTTAAAGAGAAAAGTGCAGGAGATCTAGGAGAAGGGCCTGTGAGATCTTCACAGAAAGCACAGAAAGTCTTTTTGTAAGGAAATCTTGGTAACTTGCTTTTTAAAAATGTATCTGTCTTTGATTTTCAGGACATCCACTTGAATTTTTACGAAATCAGCCTCAGTTCCAGCAGATGAGACAAATTATTCAACAAAATCCCTCTCTGTTGCCAGCATTGCTACAACAGATAGGACGGGAAAACCCTCAACTACTGCAGGTGAATTTTAAAGGAGCCCAAAATAACATTACCAAGTCTGTAGCTTTTGGAGCAAGTGAAATGTTGACATTAGGTAGAATAACATATTAATGCTAGTTTCACCATGCTATTAGTGGCTCTCCAGCAGTTGCTGCTATACAGAACATATTTCTACAGCATTAGAAATGGGTCTGAATCCCCTTGTAAGAGGTGCAGAGGGCATGAGGAAGAGGGGAGGTCACTGCAACTGAATTTAACCATGAAATTGTATTTCTTCCGGTTAGATTTAATCACTTTTTTCTAAGTGCTTTCTACACATTCCTTGACTGCTTAATTCACTGAAGATAAAGTTAGCTGCTTGTTGGTAGGGCTAAACATGCTTTATTTCACTATGTTGTTTCCATTTTGTTAGCTGCTTTCTGGCAGGACTAAACAGACTTTATTTCAGCATGTTGTTTCCTTTTATTCTCCCATATACTACAGCAAATAAGCCAACATCAGGAGCATTTTATTCAGATGCTGAATGAGCCAGTTCAAGAATCTAGTCAAGGTGTAAGTGGTGGTGAAAGCAGCACTGGAGGAGTGGTGGAAGCTGGAAGTGGTCACATGAACTACATTCAAGTAACACCTCAGGAAAAAGAAGCTATAGAAAGGGTGAGCCTTTCTGTTTTGGGATATTGTTTGCTGCTGTAGGGTGTTGACTCTGCCTAGTGCATTGTTAAGCTATGCCTTAAATTAATATTAATAGTCTATAACTCATTTGGTGGTATTTCTTAGCTACTCTAGTCTGTTTCAAATCACATCTGTTTTTTGCTGCATAGTGACAGAGTCTAAACTCTCTTGAATCTCTTACTTAGGAAGTATAGAGCTGTTTGTGTGGTCACGGCACATCTGTAATAATGAGTATTAGAATGAGTTTCTCTAAGGAAATAGACCTTCAGGGAGGACCTTAAGCAGAAGACTCAGGTAGTAGGTTTCAAGATAGGGACAGATTCTAAGGAATATGAATGAACACTTTGCAGAGTACTTGGATGGTCAGAGATCTCATAGTGAAATAGATTAGTTGAAGTTAGTATAAGAATTTGGATGATAAACGATAATAGAACTTGGTTTCCCACAGAGATTTGATCTACCCTGGATGCAGAATGCCTCGCAGGTGTCATGAGGATTTTGAGAAATCTTGTGGAGATTTTGAAAAAATCTCCACAAGAAGATTACTTGCCTTTGGCTAAAACAAAGATCTGTTTGTAAACTGTCTAAATGCAGGCTAATCTTGTTTCATTTGGCACAGGAACAAGCTTTTTTCCTGTAGTCTCATCCCCTAGTTTTATTGTCCAAGTTGTTAGTCCCCAGAATTGCTGAAAACCAGATTTCTCTCGACTTTTCACGGCTGCAATTTTTAATCAGATTTTTTTTTTTTTTTTTTTAAGTACAGCTTAATGTGGTGTGCTGGACTACTTAACAGTGGAGTATGAATCACAGGTTGCACATTCCTGCTCCAGGCATTTTTGTTAAAAATGTTGAGCTTTTTTTAATTTTCAAAATGTGCATAGTCAGATTTTTTTATTATTATTTTTCCGTAGCAGTGCAGTGTGTACTTACTTTGTAACATTACTGTGACCTGACTCTCTTAGTACCTCACCGTGGTAGTAAAAGTGACGTGATTTTCAGTGCTTCATTACACTGCTTCAAGTCACTTTGTCAGGTCAGAACGTAGTTTCACTTCCTAAAGAAGTTACAGGCACACAAGCCTAAGCAGCAAAGTTTACTTCAACAAAACAAATTTTAAGTTTAATATCTGGGTTGGTGTTTAATAAGTTATTAAGGGTACAGAGAAGTTAACTGGACAAACTGTAATTTCTAAATATTTTTCTTTTCAGTTAAAGGCGTTAGGATTTCCTGAAGGACTTGTGATACAGGCATATTTTGCTTGTGAGAAGAATGAAAACTTGGCTGCCAACTTTCTTCTACAACAGAACTTTGATGAAGATTGAAAAGGAGAGACTGTTTTTTATCTCACACCTCACACCAGTGCATTACAATAACTTTGTTCACTGGATTGTCTGGAATTTTTGGGCTGTCATCCATCATGCTCAGTGTATGGTCTGTGGAAGGGTGGGGGGAAGAGAGAGGAAAATATAGGAAACAGCAAATGAGAAAATACCAGAATATCTGCTTTAAATCTGCAGATACAGCAAATCACACAGTGTAAAAATAATATGCAACCAAAAATCAGCTTCTGCAGGTATTTAGTTCCTTCTATAAACTGTAGGCTATTTTTTTTTAGGTTTTCACTCTTACTGTACTAGTACCAGAAATGTAGTGTAAGGCCCTACTTCCTGTTCCTTTTTTTTCTTTAACCTTGGTTTTTGGAGATTGCCTTTGCTACCTAGAATCTACAATCGATATTTCATGGCAACACTGGATAGTGGCTTTGAGAAACCTAAAATATCTGAGCAAATGTAAACATGAATGCCAAAATATGGATAGTTATTTTGCTATTTGACATTTATTAAATTAATGCAAGAAGCCCATTATTTTGTTCAATAGTTAAAAATGAATCTCTTTAGATGGAAAGTCCTTTTAGTTAAAAGTATCTTGATCATTAGTTGAAAGCCCTCCTCCCTTCTCAAAGAATCTGAGAAGCTGTATGTGTACAGGTAAACTTTTTTTCCTGTTTACATTTCTTATTTTGGGGAAAAAAATATAGATATCTAATTACTGTTTATTTTAATGTTATGTTACAGTAAAAGTTTGAAAAGCAAAGATTGCATGCTTGATTTTGTTGTTACACTCTTGTGAACAGAGTATTTTTTTTTCTTTTCTGACAGCAAAGAAAATATAATCCATCCCAGTAATACTTTATTATCAACTCAAATTTTACTTTCCTACCTTTTTTTTTTGTAAGGGCTGTTCCTACAAATACAGCTGTTAGCATCTTAGAACCAGGTGTCTAATATCTGTAGTACTTTAAATTTTATTTTTATTTGTGTTTTGGGAATGGATGACCACTTTGAAGCTCTTGGCATTCTGTTGCTCTTGAATAGATTAATAGGTTGCAATGATTAAGGCATCTCTGTTCATTAAGGCCTTTTTAGGATTTATTTACTTTCTGAGAAGGAAAAGTTTAAAAAAAAGAAATTAAGTGAGCAAGTTATCTCAACCCAAAAGATTACACATATATACTTTTCTTTTAAAAAATAAGGTCTGATTACAGAGTTTTGAATCTTGTTTCTTGGTACCTATTTGTCATTATTTTGTTTAGTGATCAGGAAATTTAACATTTTTAATATTCACTGACTTTTAGAAAACCTTGTTAGTCAATGCACTGCTAGTGACAAAAATGCTTTCTGCTAAAGATACTTTGTGCAAAACTTCTTGAACATACGTTGGGGATATTGTAACTTTTTTACTGTTGTGTTTCAGTTAGTTGATTACAAATTTTTCTTTTTAATAACTAAGACAATATTAGCACCATTTGTGGTACAGTTCTGAACTGTTGTACCGCTAATAACACTAATAATGTAGTGGTGCAACTAAAGAATGATCTTCTGCTTAGAATATATAGAATTGGATTTAACTACTGCTTATGCTCAAAGTACAAATCATGTATCTGAGAAAAGAGAAGGAGAAAAAGGTGGAAACACTTGTATTCATATTTTGTTTCTTCATTGGTTGGCCTTAATATGTAAAATAATTATTTGCATAAAATAATGGAACATAATAAAACCTTTCACTGCTTCTCTGTAGCCTTAAACATCTATGATGTTTTTCAGATGGTGTGTATTTTGATTATTCAGATTTTTATGCCGTAAAGTTTCATAGATGCATAATGTCTAAGTGATCAGTAGTGCAATCGAAATCTATCAGTACAGGCTGTGATACTGCTAAATACAGAATAACTCATAATGCTTTCATTTTAGAGAAGTTAACATTAATATCTAAGTCTGCTAGTACATTTCAGATAAACAGGAGTATCAGTATATATATATTGTACTGCAAGACATTGGTTTTAATAATGTACAGTTATGCAGACAAAAAGGGGATAATTATCTGTAACAGGACTAGCTGCCAAGTACTTGAAAAATGTTAATTTTATACAAAGACTTCCAGAATGTACTTTACTACATAGTTAATATGAAACTGAAACTGAAGAGCTTTGGAACTGTGGGAGTCTTCTGTATCAATCATGTTGTCTGCTCTCAGAAGTAACGATTGCTTGCTCGGGAAGATGGGGAATAAAGTAAGAATGCCTGTGAGTTGTTTTCTAATCTGCTCCCTTCAATTTTTATCCTGAAGCTTTTATTCATTATTCGGTTCATAAATTTTCTTGAATTGAAAAGTGGTCATCTTGCTCTTCAGGAAAGAGCAAGCAGATAAGGTCATTCGTAGCTTGGTGTACTGGGTGCCCGAGGAGTTTATTGTTGCCGTGTTTTTCATTAATGAAATCATGTTTGGTCTGCATGGGCTTGCCTGCCTTCTCATAAGGAGCAGGATAACCAGAAATACATGCTAGCAGGAACAGTGTTTGCTCAGTAGTGGAATACTCGCTAGCAAAAACCACGTATCTCTCTATTCTTCCCTTTTTTTGCGGCAACTACATACAGAAATGTTGCTCTGGTGAGTGTGACCTGAACAAGTTGCCTGTGTTTGACACCCTATGATACTGAGTAGGGAGTATCGGAGCAGTGGAAGCGCTCTGCCTGCATAAGAGCTTTCTGGGTTGGGGAGCTGCCTCCTCAGGGCTCTCTGAGAAGTCTCCAAGGAAAGCAAGCATCGCTTCCCAAGTTTTATTGCTGGAAAACTTTCAGAGGTTTTCATTCATTTTTCAGTAGGCAGGAACCTGAAAGTAAGTGTGTCTGTGTGTATCCCCCTTTTATGCTACTATTGTTCCATCCATGGAGGAAATGCTTTGTTCTGAAAGCTTCGTCAGCCTTAGAGTTGTTAACTCCCGTGTCCTCTGTATGCCGCATTAGAGCGGTAAGTTCATCATCCGCTCATGGGTGTGGATAAAACCCAGGGCAGTGAGTCAAGACGCTCAATTCTTACCACAATAAGGTAACTTTTTATAGGAATGTGAGGTAGTCACTTGAGAAGTCTGACTAATTTTACAATGTTGTGCTAACGTCCTTTTTTCAAAAATACACATTAATGAGTGAAATTGAGACACAAAGCAAGTTCCCAGCTGCTATAGGTGGACCTGTTACCTGGTATTTCAGTTGATTTTAGGTACTTGGGAGCAGGTTTGTTGGTACTTGAAGTTTTGTACTGATTTCTTTCAAACACAGGCTGTCTGTGCTCAAAGAAAATCAACTCGAGTTTCTGGATTTGAGAAAAATTCAAATGATATGGGGGGAGTGACAACCTCTGTAGATAATATTTTTGGTTTGGTTTTAACTTGTGGTGTTTGGTCAGCAAGATATTCAGCTCTTCTAAATTAATCATCTTTTGAGGAACACTATTATGAAACTAAAGTTATGATTATGAAAGTTTTATGGATCTAAAGCTAAAGGTTATGAAACAGTGAGGTATAGAATTGAACTTGACTAAGAACAGGTATGTTTATTCCATCCTTGATGAAATGACCTGAAAAAATATTTTTGTTTTTGAATTTACCACAAAATACATGATTGGCTGTCAGTGCAAGTACTTAAAATTTGTGGTCGCAGAGTGTAGCTGATTCCTCTAAATCTCACATGCCAGTGTAGAAATACTTCTTCACAGAAAATAAGACTTGGAGGAAGAAGACTTGCCTTCTAAATTCTTGCTAAACTTCAACTAACTTCTAACCCATTGGCTAGACAAAAGAAATAAATGTTAGTAATAAGCAGTTTATTTCTGATGAAAGCATGTTTTCTGAAGAGACTAGTATCTGTGATTATTCCCTCTCCAGGACCTACTCAGATCAATATATGCAGATGCGTATTCCCAAGCAGTGGAAGTGTTCAGCTGGAAAAACAGCACCCTGAAGATTCCTATCTCCACTTAACCCTGCGCTTGGACTTTTCCCTCAGTGCATGCTTATAAAACAGTAACTACTGGATGCTTTTGTGCATGGAAAGTCTGGTGCCAGAGCTGCCACTTAGAGAAGCTTTGTGTTGTGTATATCTCTGCAGTGGTGCCTGGAGAACTGGCATGCAAAGTGTCTTCAGCTTGCAAAATACATACCTTGCTTTTCGGCTATCCTGTTATGGTATGGCTAGAAGCACTAATGCAAATATTTTGTGTCCCAGGGGACAAGGAGCAACATCCTTGGGATTCTTGTTGCCTGAGATAATGGTTTTAGATGTGATAGGCTGTGACCAGGTGCTGGAGTGGGCAGCTCTGTTTCCCAGCTCAGGGTGGGATTCACTGCTTGTCCTTGTAACAGAGCGCAAGGCAGTGTTTCCAAAGTCCCTGTGTGGCCTTGTTTGTAGAACTTGTCGAAATCCTTTAATTGCAGTCTGTATTTTTAATCACCATTAATGGTATATTTGAGTTAAACATTCACTTTTTATGCCTCTCTCCACCTCTGAAGAAATCATGTAAGCTGTAAGGGAAGTGCCGTCACCTAGTGAATAGAAGAACAAGAATTCAGAGGCAAGGGTTGAGATTAAGGATAGAGAAGGGGTGAGAAATGTAATGAAACAGAAGATGGAGGAGATGGCCCTGGGTGTTAAAGGCCCTATGGTGAACCTGATGCTTGGAATTAGGCAAGTAAATGCAAGTACTAGCTTGGTAGAGAAACTGGGAGCAGGCCTAATATTTATGTTCAAGGAGAGTTCAAAGACAAAGAAAAGGGTTCTCTTTTTCATCCGTTAGCTCTTTTGTTTTGTAGATCAGTCATCATGAGCTGCCTATTCATAAAGCATGTTCTGAGGAAGAAGCAGTAAGGTAACAAAAAATGAGAGGAAGAGAGGCACAGGAGTTTACTACGTGGCAAGATAAAGTCTTAGCTTTACGGCACTGAGGTGCTTTTGCTTTTGACAGTGCAAAAATAAATCATCTGGTTTTATTTCCAGCTACAGTTGGAAATACCACCTTGTTAAGGCCTAATTGGTGCTCTGGGCCCCTTCAGAAATCTGCTGCCTTTGCTGTTTGAAGTGAGAGGATTGGGTGATGAGCTCAAATGTGCGTTTAACTGTTTGTTCCATTTGTACCTTCTTGCAAAGTATCAAATCCCCCTTTGGTGTTGGGCAGCGTCGTGCAGCATACCCCAGGGCCAATGCTGCAAGGCTCGTTTTAGCGACTGATTCTGTTGGGATCAGGTCACATCAGCGCATCCCTGACTCACGCCTGCTAAATTCTGCACGAGATCCGGGGGAAGGTGCCAGAGCGACAGCTAGGAAGAACCTCGTAAGATGAGCAAGGTTGGGACAAGAGACTCCCAGAATATATGAAGCATAGCTCTAATTCAAAATCTGTATTATTTTTTCAGCTGCTGAAGGAAAATAAGCTGTTGCTAAATGAGCACATAACTATATTGTTTTTTCTCTCACATTCCCACTTCTTGAAATCCAAAGCAGCTGTGGTTCGCTGCTGTCAAAGAGCTAAGGAGATGGAAGATACAGACCATTTTCTACACCTATTTAAAGTGTCGGTGTAAAGTCCTGATCACTGTTCAAAATCAGTAATAAACTGAGCTTCCTGAAATATTTATTCTTGCTTTGCCTTGAACAAAAATGGTGACTTTCCTCACATTCAAGATAAAGTAAGGAGATAAAGTAATTGCTCATTGTGATTGCTTGTCATGACCATGTGTGGAGAGGAAGGAAACTAGAATTTAAAGGCAGCTTTACGTGCTGCTGCTGCTAGCAGTGAGGGTTGCTCTTTGTTTCTGAATTCTGAAGCTGTTTTACTACACAGTTGTTAGAAAAGAGCGTGTTGCTTCGCGTGTTTATTTGAAGAGTCAACTTTGTCACCCGTGAGTTGTACTGCCCCACTACTTGAAGTAGTAAATCTCCTGCTGGCTCTTGCATCATCTTTGTAGGCCACCTATGGCAACACATAAGTTATATGTGTCTGAAAGGTTATTGCTGTTCCTACTCTCATAATAGTTGCTTTAACTGGAGAGATAATGTCATCCTTAGGCAGTGACCCAATCGGGTGTAAAAGTAGGATGTTGCTTGTCTTTATGTTAACGCTCAGTTTTGTGATTGCAGAGTAAACTGCATGGGGGAGAGGAAAATGAAGGATGAACAGTTGGGGTATCAAATTAAACTAGCAGCTACAGAAGTGTGAATAGAGGCACCCGGGGTTGACCAGGCTTCTTGGGTGGCTTGGCTCGCAGAGTAACTTGAGGAGAGGGGGGAAAAGAACAGAATGATTAAGCATTTGGGACAAGAGAAGGACAAGAGGAATATTTGCCAGGTTGTTTCTGAAGAAAAAAAAATCAAAAGCTTTTTGTAACACTTCTAGGACAATAGAGGTTAAGCCCCTGGTTAGAGAGAGTAGCAGCATGCAGGCAAATGGCTGGAGGGGGCAAATACTTGAAGAAATGCCTGTTTGAGTTGTTTATATGTGAGGATTTGAACACATGTATGAAAATATGCATGCAGCTTGAAAAGTTGGACACAAGTTACTTTGACCAAAAACTGCCTCTGTTTTATTAAGTGTATTTATTGAGTGTAACCCCAGGATGCCAGAATGCATCCTACGTTTTAACAGAACCTGTTCTTCCAAGCCTGAATTTGTAATTTTGAGAACAAGTAAATTTTTGGAAAGGTTGAGTATAGAGATGAGAATATGTTTGGTCCTGTGCTTGAGCACAGGCAGCTTGTAAAGGATGAGCTATTGCACTCTTAAATGTAATGATCAGGATGGAGGTGGAACATGGGTTTTTTGGTTTTTTATTTTTAATAGAAATACATGCTGGCCTTTGGGCCTTCAAAAAGGTAAGTGGAATAATTAAAACTTGGTTTACGCTCTGTGTTCTAGGATACTGCAACCAGTTGCTTCTAACTTTTCATCTTCAAGCACTGTACAAGGAAACTCGTTTGGGGTCTGCCTGTGACTGTCTATTTTTTTTTTGGTATGTTTCAGATAAACAGCTCTGCTGTTCTGGGAAATAATATTATGGATGAGGGGAATTCGTTGTTTTCCCAGTTTAAAATGTGTTCCGCTGAGCAGAGATACAAGACATCTGGATGTTCTTGTGTGTGGCCTCTCTTTGCCACCGATGTACTTGGGACCAGAGGGAACAAAACCTGAAGGCTGAGAGTTTTCTTGGTTTCTGATGTCCGGGTGTCTGTCGTGTGAGAAGTCTGCATGAGTGGTACTCCCTGCGAATATGCTGGATTTATCATTCGTGCACAGATCGCTTGCAGGCTCTAGGTGCAAAAAGCCGACTTGGTTGCTGTGAGAAGAAACAGACCAATGGGGATTCGGTTTTGGCAAAAGACGCTGGGTTTTTGAGTAGCTTTGCCTGGCTCTCGTTCACTTTTAATCCAAAAGGATTACATTTAGCTGCTACATTGCTTCATTTGCAAGTTTGTAAAATGTAAGATCACCACCGAAGGCATTATTAATTTCCCTTTTCCCCAGTGTTTCCTTGCCACATACAGGAGTTTGTGTTCTGTTTTCGCTTGGCAGCGGTTCCTGGGACTGCATGCAGACACTGTGGAGATTGCAGGGCACGAATCACCGAGCTGTGGCACTTTCAGCTCTGCAAACATGTCCTCAGGAGCTGGAGCGTTGCCTGTCCTCTGCTGCCAGTAAAGATCTGTGAAGGCTCACAGCAGAGTTTGTCATCTTGTTCTCATTACTCGAGGGGCAATGTCCTGTAACAGCTACCGGCGTAATCCTTAGCTGAAGTGGAAAGGCTGTGTGGTCTCATGGTTTCAACCACTGTTTATGAGCGAAGAGGTGGTGGGATTTGAGGCACTTTTTCATGTGGGCAACTTTGGCTTCAGTAGATACCGTAGTGGGTTGATGTTGCCGTTCTCGCAAAATGATATCTGGAACGTTTGTATCTAAACTTACTCTTGTAATGGAATGTAACTGACTCTTGTATTTCTCTTAAATCTTTCTTTGCTGTATTTAGTCAAGCATGGGAACAGCTTTCCCAGAGAGGTCTTACCACCTCTGTCTTTGGCGGTTTTCAAGTCCAGGCTGCCTGGTAGCTTGAAGCCCTGGGCTGCCTAGATTGATCTCATGACTGATGCTGTTTTGGGCAGGAGGTTCAGCTAAGGACCTCCTAAGGTCCCTTTGAAACTGATTAATCCAGGGGCTCAGCTTGAAACCTTGTCATTCAGAGGGGGGCACATCTCCTGTGATGCCCCATTCAAACTTTCCACTTCTCGCAGGCCTACAGACGTGGAGGCTGATTTAGATGTTTGCCAAAATGTCTTCTGATCCTTAAGGTTAAACTGTCTTGGTCTGCCTGATGTTGCAGCTCTGGTAATAATCTGTTCAATGAAAAATGACTTTATAGAAACTAATTTCCTTGTGAAAGCTTCCAGTGGTAAATTCCTGAACAGTTGAGGGGAGACTGAGGATAGAAGGATGCTGGAATGTGACAGGGCAAGAAACAAAACCCAATGACATTCTGTAACTGTCTACTATTTCTCTTCAAAGGACCCCTTCATTATTAGTCCTTAAGTTACCAAGCGCATTTCTAGCAATGAGAGAAGGGAGGGATAAAAGGGAGCATCTTCTTCCCAAGCCTGACTCACTAATGCACACACACTGTGCTATCTCAAACCTATAAATTCTGTCTGAGCTCATTTCCCCAGTGTTAAAAATGACTGTAAGGACCAACAAACGTAATATACTGTTTGCAGAAAAGAAGGAATTCAGCCTGAAAGGGAACACTGCTCTTGAATGAAGTCCTACTGTAGGACAGTGTTTTGGGGTGGGTGCTCTGTCCTAGCTTGAGCCTGCCCAGGCCCAGGAGCCAACAGTGGCTCGGAGAAGCAAGCTACATCCTTGATGGGTCCTCGGTGTGAGCAAAAGAGCCATCTGCCGACCAGGGAGCATCATGCTGTGCAGGGTATTCTGACAAGAAACCAAATAGCAGCAGTGTTGTGTGTGAGCAGTGTTTGTTGTTCTTTGAAGGACTCCCTGGCACTGGAGGAATGCATCTTGCATACCATACCGTAGGATGGTTATTTGATGCTAATGAGGGACTTGCCTGCTTTTAGGTGTTTATACACTGTAAAGCAGTGGCTTGCTTGCAAGATGCTTGTTTTCTTTAAATGCGTTGCATTGTGTTAACAATTTTAAAAAAAGAAAAAAGTGACTGCTTTTTCCTGTTTCTTTTGGGTGTTTCTCATCCTTTCTGGAGTTGGTGTTAGAAATCTTTAAAGCCCTCACAGTGACTCTGAGACATTAAGCAAAGCAAACAAAGCAGAAAGGAGAAGGACTTCAGGGACTAACTGTCTTTGGAGACATTCTGCAGATTTTGGTCAGAGTTTGTCTTTGGAAAAGACTTCAAGCCTCTGAAAATCCTCCTTGACCCCCTCAAACTAAATTTTTTGGCAGCTGGTCCTTTCTCATCTCTTCATCTCAGTGCCAGTGGCTGTCATCACTTGTGAGAAGAACGGCTTGGGAAAGGCCGTAAGTAGAGATTAGCTGTCAGATAGTTCTTGGTAATTAGAGCTAAGGACAAGGCTTGTTGTGAAGAATAAGTTGACTGACCCGTCTCCCGTTCTACACTTCTGTATAAGAAATCCTTGAATGATCGGGCTTTACTGAGTCATTCTATCTTTTATTTGCTAATCAGTATCTCAGTTAGCTACACTTCCAGTCGTCCTAACTGCCCTGCCAAGCAGAAACTTCTTTTAAATGGTCTTTAAATGTTTAAAGTCTCTGATGGAGATACAGTGACCTTCAGGCTAAAGCATGGAATGATCTGTGGGGCGTAATTACCTTTCAGAAAAATGTCTCCTTATATATATAACTTTTCCATCTCTCATTAACCTCTCTGGGGCATTTGTCATCGACCCATAAAAGTGCTATGTTACGATTGATCCTGTATTCCCCGCAATGGCATGCTGGCTGCTGTGTCAGTTTCAGATGCTTTTGATATTTTCCAGATTCTTGTAGAAAAATGGAACATGGACCATGAGGTTCCACTTTGGAAATTCCTCTTCTCTTGGAGGCCTCTTCCCAAGGTCAGAGTGGTGTAAGGAAGTCTGGAGTGTAAATACGATTCAGACACTGTTTAGACAGCAGAGGACTGACAAACAGAGCCATTAATTTTATTTTCACAATAGCGCAACAAAGGACATTGCAGAGGCCAGAGCATCCGTTGATGTAAATTGACAATATTTTTAATGATGAGGGGATTGGTATCCTTTCATTCCAGCTGCGAATGTGTCACTGAGAGACAGTTATGCATCTTCAGTCAACATCAGGGGATGAAAAAGGCAACATTAAAGAAAGCAGTCTGCTTAGATCAGTATGGCACTAAAACCCTGATTTTTAAAATAGAGAAAATCTGTACATTTTTGATTTAAAAAGGGGGTTCAAGTGACTGCTCCTACATACAGCAGGGATTAAATGTGCAGGTGGTCTGGTTAAACACATTCTCTCTTGTTTTTATATATAATTAATGGCTTATTTTAGGGATGAGGTAATGTTAAGAATGTGCCAGTTTGGGCCCTGCGCTTATAAACGTGCAAATACGCACCTCAGCACTTCAAAGGCGGTCACTTACAGGAGCAAAATGAGACGCAGAATGGTTTTGCTCTCACTTCCTTTCTTCCAGGTTGGTGGTTCTAATGTTACTTCTGGTGCCTCCCTCTCAAAATGCCCCCTCTCGTTGCCTGCTGATACGCTTTTACCCCTCCCTTTCTCACAGTAAGTTATTTTGCTGCGTATTTCTTGCTGGCGATTAAAGCTGAAGCTATCTTCTGCCTGGTTCCACTGTTTCCAGAATACGCGGCCTGATCAGTGGCCAGCTGAAGATGGGCGAGAGCTATAGCCAACCTCTGTGTGCTGAGGAGACATTCCTGTCCCCAGACTGGTGTTTGGAAAATACCAGGCAAACGCAGCCACATTTGCAAGAGGCAGGATGTGCCTTGGCATTGCTGACCTCCGTCTACCTCTGCAGGCTTTCTCACAGAGTGCCTCTAGCCTGGAGGGGTCAATGAAGTTGCCCTATGGGCCCGGTTTGGCCTGTGGGCTGGCAGCCTGCTTGATGCTCTGCGGTGCTGAGGTGGGATCGCTTTCACAGCGTGTTTCCCAGTGTGTATTTTTGTGTATTGAAGTCTCTCTAGGGTCTCCTTCAGCTCTGAGCCAAAGGTTCCTGTGAGCTGGCTGGTTCCTCAAAGTACTTGGAGCAGTATGTGTGGGTTAGTTCAGTCCAATCAGTCCTACCTGGGCCAAAAGGTTCCTCAGAACTCATAAGAGGAATGTCATTTACCTTACTCCCTGTGGAAGCTTCATATGTAATTCTAGACACTATGACAGGCAGCTTTTTTGCTTCTTATCTGGGTCAGAAATGCAGTTCTTGCCCTGCTGAGTCTGCAGCAAGACCCTCTCTGAGTCTGACCATGACCCTGCCAAGTATCCTTTTGCCTCCCGGAGCTGAACACAAACAAGCCCTTCATCCCGGATCCATTGAAGTCCACAGACTTTCCACTGACTACAGGAGGAGGGAGACTTTCATCTCTCCTTCCTAGAAACTGGTTGTTCTGGGTCCTTGTTGTTCTCGCCTTTATCCCCGTCATGTCTGAGCGCTTCAGTCTGCAGTGGATTCCTCTCTCCTACCTCAGTACATTTATTCTCTGTTGCTTGATGAGGCTGGGAAACGCTTGTGTCTCCATTACTTTGCACATCCACATCTTTAAATGGAGACAGACGGCAAAGATGAAAGGCCTGGTTTTTGAGATGTGAATGACTGTCTGCTGTGATTTGTTTTTAAAGGTGTTTATGTACTTCAAAAAACATGACTTGTTTCTTTAAGCCCATAAGCATCCTGAGAGGACCCCACTCTACACAACTTGACCAGAGGTCAGTAAGAAAGTTCACTGTAGAGTTGAGCAGACTTTTCCAGTTCTCCATCTGCTTCTGAACAATTAGATCATCCTCCTCCTCCTCCTGACCTGCCTCGACATCTCTTCCTGTTGAGTTTCTCCATGTGTCGGGCTTACAAGCACAGTGTCAGCAGCAAGTGTGGACATGTAAGCAAAAGGCACCTTCTGCAGGACGTTGGTGGCTGGTTTGAAGGTGTTGAGGGCTCTTCACCTTTCCCCAAGTTGTCATTTAACCTTTTTGTTTCAAGGGGACTGTGTCCATGATTCGAGAGAAACCAAAATGTACTGAAAAAAAGAGGCTCAGCTCACAGACTGACTCTTACATGAGTGTATGCAAGTTAGCAGAGGTCAAGAGCAGCCCAGTGGCTTGTTCCTTTCATATGGAGATACAGGAATGTGAGAGAGAAATTTGGGCAAAAAAAAAGTATTTTAAGTTTTATAGCCTGTTGGCACAAGCAGCTCAATGTTCCATCTCTCAGCTTCCTTGGTAGATTTTTGATGGGTTATGAGTGCTTTGAGGTAGTCGGATACCTGCACTATAGCACCAATGTGAGCAATTAATCACACCTCCAAAAATGTAACCCCCCCATTAAACCTTGGCCATAGATATGAAAATATAGTGTTTCATCTGAGCCCTTTGAAGTCTTTGAATGTTACAATAATAATTGCAAGAATATACAAACACACATCGCTTCCTGAATGTGTCACAGCCACATTAAGTACAAACGCAAGCATGTTGGTAAGGAGGCAAGAAGCAGCAAAACAAAATTTCAGGAGACCTATGGCACATCTCTGTAACAAGCATCACTTTAAATGCAAAACCTGACCCTTTTTCTTTGGCCAAATTCAGGGCAGTTTATAGAATAACTGAGTCACTAGTATTACAGAGTCTTGGTGGGTTTTGAGGTAAGCATGAGATGGTTGGGCTAATGATAGACAGAATAAGAAAACGTTGCTGAAAAATCATTTGAAAGGTTCATGGAAACATCTCCTTGCAACTTCTGCCAAGAAGCAAAAGAAGGTCATTAAATTAATTTCTGGAGTATGGCAATGGCTAAACATTGCTTTGGAAGAACTGCTGTGTTAGGGAAGAGGAATTAAAGATTTAAAAAATAAGCAGTTCTGTGGTGGTTTAATGAAAATTTACGGCCTACAAACTCCATAACGTTCTGGCCAACGGAGTACAGATGATGAGAACATTGGTATTTGAAAGACCTTAGCCAGAAAATGGTAGCCAATTAATTCTTTCTTAGCCTGAATAAAGCAAAAAGTATAATGACGTCTGTCAATTGCTGTGGATATGAGAAAGTTGAGCATGAGAGGAGTGAAGTTTTGAGCCGCCCTTGAGGAGTCCCTTGGAAGTCCCGAGTATGGATGGCATCCACAGGAATTGCTATCTGTTTAATCTTTGTTTTTCCTCGGCCTGGTTACGCAGAGACAGCGTTGCCATTATGCAAAGCTGAGCCCAAGACGTCTGTGACAGCCCGCTGTGTTACTGCTGGAGACGGCCACGGGGTGACTTCTTCCCAAGTCATCCTTGTTAGCTGGATTTGGGGGTGGGATGCAGTGGGGATTGGTAAAAGGAGGAGAGAATAGGGGACATAATTCAGTCCGGTCTGAAACTTCATTTCCGTCTGAAACTACTCTGAAGGCACCAGTGACCACAGTGTTTGAGGATTTGTTGGGTCTAGAAGTAGAAAATTGGTTCAGTGGTTGCGAAACTTCAGTGCAGAGCTTCCCACCAACTTTCTTTGTAGCTTGCAATAAGTCTCTTCACTTTCTACTACTAGTGACATTGTTTGGAATGAATGCTTTTTAAGAGGAAGCCATTGTTATTTTAATTAGGTTGTGTGAGGGAGCTATAATCTTCAAAAAATGAAAAATCCTACACTTACAGATCTAGGTTCATCTGGGTTTCAAAATCCTTACGAAGGGTTACTAGAGAATGATACCTCTGGTGTAAGTTTTTTGGCTCCCAGAGCTCAACTGGTGAAATATTTCCAACCATCTTGATATTTCTTTTCAGGAACTATGTAAGGTAGGGTCAGACTTAATGATATAGTGAATTATTCTGATCTCAAAAAATGTAAGTCCTCTGGATAGAGTTTTCTGGAGGAGCTTGCATTTTCTCTGAAAACCTTTTCTAAAAAGGAAGAAAATTCTAGATACACTAATTCTACAGTTTAAAATATGAAGGGTAAAGGGACAGAACTCTACAAGATTGAATGAAAATCTGAAACTGAGAAGGTGTTGGGCTATTTTTTTTCAGAAAGCAGCAATGAGTTTAGAATATAGTTTGGACAGATTTCACCAGGAAGTATCAAGCTATGCATCTAGAGAAGAACTGCAGCCTGTGTATTTATGTTTTCTGAAATTCCGCATTATTTTTGAAGATCAAAGTCTGGAGGGCTTTGGTGTCATTTGGAGGGCAGAAGGGTAAACTGGGAGAGCTGATCATCATCGTGAGGAAGTACTTCATGCTCTCCTGCATAGGGCTTTAGGCTGAGCAAAGACATTACTCTTTTCTGGAAAATTACCACGTGCAGAGGGAAATCAGTCCCCATGCATCCCTCACTGCCAAAGGAGGAGTTAATTTCTGAGGGTGAAGGCCACGATCCTTGATGACAAGCCATGCAGTATATTGCAGAGCGAGCAACAGCCTGTGTCACGCCAACATGTTCTGCTGATAGGAAGTAGTTTTTTTTATTCAGATCTTTAAACAGTCTGTTTTGGTTTCTCTCTCTCTCTTTCTCTCTCTCTCTTTCTTTTTTTTTTCTCCAAACAAAGTGCAATGTAAAAATATTTCTATTCACAACCAGAGTGTCCCAGAGTAGAGAAACAGCTACAGCGAGCGCAGGATGGCCCCTGTCCGACTGGCAGAACATACGCTCTGTGTCCAGAGATAGTACCTAGCCCTTTGCTGTACAAGTTAACTAACACCTTCTGGCCACTAACCGGTTGGTTCAGATCATTTCGCAACGGCGACCTGTTCTCCTCAGCTTTTGCTACCCTACCAGGCCATGAGTCACCCACGGACTTGAGCAGCACAGATCTGGCACCGTGTTTAGATAGCGGGCAGCAATACAAAACAGTGTTGCAGCAAGGATCGCACCTAGGGGTGTTGTTGAAACAGACCCACACATTTCTCATGATCTCATTAGCAACTGCAGAACTGGAAGACGTGTCCACGGAAAGAGTGTTTATCCATATCACCTCCTCTCTTGTAAGTTTATACAGTATAAGATCTTATAGAAGATAAGTGACGTGACACACCTGGGAAAATCTAGGTATATCAAGTCAACATGGTAACCTTATTGAAATAAAGCATTAATATCATTTGACATGTCTTATGGAATAAATTAGGTCATTTAGACTCTGTTATAGGGATCAGAAATAGCTGTTTCTTTTTGTTGCTGGAGAGTGGCATTAGTCTGAAGCTAGTACAGAGGAATTGAGGCAGCTCTTTGAGTACTGGCTGTTTGCAAATTATTCCAGATTTAGAAAACATTTGCCAATTCCTCACAAGCACAAATGCTCCTATGCCAGGCTCTCCTTTCTGCTGCAGACACCCTCAAGTCAGGCACAGTTATCAAGTGGGGAAGGAAGCAGAAGTGTATCCCTCTGTTAATCCTGTAACACAATAGGCCATTTGGCTGGAAGTCACTTGTTCCAGTGCTGTGTCCTCTCTCCAAAAGCTTTCATGGGGCTCTTGCCATTTCTGTGAACATGTCTGCCTGTGTGCTCGCAGTGTGCATGAAATCTGTAGGGTTATCTGCTAAACGTCCTGTGGTTTGGGGTACACTCTTGTGTACCTCACCTAAAGGCAGTGATGGGATCATTCTAGTTCACAGCAGGAAAGACTTCTGGATCCTCTCCATGCTTTTGGAATCGCATAGAACATTATGCCTATGATTGTATGTTCAAGGCCACAGGAGGTGCTAAAGACTGTTTAATGCTAGAGATGCCGCCACTTTTACAGCCTACTAGGCAAGCAGATTTCAGATTCATCTGCCCTATGTGTTAGCTTGTTCTTGTGTTGTTTTGCTTCTAGCTTTTTCTAAGTGCTAATTTTCTCCTGCTAGCTGAACTGTGGGGGAGAAAATGTTGAAATGCCATCCATAGCTAATGCTTACTGAGCATCTTGTAGAGTCCTATGAGATATCTAAGGAAGACACATATCCATTAGCCAAACTATGGAAGGAGAAGTCTACATAATGTAAATAAGGACTTTTTACAGACTTCCTTAGTCATAATGATCCTATATCAAGGAACAGGTGATGCAAAGCATGTAATTAAGGGCAAAGGTAGGTGGTGATACCCCATGACCTCCAGTATCATCCGGCTGACTGCTGAGATCAGCTTCTCAAAGCACCTTGGGCCAAATTCTTGCAGGAGCTTAGCTCTTTGGAAAAATCAAAGCACTCATTTAGATGCAAAGTTGCTTTAGAATTGATTTCTTAAGGAAATTGGAGACTAGAATTTACCCTTGCTTCTCTGACCATTTCTCTCTGTTAGCGCTTGCCTATGAATGACTTCTGAGTCCATAGGGTAGTCACAAGTGGCACAGCAGTGAACAGCCTCTGAGCATTTAAATTTCATACTGTAACTAATTTTTCATATGATAAGATGAAAATGATGGTGAAACAGCCTCTAACTCAGCCAGTGGCTGAACTGGTGCATCTTTTATTCTGAATCAGGGTCTGCTCACTTATTGTTGTGGGAAAGGAGTGTGAAAATGGGGGTAGGTTCACAGTAAAAAGAAGTTGGAGACACACAAAAGATGCTGGGATGCCTGGAGAGAGTTAGAGGAGCAAAAAAAGGCAACTTTGGCTCAAAGTTGTAGGAAACCAACTCCATTGGAGTGTTCTTACAGAGCATCTTCGTTTGGACTTCAGATCCTGGGACAGCTCCATGAAATGTGGGCTTGAGATAATACCTACCTCAGAAATAGCTGAGCCTAGAGAAGGTCATGGAAAACTCACATTCCTATGGGTCTGGATAATATGAGAAAGTGGGCTAAAATAAATGTGATCCTTCTTTTTTTCGGTGGACACCATCCTGATATCAAAGAGCAGAGCAGATCAGAGCCGATTCAGTCACCAACTGGCTCTGTGGGCTGCTGACAACTGTTCCTGTTGTCCCCACATTCATATAGGAGAGAAGAGGCAGCTGAGCACTGTGAGTACAGCTCACTTTGAGGAAGGATATCCTTAGTTCCCGGAGTTGCTTCTCCTTAATCTTATCTTTAGTCCAAGGCTGACTCTGGTAGAGACCCTGACATCCTTGAGAGTAAGAGCGTCTAGAGGCAGTAATCTGCAATAGCAGAAGGATATTTTTGAGACCTTGCATCTTCCCATGCCTGCAGTCACTCAAGGTGTGATGCTGGGGCACATTCTGTACTGGGTTGGAAAAAGAAAATGTCCTTCCTTCTTCTCTCACTGAGAATACATTTGTTCAAACACCTTACCTTTTGCTCCGAAAGCAAATGATTAAAATATGTCTTTTAAAACAGAAAAAACTTATCCTAGGAGAAAGCCGGGGCATATCTATTTTATAGTAAGAAAGAATTTGGGATAAAAAAACTGAAGAAGTTGAAGAAAAGGTTGCATGGTTGTTCTGCCTGTGAATTTGGGTATATTTAGTGGTTTTGTGTCTGCTAATCTCCAAAGAGTTTCCCACTGTAAAATAGGCTTTGGAAGGGACCTCTAGAGGTCATCTAGTCCAACCCCCCTGCACATGCAGGGCCACCCAGGGCACGTGGCACAGGGCTGCATCCAAACGGGTCTTGAAGATCTCCAGGGAAGGAGACTCCACAACCTCTCTGGGCAGC
>JAWLRI010000829.1:2527368-2540247 GCA_034781795.1 Crypturellus tataupa
TTATTTTATTTTTCGTTTTTTTTTTTTTTTTTTTTTTTTTTTCTTTTAGGAGCCCACAAGATTAACAAAACAAAGATATCTGCAAAGCTTTGATTAACTGTTTTGTTCATACTGAGTTAGAAGTTGCTTCTTGTCCTCAAGATTCAGCAAAACCCCTTTAGGACCTGCTAGGCTGTGACCGTCCCTTGATGGATGATGGACACTCTGCATTTTAAACTGCAGAACTGAGTAGATACTAAGGTCATGTTTGAAAACTGACAGTGTTACAGGACAAAACATATGGCTTGAAAAGCTGTAGGACTTCAGGGGTGTGTGGGTCTTGAGCCAATCTTCAGATTTTTATCCACTATTTTAGGCATTTGTTTTGAACACTCTGAAATTTTGGGCAGTTTTGCTCTGGACTCTCATCAGTTCGTGGTTCTCTTATATTATTGCAGGTAAAGGGTTACAATATTTCAGATTCCACTGGGCAAAACTATCCTTTTCATACTGATAGTCATAGGTCTCTAAATTCAGTCTGAACTTTAATAGCAACTCTAAAGAGTAAGTTATAAAAAATGGACTCTGAGACCAATTACTTTCCCAAGACAATCTCAGTGAAAGTTTACCATATATATCAAAACTAATGAGGCATATTCTACATGTCCCCTCTCCTATAAACCAACAAAATCCACAGGGCAGTTTGTATTTATTTATAGAGTAGAAATAATACCTTACAAAGCAGTGATGGGAGAGTGTTTTTTTGTTTGCTCTTTGATTCACATCCTGCATCTTGGACTTAAGGAAGCAATGTCATCTTTCACAGTGACAGTGCCAGGATGTGAAATTTTAGATCACAGCTAATGCTTGTAGTAATATTATCTTGGACCTCACAGTGAGTACTGATGGCAAATTTACCTCCAATAGCAGTGAAATAAACTTGATGCTATTCTGAATCCTACTGAGGTGTTGGCCTTGCAGACTCAAGAGGCAGAGATTTTCGTCACCTTGCTCTGGGCTACGTGGCTTTTAAGGACCTATATTTGAATGGCAATCAAAAGGGGAGATGGCCATCTATGAAGAGGAGCTCAAAAAAGAAAATCACAGACGTATAATATCTGCTTTATCACCCCCCCCAAAAATGACCATTTTGGGCTTGCATATTACAGGACCCGTTTCATTCTCAGCTTCTAGTTTGGCTGCTGGCCTTGGGCCTGTGCTCAGCTGGAGCCTGGTGTCTGTTTGGAGGTCCAGCAGTCATCCCGTGAATGTCATGGACACGGGCCTTATCCGATCATCTTATGATCCTTAGACTTCTCATCCCTGCATTTTTACAGCATAGCATGGAAATGGTGAGAAACAAAACGGCTTTGAATAAAGAACCTGCTAAGTACAAAACAAAACAAATTAGAATCAGGAGAGGGATAGTAATAAATATAATCTGCTGGAAAATAATAACATATTTTACCCTGAGATTTGTCTACTTATTATTGCTGGTTTCTGATTTTTTTTTTTTTTGGATAGAGATTGAAGCTATTCTTTGATAAACTTTGTGGATGTTTTGGTTTCATGAGAAATAAAAGTCGCCATCCAGATATTAACTGTGGAAGAATATAACGTCTAAGATAACAGGAGTCTTTTAGCAAATACAAGATATTTCTGGCCATTTTAATGACTACAAACGTACTTCTGTTTTGTGATATAGATTTAAGCAGTTTTCACTTTGGGCTGCTCAGATATACCCTATTGCTATACCCTCTTCTACCTGAAGGCAGCTAAACATCTATCTTCAAAATTCCCTCTGAGATTAAACAACAACAACAACCAAAAAAAAAAAAAAAAAAAAAAAAAAAAAAAAAAAAAAAAAAAAAAAAAAAAAAAAAAAAAACCAAAAAAACTTCTATCCAACCCCTTTCTTTACAGAGAGGGAAATTGGTGAACAGATTGTTATGGATTTTTAGGCATCTTCACAATTGGTTTTGAGGGTAATGACACAGCTGAGTCTCTTATTACATTTACCTTAAGAGATCAATGGATTTGCTTCATTTCTAGAAGAAGCTGGAACTGAACTCAGATCTGTCCAGTTATTTATCATTTCCTGAAGCAGCCAAGACCTGCCTATCTGCATGTTTTTTTTTCCCTCCTGACACAGCACCATATACACTTCCTTCAGCTGTTTTCTTTTCCTCAGCCAACACCCTTCTTTGGCTGCTTCTGAGTATTTCCTAATTGTTTCTCTTTCTCTTTCATGTCTTTCTTGTCTTTTTGTTTTGTTTTGTTTTCCTCTCTTATTTTACCTTTTGCGTCCTTTTCCCCCCCCTTTTACTCCGCTTTTGTATTAGTCCATCCAACATCATGTCTAGAAGGAAGCCCATGAAATAATCAATGTGCCTGCAATGACAGGTCTCTGATGAACCTGCTTGGCTTTTGTGGTTAAGATTTTCAACTCTTCCCAGTGCATCAGGCAACTCTGTTGCTTTGATGTGTTACTGTGCTCAGCAAACCACAAGTCACTTAGGCAAGGGCTTACGAAGACTTGCTTGGGAAGACCCATGAGGACACTCAATGTCAGGCACATGCTTATTGACTTAATATAACAATGCTTTTTTGGTTAATGGGGGTGTTTTTCTCACACAGAAACGAATGCTCTGAAGCTTTGCAATTACAACTGCTGCACACTGCAGTTTTGTTGGGTCACTCAGAGGTTTAAAGGCCGGAAGAGACAATTCTAATAATCCCAGAGACATCTGGAGTATCAGAGGTCGAAGAACCCTGTTTCTTCTTTAGGAGCCCATAACAGTTCGTGGAGACACAGTTAACTTTATTGTGGCTGCTATCTTATCACCACTGCTGCCAGACTGGTGCATGTCTGTCGTTGTGTACCTGGCACCTGAACTGCATTTTCGCAATGGCCGTTATTTGTTGTCATCACGGCGTTTAGTAACAGGCGTCATTTCTGCTTTTAGTTGTGCTGCTGGCTGCAACGTCTACTGATATCTGGACTTGAGATCGTGACTGTACCTATTCATTCCTCCTGCCCCGTTTATCGTGAGGGAAGTGGCACAGGGCAGTGAAATAAGGAAAGCGGGAAGGGACTGCACTCACAGCCAGACTAGTGCCATAACGGCAGGCACAGGGCACTGCTGTTGTATGATGCCCCTAAGATGAACTCAGTGGATTCTTCTGCCATTGGTATCCAGTTCTTCCTTTAATAAGCTATGTTTTAGATAGTCAGAGGTAGAGTGTCAGATCTGCTGCTAAAGCAGGGCTGGCTTTAGTTCCAGAAATGCCAAGTTGAAGTCTATGTTTCCAACTCTGAGTAAAGGTTGGTTGAGAATTTCAAAGGAGTCTCCTGAACTACTTTTTTGATGTCCTTCTCCTTTTTGGATTTGGTTTATCTGAATTCTCCTTCATCCCTTATCCTGGGCTTTCCACAGACTTTGGTTTCACCCTGGAAGCTTTGCTTGCCAGCCCTGCCAGCAAATCCCTCATCCTTGACCAGTGAAGCAAACACTTTAGCTCCCACAAAGCAAACCCTTGCCACTCTGACACGGCTACCAAATTTACCTGCTAAGGAAAATAAAAAGAAACAACTGTCAGCTTCAGTGGGTATTGCTCTAGGTTTCTTTGGATCAAACTGAAAGGACAGTCACCTTGCAGGCCACAGGCCTCTGCACATCAGCCTTATGCCAGCATTGCAGTCTCTCGTACTAGCAATCTCCCTAAGAATGCTTGAAGATCTTTCTTCTCGTTGTGTGGTAGGGTGCCTGTCTTTTGAATTGGCGAACACGGCCTTCCTTCACCTATCTTTCCTCATTTCCGGATGCTGCTGCAAGTGATAGTTTAAAGAGGTAAAAAAAAAAAAAAAAAAAAAGCCTTAGGCTCTCAGGAGCATTTGTCAGCCTTTGCACAAGACTGCTCTGGGGCAATCTGGTAGCTCCTGGGGTTGAGTGGTGTGCTTGGCTTGAGGTGCAGTGTACTGAGCAGCATTACTGAGCCTGAGCCTGCTTTGCTCCTGCACCCAGTCCAATGTGCACATCTTTGCCCAAATCCCCCGCATCATAGCAGAGACACGGCCTTGCTCGCAGAGAGTGTCCCTATAGGAGATGTGAAATCACACACATGATGCATCCACGGGTCTGCAATCAGTTTCATCTGGAAAGTGGATAGGAAACCAGTACTGGGTGTTTTGGTTTGCAAAGCGCTCAACAGAGCTGTTAGGAAGCAGCATGGCCTTGCTGAATGTGTGCAATTATGTGCCTCGTGCCAATGCAGAGGGTTTGCTAGGCTGCTTGTTCTTGGCTGTCTTTTATGCTTCGTGAAGGGCCATGTGCTTTCAATAAGGTAGCGATGGATTGTCTTCTCTGTATTAGTTATTATGCAGTGTTTTAATAGCTGATTAAGCCTAATAATGGACAATCTGCAAAATGTTTGCCAGTTCAGTGGATTATTTGAGGCTTTTTGATCCAAAGGGATTCCTGGACCAGGAATGGTTTTATGAGCTGCCTTCGCAAAAGTGGAGAAAAGGAGATATAACATAAAGTGTGTGGTGATTGCAACGTCAGCTGAATGTGGGGCTCGGTGATGCTAGGTGGCATTCGAGCATACAGATTGATTCTCCTTGTCCCAAAATACCTACCAGATAGACCATATAGAGAAAGACTCTTGATGGTGGTCAAAAATGACACGTTTAACATCAGTAATCACGAGCAAGAAAAGACTCACAGCAATTTCCAGGAACCTCCCCAGAGGTTTGTGCTGACTCTCAAACTGCCATACCCAACTTCACGTTGAGTCTGACTCCTACCAGAACTATCAGATTTCCCCCACACATAATACAAAATGTCTGCTGTGAACTGTTTGACTTGAGGTTCGACTTGTGTCAATGTAGTGACAGTTTAAAACAAATTAAGTGAAGCAGACAGCACAGCGCATTACTTACAGCAAGCTGTGCTATTTTATCCCATGATAAACTTAGCTCTCTAAATACCTGTTTTTTTTTTTTTAAATTTCTAAATGTAAGCCTGGAAATATTTTGAAGGTGGCACCTATTCCATTGAAGTCTCTGGGGTTGGGTCAGTTTGGCCCTGTCAAGAGTTTAGCCCCATTTGAACCTGCAGGTTGTGCTTCACCAAGACTTAAAGCTCTACTTGAATTGCAAGTCATACGTATGGGTCATCCCCTGGAACTGTTAGGCATATATGCTTAATTAGACATGCATACCTTTGGATTATTTGTTACAATGATTAAGTCTCTGCTGATGACTTCTCTGATAATTAATGGGTAGCTTAAATATTGTCATTTCCCATGCCTTAAAAGAAAACAGTGTTGTTTTGAAATTAAATTCACAAATTAATGACAAAACACATGTTTTGTTACATGCAGTTAGCTTGGCAAGGTGTATTTTCAAAAGTGGAGTCTAAGAAGATCCTAAACCTACGCTTTGAAAACTAAATAAACAACCAGACTTTTTAAAAAAGACTGAGCACCTATGAGCTCTCTGGTGAGAAGACCAAATAAATTTGGATTTTTATATCTCCACTTCAAGATATCCTTAGATTTCCATCAGGGGTTGAGGCCCAAGCACCACCTTCACACATCCTGGATGTCTCTGAGTGTTATCAAGATTCTCCTGAAAGTGAAAGCCAGCTGGTAGGAAAGAGATTTCAGAAGACTCATGCAGACTTGAAACCATATGAATTTATGTTGGAGAAACAAATGGCTCAAGTTCCAAATTTTAAAACTCTCAGCCAATATGTTTAGGTTTATTATATGAGCAGTACAACTGCTCATTGCATCGTTAATGCAATATAAATAAAGATTCACACGTTTGCTTGCATTTAAATAATTGGCCCTTGCCTGTGATGTTATCAGTGAGGAGCACGTTATCTTGTACCAGCGTCAGCCTTTTAGATCAGTACCAGTTGGTGCTGGGGAAGCAGTCGCCTGATCCTGGAATGATACATAGACGTGGAGGTTGCATGAGGATATCCATGTTTATGCGCTCTTTCTTTTCTCTCTGCAGCGCACATGTACATGTATGCCATCAATTACACTCAAGTCCCTCTTACACTTGCCAAGTCCGTCATCTCCGTTTCCCCAGAGAAGGGTGGGATACTGATGCAGCAAGACGCTGCATTAGATGGACGTTCCCCTCCCTTGAACTGGAGTCTGATGACATGTCTGTTAAAATGCGTCAGATGGTTGGGGAAGGAGAGAGAGAGAAACTGACAGAGAGGGAAGCCTGGGTGGAGGGCTTTGGTTTTAATTAAGACAAGTAAAGCCGTGTTTTCCAAGCCCTAAATTGTGTTCAAGCCTCGCAGAAGCTGCTGGGTGAAAGTGACTTTTCAGGTGGTTTGGATGCCTTCCAAGGAATCCTCTGCTCTGGGGCGGATGAGTTCCCGGGTCATGTTGGTGTGAGACTGCAGGGCGCTCCGGCTGGAGGAGGCTCCCAGAGGGTATGAGGCCAGGTTGTAACTTTGTTGGCCAACAGCCCCAAAGCATCCCAGCCTCAGAGCCGCAAAGAAGTTTCCCTGTCAAGAGGAATGGTTTTTTTTCCATTCTCTTTGCTCAGAAAGGCAAACACATCGGTCTGATCTCTTCCCTAATCTTCACAAGCCCCTGAAGACCCCAAGGCAACCCTTGTTCTGCCCTGGCTCACTGACATTGCATTTTCTTTCCTGCATAATTTCTACTTCTCTTGACTGTTTCTGGTTGAGACCTCAAGATTACCTGGGTCCAGAACCTTCTCTGTCTGTGCATTAGTGCAGCTGGTAGCATGGAGGGACTCTGATCTCATCATGTCCCTCCAGGCCCTGCTGCGACAAAAATTACATAAATGAAAGAAATCAGAAGTTACAGAATCTCCTACAATTACCAGTAGTTTTTTTTTTTTTTTTTGCGGCTTCCCATTCCACCCCAACAGCAGGGTATTCGGTTTCTACAAGAGGGTTTGCATTCGCTGCAAGAGAAAGCTAGGAGGTTTTGGGTGGCTGTCTAAATTTTGTGTCTGAGGCTTTGCCTATACAGGCAAATGGATTTTTGTATCCAGAGCCCTGTGTTTATTTAGAAATAGTATTTTTGTAGCATACAGTTGTCCCATTCACAGGCATGCTTGCTTTTTCATTCTTGAGATACTTTCTCCCCACTGTCATTCTGCAATCTCTGGAGCTGGACAGTGCTGTAAACTTGCCTTGTGAGTCATAATCCTCATTGTGGTGGAGCACTGGGGAAGCCAGCTCCAATCCTGAGGAGAAAGACTCACATTACTCCAATTCGTCAATACTGAAAAAAAAAAAAAGACAAAACAACAATAACAAAAAGCCCCACCCTCTAGATTCTTAAGAATTACCAAAAAAGCAACAAGACAAGACAAGATTTTTTTTTTTTATTTCATTGTTTTCAAAGAATATTTAGGAGGAATGAAGACAAGATCACACTAAAACTCTAGTTTGCAAGACAATTTCTGAGGCCTCTGAACCCTGTGGAGTTGTGGCAAGGTCTGATGTGGATGCACAGCACTGGATGTTCAATGCTTTGTTGGTTCCATATAGAAAATACAAACAAATCCTGAAGACAAAGTGCCACAGATTGTTTGTGCTACTAAATAAGGTAACTTGCCTGAGTTTCTTTTCATAAGCTTTTTTTTTTTTTTTTTTTTTTTTTTTTTTTGATGTGGGAAATTAAATAAGTTAATTTCTTCCCCTGTAGCATTTGTTCTTTTCGTTCCTGTCTGGCTGTGCTTTGGACACACATTCAATAATGATGACACCATTTGGACATGAAGGGGAGCATCTTCCTTTTCTCTTTGCTGGGCCTTTTTGACATTAGTCATTTATGGTTTTCCCCCATATCTTTCCTGCAAGGCTCTTGTAGGATCTTCTATATCACAGCCCAGTTTGTCTGCCAAAGGATTGACTTGAAGGCCTTTAGGAGAGTTTTTTTCTAGGAGAAAGTTTATTGCTTGGCATGATTCAGTGCAGGTGGGCTCAGGCTGAGTTTCGGAGTCCGTGGCAAGCTGGCAGGCAAAGAAGAAATCTTTGTTGATCTTACTCTCCGTTCAGCTTCAGTTTCCCACCGCTAAAGCGAAGATAATAGAAACCCCAATCTCCCTATGGAGATGTTAGAGGGATGTCTGTTAGAATCACAGCAACTTATGTACGACAGACTTCTAGGGGTGGGGAATGTCCCTCTTGGAGCATGACTGTCCCCTGTGCTGGTGCCTTCAGTGTGGTGACGTTCCTGTACTGCGAATGGAGGTGAAAACCTAGCCCCCATGTGAAGAACAAATAAGCATTTGTTTCCTTTCCTTCAGTGCCTGCTTGGCATTTGCCCTCCTCCAGTCAGGAAGATTTTAATGCACTGTTTAAATAAGATGGAGAAGCATTGCTGAGCCAAGCCAAATATGCGCTTTCAAACGTAAGGAGGCATTTCAGGGACGGCAGCTAATGGTGCAGGCCCAGGGGAGCCTCTCAGCAGGCGCATTTATAGTGAGGAAGGGCTCAAGGATACTCTTCTCTTCTAGGAAAAAGGACCAGAAAAGGGATTCCAAGGACCACCCGTCTCTTCTTCAGCACCAGGTGGTGGTGTCTCCCTTCCCAGGTGAGCTGCATGGGGGTGAGTAGTGGCCACCGCTCACCAGTGGTGAAGGGCCACCACTTCCGTGCTTTCATAGCTAGTACAGGGTGCAAATAAAGGGCAGGAGAAGCCTCTGGGAGCTGAGGGAAGTTTCCCTGGTTCAAGTGGCACTGGGCTTTCAGGCTATGGTTCCCCCGGAATAGTGAAGGATTTCCTTTGGTTTTACAATACAAGTTCTTCATGCAGACCTTCTAAAGAGCCTTCCTTCACCTGCCTCATCCCTGCTTTCTCACTCTCTCCTTTATTTTCTTCTTGGCGGTGTTACAGCGAGGGAACTCCTTCATTAGCTCACCAAAGCCTGGAGGTAAACTCCCTGCCTCGTAGGCACCAGTACAAGCTTGCTGCCACAAATAAAGCTTGCTCATGTATGCAAAAGTACCTCCACGGTGTGTAGTACCTGTGTGTGTTCAAGTTAGTTATCGCCAGCTAATCTTTGTTAATTTCCTGACTAGCTGTTTGCTTGTTTGTTTACGTTTTGAGGGGGTAATGAAGTTTCCAGAGCTTTAAAGTTTTCTCTCCCATTTAGGACATCACACTGCTGTCTCTTCTACAAAATTCCTTCATATGCCTATATGTCCCATTCAGTTTAGTTTTGATTATCCTAGAAATTACAATTTTTTTTGTGTGTATGTATGTCTGTAATAATTTTATAAATAATTTATATATAAATATTTTATATAATATTTTTAACACTTGCCAAGAAGCAACTTGAAAGTGTGTTTTGCAAGTCTGTTTTAAAAGTGTAACTTTTCAAAACTAACAAGGGCCTGCATCCCATTTTCTCTCCCTTACTATTAGGTACTGCCCATTCTCAGAAATGGGATACTGATCTAGGTGGATCTTTGGTCTGACCCAGTTCTCGTTTTCTTCTCCTTTGCCTGTTGCAGATGAAAAGATAACAGTGCTTGTAGAAGAATCTTTGATTAGGGTAATTCCTGGTATATACTAAAAAGCTTCTTGCCAGGGGAAATCAGTAAGGACTTCTAGCTACTCAAACATATTGCCATAACATGTGCTATTACAGAACCTGGCCAGGGAATATTAAGCCTATAAAAAGAAAGAGATCGTGGGCAGAGTAGTAAACATGCTGTTAATTGAACTGCATAGTACTGGCAGTTCCATGTTTGCAAAACAGTGTTCAAACACTGCAGAAACAGGGCTGAACATGATTTGGCCTTTGTACTCATGGTTATGTTGGGACTGGTTTAGCTGAATTGATTGTTGACATCTACACTATGAAATGACTTAGACTTTCATTTTTAGTGTCTGGACAGAAGAGGATAATGCTGGGCTTTGATGCTTCCATACCAATTGCCTCAAGAAAGCCCAGTTCACATTTTTAAGAGGCCAACAAATCTTCATACTCTCACCCATCACTGTGGTATCTGAGCTCTTTCTTAGGGAAATGATTTTATTGGACATTTCATAATCTTTGACATTCCTCACTACCACAAGCAGTTTTAAAATTACTGTTTTAGATTTTTTTTATTTTTTTTTCCAGGCAGGGCTTGTACCATGGCAAAAACCCAATGGAGCAGAAGAACTTAAGCAGAAGGAATACACAGAGCGCCTGAATTTCCCTGTGAGTATCTTTCCATCTTCTGGTGCTACGCTGGCTTTGCCTAGCATGATCTAAGCATGCATACCTTGCTGTAATGTGAAACATTTCATTTAACCTGTCCTTGTGGCAAGCTGAGCTGGCTGCCTTGTGCTGCCACCACAACACAAAATAGCTGGAGATCACCGCCTTTCCTCGCCCTTCATTTATGAAGTGAAAGTTATGACTGAGCTACAGCACATGAATGACGATCAGTGAACTAAGAGCTGCTCTGCAGTCACACAGGCACTCAGCAGCAGCAGGAATTTTACCTTATAAACCCTTAGGCTGTGCCACTGTAGGGAGAAGCCGCAAAGGTGAGCTCCCATAGCTTCCTTATTCATATAAGCCAGCTCTACTTATGTGGAATACAGTATTTCTAACCTCTGAAGGTCTGACCTCCAAGAGGAAAAATGCAAGAGGATACTGGTATGACATCTGTTGTAATACAGACCTCATTTCCCTGCTGCTGTGCAGTATAGTGTCAACGCAGAGGGATGTGACTTTCTTGCTTTGAACATGTAAATGCTGTGGTCTGACCCTTACAAATCCACCTGAACGTGTTTTATGCTGACCGATGCACTCAGCTGGGGTGACGTATGAGGTTGCAATAGGAGTACATTTTCCACTTGTGCCTGGGGGACAGAGGTGTAAGTCTCAGCCCTACTCCTCCTCTTGAGTAGGACCACGGCAGTTGGGCTGTGGGTCATACCTTGGAGTCACGGTGTTGCTCTGTCCTTAAGTCACCTCACTGCTGCGAGCTTATTATTGAAGTTTCATAGCTGAAGTCAAATTCTGAACGCTTGCCAGGTACAGCATGTCATCCTGAATGCATAAAAATATGGGAGAACAATATTACAAGCCTGTTCCTGCAGCTTTTCCTTACACAAGACTTGGGAAGTTTCACAGCAGCTAAAACCTTCACACGTGAACTCAGTGGCTGTTGTTCAGAGACTGGCAATTCAGAAAAAAAAGCTCTGGAAGAACTGACCATTTTATTTGAAGATTAGTTAGTGAGGCTCTGATATAAAACTTTTCCTTTTTTTATTAATAAAAAATAAAAAAATCCTTTAGAAGGCTATTCTTGAGAATGGCATAGCCAATATTTTGTATAAAAGGGTCTATATTTGAGGCTATAGATATTGTTATTTGTGAAATTTCCTCCCCTCAGAAATGAAAATCACAGAATCATAAATTCATAGAATCATAATGACTGGAAAAGATTTTCAAGATCAACCCCCCCCCATCATCATGCCTGCTAAATCACGTCCCTAAGTGCCTCATCTATTTGTTAAACTAGTGTGCCATTGCTCCTTATATGCCTTCACTGTATTTTTGGTCTTATCTCTGCCACCATGACATCTTTAGGTAGTTTGTAAATTAGCATTAGGAAATATCATAAACAGAGGATGTCATAAATAATTATTAGTAGTACTCTCTCCATAAAATAATAAATCATCTTACTAGAACTGGGTATTTCCATGCCACTTTATAATGGTACTAGGTAAGAAATGGGGAAAAGAAATTTGCCTTGCTCACTCAGACGGTTCCCTGACATCTAAGAGAGTTCTCAGGATAGCAGGGAACTAGCTTTGTCCTCCCAGAACTTGCCTACCATGCAGAGGTCTTTGTGGTTTGCCTAAAGAAGCTTTAATACGATGGCTGGTGCAAATTCTATGTAAGGATGTGCTTCTTTCAGATCAGCCTTTGGATTTAATCCGTAAACTTGTTTCCTTAGAAGAGACCAGTTTATTAAGAATAGAAGAGGTTTTGTTTTTTAGTTACCTGATGGAGGGGTTGTAAAAGTAGAGGTGGATTAAATTTTTCAGTGCCTGAGTCTTAACAGAAAGCCATTGCTCACATTTTGGGCATTTAGTTCAATCTGGTTTGTGTGTTTTTAAATTCTGAGAAAACAGATTCACACTAATACACTGAGGAAACTAGTGATCAATGATTTATCATCAAAACAATGCTGCTTACAATTATATTAAAAGTTTGTGAAAAAATCTTAAAGGAAACATTTAAAAGTACTGACATTGGCCCTTCCCCTGCAATTTTATTGGTTCTACTGTGTTTAAAATAAGCAGTCCGATACTCCTGCTCCATCGTGCTTGCTCTTTGGAGAGAAACCTTGCTGACACTGTTCTCACTTTACAAAGCCTCTGGCCTTGCCTACCATATAAAGCAGAGCAATAAAAGTTGGGAACAAACTGTCTGAACAAATAACAGGCCATGCCATTCCCTAAGAAACTAAGGTTGGGCTGCACCCACCTGGGAATGCCTCTGTTTGTGAAGTCCTCTTCCCCGGTGTGAAGGGAAAGACTTCTCTGGAGGGTCTTTATAGCTGAAAGGCAGGTGGAAAAAGAGGTTGCTGAAACACAGATTTATGCCTTATCCTCTGTGGTGGAAACAGGTTATCCACAATGCCTGGATTGCTCTATGCATGGATAGTCCTGGCCAGAAAATAGGAGTAGCCAGATATAATGTAGTATTTCTGGAAGCCTCTTCTGATATGACTTCTCTGGCTGTCCATTTGCAAAGCTAATAGCTGGTAGGCTGATCTTATTAGACCACTGCTAATCAGAGTCAGGAGACAGCAGCCAATCAAGAGGCAGGGGCAGGAGAAGTGAATCTGAACGAACATTGAATGAACCTTGATGTCCTCC
>JAWLRI010000829.1:2540354-2554257 GCA_034781795.1 Crypturellus tataupa
ACAGGCAGAAATGGTCTTCTTCATCTAAGACAATATTGCCTAAAGTTTTATGCGTATCAAAGCACTGGCAAGTCTTTGCCATTATTCCTGGAGGCTGCTGTGCAGTTCAAGTCTTCCTGCATTATGTGGGAACTCCTTATTGTCTGTATGAAAATGAAATTGGGACTTCATGTTTTTGTCACTCTCAGTGTGAGGGACAAGAAGGTATGCTGGCCTTCGGTGAACATGCTGAGAAAGGAAGGGCTCATCACAGCCAGGATGTGCAAGCAGAAACTTTGAGTGATGCGGTTAGAAGACTTTGTGAGACGCTGTTAAACTTTGTCCTGCTCTCCCCAGGAACAGTATGAGCTAGGCCATGCTGGGCAAAACACTTTGGGTTGCAATAAAACTCTTAACGAGGGAGGAGTTAAAGTTAAAAAAGAAATGGATTCAGTTCTGCCACACTTTGGCTACACTGGTGCAAAATGAAAGGAGGTGGAAGGAGAAGAGCTTTCACCCATTTCTTACTGGTGTAAGTCATCATGCAACACAAAATACACAGCACACTCCTATTTGGAAGTCACTGTATGACAATGAGCATGAAGCTGATTAGGAAGCAGAAATATCCAATCACTTCTGTGCAAGTGGACCCCACTGCTAAACAGAAAGGTCCTGGGAATGATCACCCGCCCTGAGGCCAAAAGGTAATGAGTGAGTCATGTCCAGTGAGCATCCAGGGTAGAAGTCAGATGTTTGAATAGAGGTGTCTGCTGCCATTTGACATGCCTTAGAGTGTCCTATTTGGTCACCAGTTGCTCTTCTATAGGTCTTGGATCTCCTCCACATACCTCTGGGCCTGTATCCAACCTCCATGTGTAAAATGACACTAGAAAACAGTATTCAGGCAGCTGAATCCGAGCTGGTATTCCCACATGGCATGGCACCTGTCTGAGCTTCCTCTGGGCTTGCCCTGAGAGACAGGCACCGTTCTGCATGCGCTGAAAGCACCTGCAGTAGTGGGAGTAGCCTATCAGCACAAATGTGCCGGCAGTATATTGCATACTCCAGGGTGTGATGCCGAGATACGCGGGCATGCTTGATCGCTGCTTGATCAGGGAGTAGTGCTTCATCAGCCCTTTTATCTAGAAACATAGATGTAGCTTGTGTGTCCAAAGCCATTTGTATTTCTAATTTCCCAACCCAATCTTTCCCTCTTCCTCTTAGTTCTCGTGCTGGAGCTCCTATGACACTGGGTCCAGCACAGGTTGAGCTTTAGCAAGTGAAAGGACTAGATGAGGATCCTCATTGCCTGGAGTTTACACTCACAACAGGAAGGCAGCACTCCAACAGTGCCTGCACGCTGCACCAGCCTTCTTCTTGGCTAGGAGGCTTTGCCATAAAAGCACACATCCAGTTACCGTGCTGTTTCAAGAAGCAGAAGTTGCTTCTGGGTCATAGCTGGGTTGGACTGTGTCTGTAACTGAGGTGAGGGTTTTGGTGAGAGGTAATCCCACCTGCTGAACTATTCCAGCTGCATAAACAAAAGAAAAGTAGGCACCAAAGCCATTCTTTAGGCCTAAAGCTGCAGAATTCGGACAAAGCATGAGTTAAAAAAAATTGTGTTGGATTTACCTTAATTATGTTATGTTATAACCATAATTATATTATGGTTAGATAGGCAGAGGGAAATGGATGGACTATTGCCCGTGAAGCAGAGCAGAATGCTAGGAAAAGGACAAATGAGAGGTATCTAGCTCCTATAAGATAGATAAATATAATTATGGCTCACTCTCTGCCAAACATCTGTAAAAACTCAGAGACTATGTTTAAGACAACAAATTCAGTACTTCAGGTGTCTTGACACCACATCAAAAACTCTGTGGCTACACAATGCAGGACATCATTGATCCTGAATAAACCTAAGCTCCTGCTGAAATTTATTAGCAAAGGGTGGAGGCGTTAAGGTTACATGCAGAAGTTGAAGGTACTGTCTTTCCCACTTCACCTGATACAGAATTGTTGAAAGTTCAAGCTGGGTAAATTCTCTGTTATGTATACTGGCTATGTCAATAGAAATGTAGTCAAGTGCAATCAAGTCTCATCCAGACTCACTTTGTGCTACTGGCATTAATGACTGTGGAGTCAAGGGATGACCTTTTTGACATTTTACAAATGCAGAGTTAAAGGAGTTAAAGTTAACCTAAAGAGGGATCTTTGAGGAAATCGTTTGGATTTTATTTCAGACTCAGTGAAACTAAAAATATTTATGATTTTGTTGTACTTTCACTGAGGAACTTATTTGAAACCATAATTATTAAAAGATGTACTTACTTTAAAGAAGAAAAGCACTCTTTTTGTAAAACACCCTTCCTTTAAACAATAATTTTAAATAATCTCAAAGTAAAAAAGATTGAGATCTTGGTTTGGGTTGAATGCAATGAATTCCTTATAATTCCACATTGCCCTAAATTTGGAGAGTACTTTGAAAAACACAGTTTTTCTAACTCTCAAGTAAACCAAAATCTATGGCAATTAGATCTAGTTTGCATTCTGCAGGGCTATCTTTCCTTGTCCTGAAGAGCTGTGGTAATAACCGCACCCTTCATACTTTTCATACAGTTAAACCCCATCAAATTTTTTGTGTATGGGCTACATTTGTAAAAGCTGGTTGATAATTAAACCCGTTATTATTGTATTGTAATCAGCACTCTTACTCTGGCGGCAGACAAGGTAGTTTAACAGCTCCGGCATTGTTTAATTCCGTCACCTGATAGTAGATTCTGAGAAGCTTTGGCGCAACGGGTAATTTGTGAATAAATATAAGGAGCACTAGGAAGGGGCAGGATTATCCTTTAAAAGAAAGTTAGTTTTAACTGATAGAGCTGGTTGAGCAGAATGACATGAGGGAAGAGATCTGTTTTTTTCTTTTCTTTTTGATGCTGGCTACTCTGAATACTTACACTTTCCTTTATTACAGATCAATGAAATTTTTTTTCCCTCTTGCATAATGCTAAACTTTTAGAAGCCACCACTATCATTGTTGAATCTATCAGTTATTTTATGCAGTTTATATTATCATATCAGGTAGACCAAAAGAATCTAAGAGCTTAAATTAAAACCTTTGATCAAAAAGTTTTTAGGAGTCCTATGGTAACCCTTACTTATATTTACAGAAGACTTGCCAAAATGTATGTGGTGCACATAACAAGCCCAGCTCGCAATGAATTTTATACAGCTTTTTAAAAAAAGGGGAGAGGAGGAGGGTTTCATAATAGATTTTAAAAAAAAAACATGATTTGCAGCTCTTTACCTGACAGAAGAACAGCTAGAGATCTTAGCATTTGATGAATTGATAAGAATAATGCAGACAATCTGACTACCTAACATAAAGATCATTAATTCCCTAGAAATGTTCAACACAGACCGACTGCAACTGCAGCACCCGTTACAGGAATATATATGCTTCGTGTTCCCTTTTTTCTTTTTCAAAGAACAGCGTTGTTCCAAACCTGAGACATTTAGTGTGGGGTTAAGAAGTGTCTGTAGGAGAGAGTGCAAAACTATATCTTTGGCTACCCCCTCAGCCAGCAATGAGTCTTCTGGAAACCATCCTGTTAAAAATCACAGTTACTCAAAAGGCAAATTCTCATTCAGGGTTGTAAGGAACAAGTAAAATTTCCAGCTGTGAGTGATTTGGGCTGGTCCATCGCCTTTCCTAGCTCCATCCGGGTACAGAACACACAAAAGATGTGACGTGAGGCAAGGGTCAGGAGCTTCCTGATCCCTCCAAGATACATCTCTGAGATGTTTTCCTCTCAGGCCATGGGGTGACTCTGTTTCACAGTGACTGCTGGGGCCTGTCACACAGAAGCATCTGAAAGGAACAAGCCAACCCAGCAGAGGCTCTGGATCCTGGTGGGTTTCTGCCCTCCAGCCCTTTGGCAGCTCAACATCAGAGGTAGTTTCTTATCTCTTGTGGGTGTCCTTCCTCTCCCAAAGCTCAGCTTATTTTCCAGCCTCCTCAGTTCCACATCTGCATCGCGTGACTCTGTGACATCTGTGAGAACCTGCCCAGCTAGATTTTCTGGTAAGAATGGTTTATCCAAGGGCAGCAGCATGTCTTCACCAGATTTGCAAGCTGTGCCATGTTCTTAAGGTTGTACTTTGGAAAATCTAGCCACATGTGTCCCACGGGAAAACTAGGTGTCTTAGAAATTTTGACCTTTAATAAATGTGTTGGAAGGGGACTTGGAAATCTTCTCTGCCATGGTGATTATCCAGCTGTGTGGTCACAGGGTCACTTACCCCCAGAAGCGTTTTTAGTCCTATAAAAACAAGCGTTGCTGCAGGGATTGTGGGACAGCTGATGGGGACCTGTGTCCAGATAGGTGTGTGTCCCATTGCCTCCAGCACCTCTTTAGCTTCTGAGCCGCCCTCCATAGTGGAGGCCCTGAGGCCAGCAGGGAGCAAGGTGCTTTGCACTGATGAAGCCAAGCACAGGGACAGGACACACATACATTGTGCAAAACAAGGTGTTGGAGGGACCTCACTACTATTAATTCAAACAGCATCAGCTCAAAATGGCCACTCAAGGCCAGATCTGGTCCTACAACCAGCTGCTGATTGAGTCACGGCCACAGAGGCGAGGAAGATGGTTAAGAAAAAAGATGAGAGCAAATAATCCACTGCACATGTAGAAGAAAGGTCATAATCTTGACCTAAGATCCAGACCAGTAGGCTCACAGTAACTCTGCTCAAGGCAGACTACACTCATATTGAGAAGTTTGAGATTTCTTTCTCAACATCTCAAAGTGCCCTATTAGTTTGGGTGAGAATACGCTCCTTTCTTGTATAGCCTGTATAATTAAACAGTGCTGCAGGCAGTAGGATAATGATGCTGTGGTATGGACTACTTTTGCCCTCAGAGGAAGAAACAAATATTTGGCTTCAGACAAGAGGCTGAGAGATTGTCTCAGAGCAAGCTAGCAGCGTGCGCATTACTGCAAAGTAACTGGAACCTTTTCAGTTATCTCTGCTGCCTGCCAAGAAACACCTGCTCTTTAAATTACTCTACAGACAACCTGTGCTGGAAGAATCTCTGCTTTGTAGCTGCTCCTTGGGTCAGTCCACACCAGGCAGAGAGACCCAGGAGGCACAGAGAACGCTCTAACTTTGCTTCTTCTGATGTTTATTTTATGTCCCCATGGAGACGCCATCTGGGACTAGAGGAATAACAGTGGTGACACATCCTGGCTTTGCAGACGCTGGGGTGACTCGACCATAAACAGCTGTTGCCACAAACCACATTTTACAACCTTGGACTCGGTGCCACCACTATGAGCAATCACCCACAGGTCCGAGAACCTTCTGCATGCCATGTCTCCAATGGCTTGGGGTTGGTCCTTAGGATGTCCTCTTTGTGCCTTGCCCCTCGTCACACTGGAGAAAGCTGACATAGCAGGGGGTTGCCTGAAAAACATATGAAGCACAAATTAATTTGCAGCATTGTGTTCCCATATGTTCCCTGTTAAAACCGGATGTTCTAAAGGGGCTTCAGGATTCTTCCTGACAGTCCCAGTTGGAGACAATCTGCTAGCTTTCCCCGGGCTGGGGATAGAAGTACAAGACAGAGAGAAAGGTGTGGTGAGCACCTGGATATCTCTATGCAGTTATTTTCAGACCTCCCCACTCTCTGTCCAAGTATCCACCTGGCCCAGGAGGTTGCTAGTCTGCTGAGATATTCTTTGAGAAGGCACCACAGAACTGGGACAGTGAACAGCCTGAGAAGCTGCCCAGAGTGTAGGCTCAAGGCAGTGGAGAAATCTCCTGGTGAGCCTGAGTATTAGTGCATTTGCATGGGGTGGGAGGAAGGAAGGATCTGTAACCAGGTCCAGCCTCAGAGGAAGTGAAATTAGTGTTTCTTTGGTCTGCCCCCAGGCTGCCCTCATTTTGGGCTGCTTTCAGGGGATGTGCTGTGGAGGAGGAGTGAAATGGAAGAGCTGCCCTTGGGAATGGAGATGACCTTTCTCACAAGCAGTCATTTCTTCCCATATGCTCTCACCTTCCTGACTGCATTTGGAGCAGCTGCAATCGCTCTTCAACCACAAGGTCTAAGCTTGCTTACGCTGCTGAGAGACTCACAGCTGGCTTTGCTCACTTCTTTGCCATTTCTCAGTGTGTTCTTACTCTAATGTTGGGGATTTGGGGCCATGAAGGTGGTAAGGAAATAATCATTCTCTGGATGTTGTTGGAATTGCATTGGTGGCCATCAGGTGCAGGCTGGAGAGGAGCCGGTCTCCTGTGCAGATTAGGTCATGTAATGTGACACAAGTGCCACATGATACTGGGATATCTCTCACAGGCCCCTGCTGCAGGCCCCAGCTTGAAGTCCAGAGCTATCTGCCCTTATGCTCGATCACAAGACTCAGTGCAAGCTCCAGGTACAGGACACCTCTTGAGGACTATATTGAAGCTATGAAAAAATCAGTGCCCAGAGATGCCTGGGGCAATATCTACTTTTTTGGGTGAGGCCAGAAGGATCCTCTACTCCCGTGATAAGAGAGAGTGAAATAAGATGCCATGTTCCCACTTTGATGTAATTTGGCCAAACTGCTCTGCACTGTGAGAAAGTTACAGCCTTATTACAATTGGGGAACGTGGGGTGGCAGGGGGCTCAATAGCCACTTGCATCCCTGGGCAAAGATACTCACCCTGCCAGCCTGTGGGTGAGTGTGAGGGAGGTCCGGGCAGCATCTCTACCAGCTTGGCACTTCTCCATGAGCCGTGTTACAAAGAGAAGGGCTGGGTCTTGCAGAGTAGTTGTTTGCAGGTTCAGTGTCACTGCTGGGCACTGGAGAGTGAGGCTTTCCAGCACATTAGCATCCCGCGCCTGCCAATGCATTGGGATGAGCCCAGCTGGCTATGGGACACCATGTGCCTTGGCTGGAGCTCTCTCTCTAATTCGACTTAAAGGGCAAGGCTGTAACACTACTAATGATACTGAGTTAATTTTTTCCCCTTCTGGCATCTTGTCTATACAACGCTGGCGCCATAAAGACAGAAAATGTTTACTAAGCAAGGAAGCGGGGCAAGTAAACTGACCTGACGTCAGGGATGCAGTCTGGGACACATGTGGATCACTGGTGTTAAGGTTATCGTGCGATTGGAGTACAGAAGGTCGTTCCTTCAAATCGCTCGGCACACATACCGGGCTGGCATCCAGCCCTGCTGAAGTCAGCGGGCCAGGTGGTCAGGAGGAGGAAACCTGCGTGTGGGAGCACGACTGCTCACTGATAGCGACCAAAAGCTCCATCCACCTGCACCTCCTTGCAGCTCTGCCTGAATAAAATGGCCTCTGGGTGCCAAGGCGGGACTGGGATAGAGAAGAGGTCCCCAGGCACAGGTAGCTGCTGAAACATCACTCTACTTAGGAGAGTGCTGCTGCTTGGAGAAATGGAAGAACTACCTTCTTCTCCCTCCGCAACCTTGAGGTTCAAATCTATATTTTCTGCCTTGAAAAAAAACATTGGACTGATTAAGCCTGGTGAGAAAGGGGAAAGAAAGGGTTAGAGGAGTGGCTCACACGTTGTCCTAGGAAGTAAAGGGTCTGTGCATGAGCCTGGCTTGGGCTGAGGTGGGGATGAACCAGACCCCTCCATACTCCATTGGTGGCCTGGCCATCAGGCAGGTTGTGCAGCATGAGGTTCTGCAGTGCTTCAGGCAGATGGAAAGCCAAACGAACTGGCCCATTTGCAAGCTGCCATGGTGAGAGGTATGGCACAGCTCTTGTCCCTGCAGCAGGAGTCTTCTGGCTACCAGTCAGGGTGGCCTGGTCTGCACCTCGTGCTAGGAACAGTGCATACTCCTCCTGAGCAGCCTAGGTGCTGCCTAGGAGTCAAATCTGCTGGAGGCTGTGCTCACTGTGGGATCCCTCTGGCGTGTTCTTTGCCTTGGCTTCCTACAAGTAGCTTGAGAAGGAGGTGCTCTCGGCTGGTGGCACAAGCAACCTTGAATCCACTATACGTCTTATGGCTGCTCATTGCTCGCTTGCCCCCCGTGCGTTCTCCTCTGGCACCTTTGCTGTGCTCCCGGGCTCTTCCCACATCATTTCCACATTGTGCTGGGTCAGTGTTACACCCTGGCTTTGCTGCAGCCCCTGCACCAGGGCAGCCAGCAAAACAATGAGAGATTCCAGGACATAAGAGAAGAAGAGGCTTCCTCTACTCACGGCAAAACCTTAAATAATAGAGAGGAGGTATTTTTCTTCCCCTTAGAAAGGGGTGGTGGTGGAATCTACACAGGGCCTTGATTTTTTTTTTTTTTTGAACAGCTGAATTGTAGTTTCTTAATAACCTGTTGTTTCCTATCCTTATGTACATTCTTACATTTCAGCCAAGCCTCACCCCTTCCTTTATGCTACATATTTTCCATTTTAAGATTTCCTGCTCAAGCTAAAGGGCAAAGATCTTTTAAATATCAGCACGAAGCTGGGATTACTTGCAGTGTGTAAAAGGTAGCTAGCTCCCAGCCCTGGGTCTGCTTGTTACACTTTCTCCTTATCAGAGGTCCCAAGTTCAATGTCTTTTCTACTGATGTGTTGGACTAAAGTCCTGTCAGCACGGACAGCCAGGCAGGAGACAGCAGAGTAATCCATGTCTATGTTTGATGGCCCTTACTGCTATAATGATTGGCAGCAGACACACAGACTGCTGTCCTCAGGGTGTTTCCATCCTTTACTCTCTCTCCATATGTATGAGTCTGCGTTTCTTATTTCTTCCCAGCATCTACAAATACCCCTGTGCAGCCATGAGCAGCTCTAAGGGACTGCTGGCTCTCTTCTGCCTGTCTCCATACCTACGTATTTTGGAAATACAGATGCATTTCCATGAGTGGTCCATCAGAGGTGTCACAGGCGCCTTGAGCTCACATAGGACTTATTCTCTCTGGGGTGTCACCATGCTAACCCAGACAAATTGCCACCCCTAATCTAGTTAAGGTCACGTTAAATGCAGCGAAGTATATTGGGAAAGTAGGGAAAGTCACAGGGAGCTAATCCTGACATTGCTACTCTAAAATGTCTGAGGCAAATATGGCTAAATACATACTGAGACAGAGAAGATATTAAGTTAAACAAGGACCACAGGTAGTGAAGAATGTTTCTAGCCAAAACATTTCTTTTGACGGATTCTTTTTTCCTAGCTGGATTTTCTGGAATTCTTTAACATCCTCCCTTTTCTTTTTGTTCATTTCTTTCCTTAAAATATCTTTTTTTTGTATCAAATCAAAGCTGTTTCAGCCATTAATTTTCCCTCTGAGGAAAGGTGGAGAAAGTGAAGGGGAATGGAAGAAAGAAATGGGAAAATCCCACTGAGTTTGTTCAAAATGAACAAATCTGCTTCTGGAGATCTGCCCTTCCCTGTGCTTCTACGTTACCAAGCATTGTGAGAACCAATCCTTTAAGAGAAACTAAAACACAGATACAGAAATTTAATATTGGTGGAGGTGCATTAGAAGGTGTAGCTGGTCGGGAAGAGGATTTTCTTTCTGAAACTACTTTCCTAGGTGTCAAGGAAAACATTTCTATCTATCTGCCCATAAGGAGTGTTTTTGTCTACGGCTGCTGAGAACAGCGGAAAGAAGAAGTAGGGGTTCGTGGCCTTGAAGAGATATAAACACCTCGCTCTCCTGGGGTATTTGGCACTGAAACGCCTTAGAAAATCTGATCCTATGATTCCGGGGAATGATCCCCATGGGCGCTCCCCATTTCTTTAGCTCATCATTCCTTCTGCTTTCTGCAGAGCGCAGATATTGCAAGATTTGAAAGGAATTTGGGGGGAAAACACAACGCAGCATTTTCTCTTCCAAGACTCAGGGCGGGGAGTGGAGGGAGAGAGCTGCGACTTTCTGAAGGATTGTGTCTCGCTCCACCAGACGTCCTGGGCTTGACGCGGGAACCGCGCGTTGCCGGAAGCCGGACTGGACGGACACGTTCTTGAAACCTTGCGCGGCGATTCCAACTCGCTGGCGTCATCGTCTGAGCTCCTGGGGCCCTTGTTGGCGCACTTGCATGGAAGCTTGCATGGCCCCCAGCCCGGTGATGGGGACCTTACTCATAGGAGCAAAGCTGGGGAGACCCAGGGGACCGGCGGAGAGTGAGATTCTGCACTTACTCATGGTGACTAAGCCCATGGTTCCAAGAAGAGCCTGCTGAAATCGGCGGGGGGGCTCAAGCTGCAATGTCGTTCAGACTGGATACACGAGTGGGCTATAGCCCGGCATGAGTAAGCCCTGGGGCCACCACAGTCACCAGAAAGCTTTTCTGCAAATTTCTGCCTGTCTTGCATATTCACAGAGAAGGCAAACAAGGGCTTGCTCAGAACTATGCAACGTCTAAACTGCGGTAATACTTGTCAGACACAGCTGGATGGAGCAGATGATCCTGGATACAGGTAATGCCATGGTCGGAGCAGGTGGGTTTAGAGGAAAGGGATCTTATGCCCGTGTTGACTTCAACACTGCTGTGCTGTGAAGGTTGCCCAACTTGCCCTGTGCTCAGTCGAGCTGTACTGGTCTAAGGTGCAGTTGACTTTTGGTGGCCTGTGCAACGTTAGAAACCTCTCACAGAGGAGGGAGAAATGGAGGAGTGTCTGCATGACAACAGGGGAAATTCCCAGGTCACCCCCAGGTTTCCTGGGGCGTAAGTTAATATTCTGACCACGAGCTAGAGCAGCTGAAGAGAAGACATCCTCTCCATCCAGCCACAGCTGGTAGCAGAGGGACGAGGGTGGTTTGCTGAGCCCGTAACACCATAACAGCCAGGTCCAGACTCCTCAGTCAACATCTGTTAAAGCTCTTACAGTCTAGTCAGCTCAGTCTGCTGTGACTGACAAAGCCTGACAGAACCTACAGTCAATTCAGAGTTTGTTGGTATTGATTCTATTGATTTATTAAAAAGAAAAGTCCTTTTTTCATTTTTTTTCTTCAAGAGAAGGAACAAGGATCTTTTGTTAGTTTTTAATTTAGAAAGCAAGCCATTGCCTCAGTCTAAAATTCCTGTGCAGGTTTGCATGATCTCACATTTATGATTATAAATAGTGCTAGCAGGAAATGCAGCACTGGAATTTTATTCTATTTAAATAAAAATATTTTAAAAAATGTGCTAATTTCAATCAACATTTTACTTGGCATAAGAAAGAAAAAAGAAAAAAATAGAAAAGTTTCATGGTTTAATCTGGAAGATTGCCAGAGATTTGCTCTTTGCTTTTAAGAATATTTTCTGAACATTGATAAGCATTTTTAGAATTAACATTTCCAGGAAAAAAAAATATATATATATCTAGAAATGAGAAGGAAGGCATATGCCGAAGCTTGCTATGGACTAGGAAGTCCAAGCTCAGTTTAGTACAGCCTACCAAGCAATTATGACTGATTTTTTTTTTAAATCTCCCTCCCTTTCACTCTCTCTCTCTCTTTTTTTTTTTTTTTAACAGTTTGTTTCAAAAAATACCTTTGTAAAAAAAGAGATCTCAGCGATTTAATAGGAAGAATATCCCCTTAAGTCATCTCACACAATTTTAAAAACACTCAACCTGGAGGTCTAAAGTTCACCACAACATCTTGGATTTCCTTTCATACTGAAAAGAAGTTAGTTTTCCAGAGAACTATATCTCCTCTTGCATATTGCAGACTCTTGCAGGATCAGCAGAACCGGGGCTATGTGACTGACATAGCGCATGAAGACCCATAAAGAGATATGGGTGATGTCTCTGATTTCTCAGGTGTGAGCAGACAGGACTCTTCCCTGGTTCATCCGGGCAGACCTGGGGACGTGACTCATGCCTCTTCTGGAAGGACTCCTTGGGGTGCCGGAGTGACCGAACATGGACACGAGGCTGCAGGTCAGTAGTCAAAAAGCAGAGGCAAGGAGAAAGAGAGACCGAGAGGGATCAAGAGAGATATGACTTGATATGCTGACTGTGTTCTATTAGGTGATATAGAGCTAGAACTGCCATTTGGAAGCCCAAAATATGTTCAATGGCTAGAAGTCCTGTATTGCCCAGTCATTGAGACATGAAGCCTGCAAAGAGACAGCAGTCTGCTGGTGCTGAGTATGCTAAAGGAAATAGATATGACGAGGTAAAAGGAGCTCTCTGATAGACGTTAGGGAGACGATAAGGAATGCCAGTAGATCATTTATTTTCATTTTATGGCTCAGTTCTATCTAAGAGAGCTGATAAGGTCATTGTTTCCCTTGAGTCATTGTCGTCAGGCTTTATTTGTACATTTATGTGATTAAGCAGCAGGGGAATCTGGCTTTATCTTAATTAGTATTTTTATGGTCTTGCATTACTTGTATTTGCCTCTGTTTCAGTTTGTGCCCAGAAAGGAGAGCAGCGAGCTCGGACCAGCACAGAGAAGATATTCATTCTTTATTAAGCACAACTTTCTTTTCATGCAGTTTTGCTGGATGTTGGTCCGATGCTGCTGAGGTCTTGGTTGTTACAGGCACAGCAGTGAGTTTTCAGGGAGAATGGGGCTTATGGAGAGGAGAAATAGACCACCATGTACTTTGGTGGAGTCTTGAGGCAACATGAGGTTTGAATGCTCGTCTGTAAAATGGGGATACTTATCTGTCCCATCGTTCATATCTCATATGGATAAAATTTTGAAAGAGTAAATGGTTTATTTCAGGGCACAAATGGAAATCTACTGCAAAACCAGGATTCTGAATGCTGCTCTGGTGCTTAAAGGATAAAATGTTATCCCACCTCCTTGTAGGTTAAAAAACTAGAATGATCCCACTTTGCAAGTTTGACTTGCATATGATTTGTGCATGATTAATGGACATCACCAGCATATGACAGACGTGAGTCTGACTGTCTTGTAGGGTTACTTCCAAGTGCCTTGTGGAATGTATTCTGGATGACTGAGTCAGGATCATAAATGTTTATTATCCTGATGGACTCCAGAACAATCAATTAAGTCTTTATTAAAACCATTCATAAAAGGATCCTCCGCATAAAATAAAACCTGTAAAGACTTGTCTTTTCTGGCATTCTCATCCACCTCTACTGATTAGGAGACACTCTGACCACAGTTTCTTCATGCTTGGGCAAGCTGATCTGAGTAATTGTGCTGTTCTGGTTAAAGTTTGTTACTAGCCAATTTAATGTTCTCTTACACATGCAAAAATAATGTCCGTTTGCTACTCTCTGAGTTTGGATTGGAAACGGTCATTTTTATGAGCTTTCTTTTCTGCTTTGTCACAGGTTGCATCAAGAGAGGACTTTCCTCCTGGCATAGCTCAGGGAGGCAGCTCTAGTGATAACAAAGTAAACAAATAAAATTATGTGACGTTTTTCTTGAGTTATAGGACTGCTGCACTTGTGCTCCGCACAGGGTAACAGTGAAGATAAAGGGTCATGTCAGCCTGCTTGAGGACTGACTTTTTTTTTTTTTTTTGGATTGCACACGAGACAGTGTCTTTTTGGCAGACTGTTGCTGCTCGTGCCATGAGCTGCTGTTCCCATGCTATGTCCTGTCCTGTAGCTTCCATGTACCAGGGGGGCACCAAGGTGACTATATAGAAGGCAGTAGAGTGTGGTTGATTGGAGCAGAGGATCAGCAACTAGTCTGAATCTCCAAGCCCCGTTCTTCTACCAAGACACATTCCTTGCTCTTTCCATATCTCCTTGGGTCCAGTGTTGTAGTGCAGGTGAGAAAGCATTGTAACCATCTGTTCAGAGGTCCTAGATGGTGGTCTTCTGCTGCATGATTTTGCTGGGCAAGAGGTAACCCGGGTGGTATCTCGTGCCTCGTCGACCTTAGAAGGCGGTCTTCCTTGCAAAAGCGTTGATCCGGGTCTTACAGCTCCTATGGACGTGTCTGAGTGATCTTCAACCCTAGAGGTGGCTGCTGCGAAAGG
>JAWLRI010000829.1:2554267-2572022 GCA_034781795.1 Crypturellus tataupa
TTCCTCCTTTCACCGCTGGGAAAGAGTCGCTACTCTGCCCTTCCTTTTGGAGGGTATCCCCTTCCACCTGCTCTGCCCCTGTGGGACCAGGTTTCTGTAGCAGCTCTGCTTGTTAATTTTGGCAAGAGTCAAGGGACTGGCACCATACTCCAGCTGCGGCAGAAAGACAAACCCTCCAGAGCTAAGGTTGCTCTCATAAACGGAGAGCTCTGGAAGCAGCAGCTGCCAAGGCATTCCCTTCCTCTAGGATGTGGAGCTGAAAGCCAACAGTTTCCCTGGAACATTTTTTAAACCAAATCTTTGAGGCTAATTCAGACATCCAAGCTGATCTTATTCCACTTTTTCTCTTTACATAAGTACCACAGTTTTATTATTTTACAATATTAGATAATCTCGTCTTGGGAATGAGTTTACCTTTGGAAAAGGCCTCCAAGCTGCTCATTACTTGAATTTCTCTATACGGCCTTTACATTCTTTGGGATTTGCATCCCAATAGGTCTTCCTTCATCCCAGGTTGACTCTGAAGAATATTTCTTATACACATAACTGACCTTTCTAAAGGTGAACAGTTATGAAACTAGACTTCAAAGAAATTTAAAGAGCCAAATAAACCCCAAAGGCTACAGTTCAACTTGTCACAAGGTCTGAGATGCAGATGAAGGAGATCTTGGTCTAATGGGCTCCCTTTTTTCTTCCCCACTCCTCCCACATATGCAGAAGTTTTTTTTTTTTTAATCCAGTGTAATTTCGTCTAATTAATGAGATAAAAAAAAAAGAAGACAGGGATTTCACCGTCTGAAAAACAAGGGAATAGCAGAATAACAAAGCCACGTTGGTCAACCTAGAATGTTTTTAAGGGAAAACACTGTTTTCCATTTTCAGAGACGTCTGTCAGGAAGGCTTTGGTGGTGAGGCATGGAGACGGGAGCCCTTCGGAAGACATGTAGATGGCAGAAGATGAGGCTCCTATGCATGTCTCTACCTGGCCTGGGTACAGAGCTTTTCCATCCCACCTAATTGCATGCTAGGAGGGGCAGGGGTTTGGATACTGGCTCCATCACTGGAGTGCAATTCCCATTCATCCTCTGCTTCACCTTGTGTATGTATTTGGGGTCTCAGAGGGTGCCAAGAAAGCTCCCGGGGTCCCAGGGAGACTTCTCGGTGGGTCGGACCCTGGGCATGGGAGTGCTCCTCCGACCGGGGAGCAGCAGCAGCCACTGCCTCCTCTCCAGGCTGGCGCTCCGTATGGGAAGTCCCATCGGAGCGCTGCTCGCTGTTGGAGCAGGCGGTACCTGCAGACTACTAATTGCCAGCTTAATCCTTCGTTTTGTGCCACCGCTGGGAGCGAGCCAACTGACACAGCGTTGCAAAAGAGACCGTGGCGTGTTTAACCGGCTTAATGGCCGTGTAATTACAAGTCTCCCTAAACGCTCTTCCACAATTAGAGCTCGTCACATCCTCACAACCTGACAGGGTTTTTTTTTAAAGCGTAATTAGAGGCTGGCAGCCCTGTTTGCGTTGATCGGGAGGCAGGGGGGAGGCGAGCAGTGGGTGTCGAGCTCTCACAAGTGTCTCATTAACCTCTCTGCAAACACAGCCCCAGAAGCCTGTCAAAACACAGTGGCTCCTCCAGCTGGGGTTGCCCGCCTTGGCTCCTGCGCTGTCCCTGCATCCTGCAGCAATCCCGGAAATCCGTGTTTGCAGGTTTTTAACCCACAGGTCTGGCGAGAAATGTGCCCGTCCTCCCTGGGGCGCCTTGGCTCAGGGGCGAGTGCAGACTCGTGGGTCAAGGAGGATGAAACCATCCCTTGGTCTTGCATGGGGTAGCTTATTCCGCTGGGCACTTCCAGCGACATTTTGTGTAAGGGATAAACTTGTATATGAGAAAGCCCCCATAAAGAGAAGATTCTGCTTCTGCCCCTAGAAAAGAAAACCCTCAAAGTCTTCCAGAAAACCACCTCTGATGATTATTTCTTCTGGCTAAGAAAAATGGCATTACACTTCAAGTGGTCAAGTAATAGCCTGACCTGTATATTCCTCCCTCCTCCTTTATTCATCCACTCCACCTTTCCCTGACATTTTTTTCCAAGCTTCTGCACTTGTTTTTTCCTTCCCCTCAAGTTCTGTTTCATTCAGAGACAGAATCAGCGAAGCCTCAGAATGCTACCTTCCTCCTTTCACTACAGATGTCTGTATAGCACCACTCCCAATCTCACACGAGTGCCTTTGCCTCATTGCTCTCCAAAATAGCTTACTCACGTGGCTGGAAACTGTGAAACTTTCCACATTTTTTTAATTCAGGAGACGTGGGAGCTGGACTTCCTCTTTATAGAGCTTGCCAAGCCTTTCAATTAATCATTCATCAATACTCAGTACCTTTTGCAGAAGCCTGCTTGTTTTTAATATTTCCATATTTCTTCACACTCTTGCTTTTCCTTATTTAATCTGTCAGGAAACTTCCAGGTGCTGTTAGAGAATGACCTTAAATTTCACCTTGGAAGCCTTGTGCTAGTCTTGCAAGTGGTTAAATAAAATGACTGGAGGAAATCATATATATATATATACATACATGTATATGTGTGCATATATTTTTTCTTCTTCTCCTCTTTCCCCACTCACCCTTCTGATCCTCCCCTAGCTTAAAAGTAAGCATTTTAAATCCTTATTTAAAATGTATAATGTGCGCAGAATTTCTCTCTTTTTTTTTTCCTAATTGGACTGGGCATGTGCTTATGTGGTATCCAGATAAGCAGGAAGTTAACAGGCAAGCACATTAAGCTAAATTCAGTGTAAATAAAACACACTACCACTTAATTCCGAGTGATGCAAACGTCCAGCAAGCACAGGCTGGGCTTGGAGGGTATCTGCTGATACAACCACCTGGCTCTGTTCTTAGTGCTTGCGGCTTGGCTGTAAACTAGATCTTGCCTAGGACGTCAGGAGTGGTTTCCTTAAAACCACAGAGCTGGTGTCACTGCAAAGCTGGGGTGAGAAGAAGCACTGCTCTGCCCTTAGCTGCAAACCCTGCGCACTAGGTCCCCGAGCAAAGGAAACGTGATTGGAGGGTGAGGAGGAGAAGAGTGGTGCTTCCCATGAATGCCCATGGGATACAGACCCTGAGGCAATTGTGGAGGTAGTCCTGAAGGATACTTTAAATCAATCACTGCGATTAACCTTCATAATCAAGAAAGATCTCAATGGCCTCAGCTGACCCCTGGGTCCTTCACCCAAGTGGGGGGATCCTTGTTGACTCCTGTGTCACTGACCACATGCAGCTCAGCGTGGGAGCAGCGCCCGTCGGAGATGCCCACGGTGCTCAACCAGCTGCTCTCAGCCAGAAGCCGGAGACAACTAGGAGCAAGGCCACTGCAGCCAGGAAAGCAGAGCCCGGAGAGACGCGAGGCGGTCGGAAACCCCACGCCGTGGCCTGTGGCCCAGCTACAGGGAGGAGTTTTCCCTGGGGCTCTGGCAGCAGCTCCCTCTGCACCGGGCCAAACAGCAGCACTGCTCCGGACTAGCACGGCTGGCACGAGTACCGCAGCGCTCCTAGGAGCAGCTCGCCCTTTGTCCAATGAACCCCTCAGCCCAGACTCCCCTGTCTGCCCTTTGCTGCCAGGACATGCGGCTGTCCCCATGGGGCAGGACAGCAAGCATCGCTCTGCACGTGCTCCTCCTCAGGCCAAGCTGCACAGGTTTCCACCAGCATCTTCAGGCTATTGTAGCTCAGCAGAAGTCTGTAAATCAGAGGAAATATAATCAATAATTTCCTTGCATTTGTTGGCACGGTCATGCTACCAAAACGTATGTGGGACGTATGCTTCGTGCTGGTCTTGCACTCACCCTTTGCCTGTGAACAGCATGGGCGAGGACGCACTGCCGGGCTGTTTTAGAGTGAATGCCTGTTCCTACAATGCTTTCTGCACGCACAGGTGTTTTGGCAGCACACAGAGGCGGTGTTATGAAAAGGCTAGTGTATGCCAGGAAATAAACATTGGACCAAGCTCTACCAGCAGCAGAGCATAGCTTGGGGAAAAAAATAAAATAAAATAAAAAAAGAGAGGAATGGAAAAAGATGCTTTACTGAAACTACTTTCTTGGCAACTGTATGTACACGAGGCACTGTAAACACTCTGGCTTATCCATCCCCACAGCGTAAGAATTACATTTCAGTAGGTAAAAACTTTGTGATGTCAATCTTATTCCAAGGTACCTTTTTATGAGAGCCCCTGTCAAGCACGAGTCAGAGTGAGGCTGACCGCTGAATATTGACCAGAAAATGTGGAGATGCAAAGGCCCCATGTAGGACCTCATTTCCAACAGTCTGGTAGTGGCAGCCCCTTATCCTGGGAAGAATTCCTACCCTGGATGGCTGCCTTGGAGAGTCACTCCTGGATGAATATCAGCTGTGACAAGTTCCTCCATCTGTGAATGCTGCCCATAGTATTTCTGGCAGAAATACTTGGTGGACTATGGATTGCACATTTTTTTTGTCTTTCCCCAAGGTTCATACCTTTCTCACAATTGCCTGATTGTAGAGCAAATGTATGGACCTGCCCAAAGATTCATCTGAGCACAGAAAACTCCTTAAAATGTGATGCTTTAGTGTGTGTGGGTGTCCTCAGTTTGGATCTTCTCCCTGCACAACAGTGATACACTCAGAGCAACTGTCATTGCTCTGGAGGACATTGCCTATATTCAGTTTTGTTTCACAGCTTCTAATTTCCAAAGAAAACAAGATACTCTACCTCTCACTGTTGACTGACCAATCTCACTGAAGGTTTGTCAACCTTTCAGTGATCTGCTCTTGAGCTAGATCATGGTGATGTTCCTGTTTCTTCAGCAGTACAAGAGAGGATATGTTACAAACATGGAAAGGAAAAAGCCCCTTATGAGGAGGCAGGATATTGGTGCATTTTAAAAACTGAAAGAAACCTTGGAAACCTTGAAATGACAGCAGCATTAATGCAATCTGAAGCCATTTTGGGGCTGCAAATTTGTGGAGGTTGGTGAATGTACTGCTATAATTTAGAATGATCCCAGAGTGGCTCTAATCCACATCAGACTTTTCTGCAGTGCACTGAAGTTCCTACGAGTCACTGGGTGCTATGGGGTCCGTCTTGCTCACCCTGAAGAGAAGCAAGAAAACTCATCCTTGAACAAGAGAACTCGACCGTTATTAAATGCTTACAATCCTTGGATATAACTTTGAAGAAGTTATAAGGGCTGGAGCCTTGGGAAAGAGGGATTTTCTCCCAATTCTTGCAGTCAAAATGGACAAAAATTGCTTTTTTTTCTTTCTCTCTCTCTAGAGGTGGGAATGTTCAACCTTACTCATGCCTCAATTCTACTGAAAAAGATGCTTCTCATAGGACTAGCAAACCTCCTCCATAGGAACAAAGTCTTTCACTAACCTTCTCCCCTCACCATGTCAGCCACTTCCTGTGTGATCTCCAGGAATGAAAAGATTTCATTCAAATTCCTCACTTCTAAAAATCTTGTTTTGGGCATACCTGTAAAAATCCCTTGCTTTACTCTGCAGAAGTCCACTAACAGGGCAGTCATATTTAAAGTGACTAACTAAGAATTAGGCCAGTGTATTTTATTTGTTGTTTTTGGCAGTGTGTAATGAAAGCCTGACATCATCCTCTTCATTATTAATATATATTTTCCTGCTTGATATACTTATTTATTAATCTGAAAGATTAACTAGGGACACCAAGTTCTGCCCCCTTCCTCCTCGCCCACCCGTGCTTTGTTGAAGGATCTCTGGAAGGTCAGAGGAGTAATTATTATGGACTCTTAATGCCATAATTGAAGGTGTTGTATCTTGAACAAAGGCTGCTTTTACTGAGCTTGAGAATTGGCCTTGACATTAAATAGTTGTTAACAACAAACAAAAAAGCACTGATCCTTTAAAGATCCCTTTTTGTGAATGTGCTTTGCTACTCTCTACCTCTCTCTGTTCTTCTGAAGTCTCACCAGCTCCAGCAACAGGACAGTTTTGGGGGAGGGAAAGGGAGAACCAGAGAAAGGGAAGAAAAGGAGGGGAAATAGAGCTTTGCTGTGGCTCTGAAGCAGGACACTGCTGGAGAGAAGGTACCAGCTGCGGAGATCTGTGCTGCTCCTGGCATGGCTACAGCTTTCTGCATGATTCTGGGCCACCACAGCAGGGCATGTCTGTGCAGATGGCTCGAGGTGTGTGGCCGGGCTCCGGGTGCCAATCTGGGGTGGCCCAGGATTCTCCAGAAACCATACAGCCACGTTGGACACATAGTGAACAGACCCAGATGGGAGATTTATTGCAAGTTGCAGGGAGGAAAGACTGGCCTGGTTCCCCTGCCTCCTGCTTCCTGGGGTAGTGCCCCAGCCATCGGGTCAGGCAGCTTCCCAAACACCTTTCCATCTCCCAAGGGGGAATGAAGAAACCCTGAAATGCAGTGGCAAGCATGTAGCCTCCATTACGTGCACGATCAGTCTGATATGCCCAGCGTTCTTCATGGTGCTGCTGCAGTGCGGCCTGGAGAATGCACCTTTAAGATGGCCCTTGAGATTTCAGCCTGTGAGTAGCACTGATGCCTCAGAGGGTAGAGGAAGTGTGTTACTGGAGCTGCAAGAAAAATTGTAAAACCACCACCACCGCCAACAACAACAACAAAAACCCAGCAATCCAACCCATCTCTGGAAGATGAAGCCTAGCTCTGAAAAATCAGATCTCTGCAGTTGCCTAATACAGAATGTGAAACCTATGTCTCTTTTTAGTTCAGTGAATGCACACGCTAAAATGTTTTTCTTTTTTTAAATTTTATTTATAAAATCCAGTTCATAACAAGATTCATCTGTTCCATCAGGCTTTTTAGTAGCCAGAAGGATTTTTTGTTTTTGGCAAGCATGGGTTTACAAGGGTGGAGAATCATATGGTTTTGCGGCCAGCTGTTGGCCATTGTTAGGGATTATTAAAAAGTCTTTGTATGTGTGCCCAGATATGTGTTTGAGGGGCATGCCATTAATCAGATTCTAACTATGAGAATAATGATGTGACATCTAAGGAATATATTTCAAAATAATTAAAATAGCATTCAGGTGGGGGAATTCTTCCTCACGGTGTCTTACAAGCATCCAGAAATGATAAATTGACAAGATTTGTCCCCTAGCCCTCAGGCTAGTTCCCTCACAAGTGTTCTCTTTTGCATAGTATCAGTTGTGGGTCTCTGGTCTTATGAGGTATGAGGACATGATGTGACACGACATGACAGAGGATCACATGCCAGCAGAGCAAGCACTTAGCTCCTCACAAAATGAGTTTGGTCTTGATAATGCAAGTTTTTAGCTCATATGCTTTGCTCCCCATTTACTTCAGTGCACACTGTGTCAGCCGAGACAAGATAGCAGTAAATGGGCAGGGTGTCTGAGAAGTAAAGACTGGCTCATAGCTGGTTCTTCACCTGTTCACAAAGCCATGTGCTCCTCAAACATACGGGGTCCCTCCTGGCTTTGGCATGGAGGTCCTTTGGCACGTGGCAAAGGCTTTCCTCTTTTGTGCAAAAGGAATCAAGTGCTATTTCTGGGAGGTGACACACAAGCGAGATCATCCGAGCAGCAGTCATGCAATCTGGTAGATGTCTCAGCTTGGTCCCCGTCCCGGCTCCCAGCAGCACTTCTGATGATCCCCAGGAATGGCCCTGCTTGTATGTAGAAATGGAAGCCCTCCCACCACAAGCTACACAGTTCACTCTGATTCTGGGACAAAGCTTCCCTTAATCCAGGAAGGAAGTGCCTGGGTATTCTGTCTAAATTATGCATTCAGCTATCAGCAGAGTGTGTTAAGTAGACCTGTGTAAGTAGTATGTGAATAAAATATGTTTAAAGGCAAGTTCCTACTCAATTCCCAATTTCAGAACATGAAAGAGTTTCAAAAGTCTATTAAAAAGTAACAGGATGAAGAGGTGGCCTTTCTTGGCTGTTTTGAGCATTGCAGAGTATAACCTGTTGCACATGCCTTTATGAATATAGTTTAGGGACTGAAAAATTAGAAAACGACCAGAAATAAACTGTAAAGTTAATTCAAAGAGTCTACAGAGCATCGTGTGAGCACTGGCAGCAGCCTCCTGAATTTTAGCTTCCTGCAGCCAAGGCCCATGTCAAAACCATGTTTACTTTGGAGACTTCAGTTCATGAGAACAGGTACTTACACCGTGGATTGCAATGATGTTTTCTGAGCTGTTGTAGCTTGACACACAAATAATGTGCACGTTGGGACAGTGATAAAAATCAGTATACATAAGTAAGAAAATCATGCTGAATGGACCACGATGGTCTTATGCTTTCATAAGCAACTTAGGAAAAGGACTTGGTTAGTACATGGCAACAACTTATTGGAGTTTAGAAGACTATCAGGTTATGTCACATAAACAGTAATGATCTCCCCCCAGTTCTATTTCAATACTGCCAGTCCTGGATTTCAGAAGTTATTAGTGAGGCTATCCTCAAAAAGCATAAGATTGGGAAATCTTTTTTTTTATTATTATTTAATTTTTTTTTTTTTTTTTTTATGGCCTTGAGGGGTTATGTTTTCGGTCTTTTCTCTGCAACAATGCCGGCTAGAAACTTACTTTTCAAACAGTAGAAGTAGGGAATGTTTGTGGAATCACATGACATCAAGAACTGAGACTTTTAGAGAAAAACAAAAAACAAACAAATGAACGAAAAACAATACCAGAACTGGAAGCTTGTGATAAAATCTACAGGAGACTGTGGTGAAATCTTCTGGAGAGGAATCTAATAGATGAACAAAAATAAAATATCATCTTAAAACAAAAGCCAAGGATTACCTTTTCCTTTCTCTCAATAGAAATCAAATTCATATGGTAACAAAAACAGTAATCAGAAAAAATGATCATATTTAAGAGAAAAATAATGATCATATCCTTCACAATATTTTGCCATGAGCTGTCCATTTTTATGCTTGTCCATGTTTCTAAGCCTTTTATATATACCTCTGAAACAGTCAAAGGAAACATTACACTTGGTACCTAGACATCAACGTGGTGTCCTTACAGTTAAGGGCTTGGATCTCTAGATTTGCTCAGTTTCTTGAGTTGCTCTCTTTGGTTTTATCACTCTTTGCTATAATGGTTAGTGGGTAAAATTCTTGAGCTCCACGCCTGTGGATAGACCTTAAATAAACTCATTCAGTGTAGCACTTCCAGCTTCACCTATTCCAGATGTCCTCACCAACCAAGAGACTGTCAAAGCAAATATCTTTATGGCTTGTGTGGACCTCAGAATCCAGCCCTTGAACAGATTCTCACGAAGAACAACTATGAAGCACAATTTTGCCTTTATATTCAAATTCACTCTATTGTTCTGTGGTTACATAAGTCAGCCAGTCAGAGAAGAGGAACAACATCATATGACTTATGTAACTAACCATTGCCCAATCCTGCAATGAGATCTGTGTGGCCAGGCCCCCCCCATGCAAAGCTCCATTGAAGTCCAGACAAAGATCACTCCAGGGTTGGAACGCAACATGGTAGAATTTATGACTATTTGCAATGAGTTGCTCACGAACAAAACTGAGAATTAATCCCTGAAGAAACTGGTGAATCATTTTTGATGAACAAATACATTCTATTCTGTTTGTAACAGCTTTGTGGATAATTCAGGATTCAGAAAAGAGACAGAATCCATCAAAGCAAGCAGACATTAATTTCTAATTATATGTCCGATTCTTCAAGAAGGGCCAATATCCTTAGGGCAACAAACAGAGGAATTTGAACAAAACAATCTTCAAAGAAACATTTTTTTTTAGTTCTTGATAACTCAGAAATTCATCCTAGGTGAAATGTGTGATTGAAATGGGAATTCAGCCCCCAAAATCTGGTATGCGGACAGATCCCACAGCACATGGAAAAGACCTCCTTGGCTGAAGAAGCCCCTATGACATACGGTTTGCTTCATCTTTTGAGTCTGATGCACCCTGTTATGTTTTAAAGTGCAAATGATGACAATGCTTTCCTACTGCTGAACTACTAAAACATTCTGTGATGCTGGAAAAATCATGAAATACACTTTTGTGAGGAAGAGATGAATAAAATGAGCAGAAAAATGAAAACAATGTCAAGAAATATGAGATTGGGTGAAACCCAGAGCCCCTCTTGCCCTGTTTTCCATTCTTGATGACAGCCCAAAGCAGTGGCTTGCAAGGAAGAAACCCCCAGACAATGGACACATGTCACCAACCTTCACTTCTTGAGCTTGAGCAGCAACACATCAGCTAAAACCCTGAAAATCCCCCAGTGGCACAGAATTCTCTAAAACACTTGCCACACAGTCTCTGACGACCAGCTAGCAGCTTGCTTGGCCTATCTAATGTCTGTTTTCTTAAGAGACTACTTGCCATTGCTTGACCGTCTTTGGAGGGTATTTCGCATCAGACTAGAAGATAAAATAACGTGGTAGTTTGAAAGGTTGTCACAAGAGGAACCTGCTTGCAGGAACGGTGGCTTCCAAGCACTTGCCTTTGGTCTCCACAGCAAGTTCAGTGAATGCTGAATTGCTACTAGCAAACCCTCTTTCCCCTTGCTCTGTCTTGTATCATTTCAGGCCACCTTACGTACAGCCAGTGTCAGCACTGCCAATATGATCAGACAGAACAACAATATGTATCCAGCCCATGACTTTGATTGAAGAACAGCTAAAATGGGATGTTACACTTGTAAAAATAACCTCAGCAATAAAGAATGAAGAAAGGATGGGATGGGGAATTATGTTATATAAAAAAGATTTTTTCTTTAGGGAATGTTATTTCAAACCTTCCAGGAGAGATCAGAACTTTACTATATACATAGAAAGGCTTTTGACTTAAATGATCTACTTAGAAGATGCAAAAGACAGCCAAAATATTGTAAACAGATCACCATTTTCTTCTTTGTTTAGCAAAACATTGGCAACAGAGCTTAAACGTCTATTTAGACCATTTTATTACCTTAGCATCTACTTGATTCACATTTTAGGATCAAGCTGTGTTGCTCTTACACTGAGCAGTATTACTTACAAGAATTATTTTCTGTATGAGAGTTGTTGTCTAGAGCCTTTCCCCTTTCCTGAATAAAATGCAAAATTGGGTGTTTGGATGTGGGACAAAAATACACAGTGCCTATCATAATTTTTTTTCTCAACGAAGTGTTGAGGACCCCAGATAAAGAAAGCTTGACTTTGCTCATGGTCCCTACCACCACAGATGCAAAATTGCACATGTGTTGGATAACACCAGGGAACAGGGAAGAAGTTGCTAAACCCTCAGGAAGTCTGTCCAATAACCTCTTGTAAGCCAAACCCTTGCATGGAGCAGAGATACGAGGGTAAAATTATTTGTGTACTGTGAGCAGGATAACACTGCGGGCAAGAATAAACCGCTGAGTTTGAGGACCTCAGCTTCCAGTTGCCACAAAAGAGGTGTCCACCTGGTGACATCGAGAACGTTTTCCCAATTAAAATCCACGGGAGCACATATGACCCCTTTGCAAATCGACGTGACTTCCAGCGCTGACATCATTCTTGCTTTTAGTGTAGCTTTTGCTGTCCCCATATGGATTCATTTATAGAAATTAACTGTTGTCAGTATTATTTGGGGACAGCAAGTTCCTTTCTTTTTTTCATTTTTTTTTTTTCTACTCTAAATTTCTTAGTAAAGAAATGGATGTACACGCCAACCCTGTACGCTCTTGCTCACTTGCTCACTCACCATCCAAGGAGCTCCTTGCCATCGTTGGTGCTGCCGGTGTCTGGGAAGGGACGGCGTGGGGAGATATTTGAAAGTGCCCAGCGCTCGCCCAGCTTTGTCCCAGTGAAATCAGTTGTAGGGCAATGAGGAACAGATGTGAAAATCCCACCCAAAAAGGGACTGTGTTGTGTGGATCCGGATGACCCACTGCAACCACATCTAGCCTGCAGACCTCCAGAAGCATTGTTTTACTGGAGCAGTGAATGCGAATGCCGGAGAAAAGAGCCCCAGACTATTACCAGAGACACTGCCTGTAACTATATTTTTTCTCCTTGTGTGTTCTGGGTCTGATCCTTTTCTCATTGAAAGGATTTTTTTTTTTTTTTTTTTTTTTTTTTAAAATGGTGGTGCTGCGTGCAACTCTACCAATAAACCAAGCGGAGCCTCAGCACAGACTCAAGCACTTGTTGCCATCATCTATATTATTTAATTGCTAGCATGCTCCCTGGAAGAATTTGGGCTAGGTGCCAGCCTCTACTCTCCAGACCATGCCTGGGCTTGCCTTGGCCAGAGGATGTCCCCGTGGGATGCAGGGATGTGACACGGTTTGATGTGAGGGCATGAGCTGTGCCATAACCCCTGCCTTCACAGCCAGAAAAATGGCCTCTGGACTCCCTGATTTAGCTCTGCAGGGGAAGCCCTAAGGAAAAGGCTGAGGCCTTTTTTTTAAAGAAATGATTAGCAAATTATGCAACTTACTACAGCAATATGCTAGGGGTGCACAGTTCTTATAAATTTCCAGGAGAGTGGTGAATGTAAAAACCCCTTCTAGCTCCTGGCAGCACTCAGAAGCTCAGTCACATATCCTGACCTGACATTTTCACTTGTCGAAGTATTTGTTTGCTCCCTATTTGTAGTTCCTGTTACTGAAATTCCAGCAGATGAAGCAAAGATGATCCCAGTCCTCTGGCTGACAAGTGTTTACAGTATGGTTCTCAAGTAGCTTGTGGAGGGAAACAACCTTGACTACATTAAAAAAAAGTAGAAAAGAAAAAGCATCAGATATAACACACATCCCTCTCTGAAAGCCCTTAATGCTCCCTTGGAGTTTTGCTCTTAAGTCCCAAGTTGTCGCTGCTTTTGAATTTGTCCGGAAGCCTAACCTGGGCTGAGTTAAAACATATGAACACTCAAAAACAATTACAATTCCTGTCCTGAGAAGCCTTTGTTCCAATTACAAAAACTTCAGGATGCTATAACAGATATGTCAGCTAAGGCTGGGAATACAAACTCTTTCTTTTCCTTTTTTTTTTTCTCTCCTTTTTCTTTTTCTCCCCCCCTCTTCTTCTTTAATAATCAGGGAGATGGGGAGGCGGAAATCTCAGTAGGAACAGATTGAAGACATTAACATTTGGTTGGTTTTGTATTGTTCTTTAGTGAGACCGCAACTTATAAGGCTGTTTTAATAAATGTCTGGTCAGGGGCCAATCAAAAGCTGCCAAAATGGGTGTAGGGAAGCCTGTTTCCCACAGTCTGTCTCTTCCCACCCTAATCACTGGAAATAAGAAGGCTTAACGTCCAAACGCCTTATTTTTCCTACTTACCTCCTCACTCTCGGGGATTTAGCAGCCTGTCGTTCCTAGACATGAGCAAACCTCACTCTCCCCGCCTCTCCAGGCGGACCAAGACCAGCGCGCTGAGCCATCGGGTAACATATGTTTCGGGCAGATGCTCATCTGGTGCCAATTATCCCGGCTCTGTTCAATTCAATGGAGCTCTAGTAATTGAGATCAGCTCAACAACGTACCTTTGTTTTATGCCGTTGTGGTGGTTGAGGGTGACTCCTTATAGGGTAGGGATGGGTAGGGGGATTTGGATTTTTTTTGTTTTGATTTGTTTTGTTTTTTTTCTCCTCTCACTTGCAGCTTTTTGGAGGAAACACTGAAATAACTATCTTCATGCCTGCCTTAACCTTAATCTGGTAAGGACCATAGGAGAGCGAGCGCAGTGGATCCTTCTCATGCTGAAGGATGCTAGCACCTCCTCGGGCGAGGCGCTAAGGTCCCAGAGTCCTACTCTGAGATGGAGACAAGCTACAGCAAAAGAGGTTATAGTGGGAAATCAGACCTGAGGTCTCTTTGGAGCAGTTTTTTAAAGGACTCTCGATGAGGAGAGACCTCCGTACCCTACGGCTGTGACAGGAGCTCTTGCCTTCCTCCACAGCATCACTCCTAGTCCTGGTGCACACCCAGAGTGAAGGTAACTGTTAGGGTATCCTTTTCTACAGGAATTTCAGCCTAGAGACAGCTGCAAACAGGCCCACAGCAAAAGACAAAAGTTAGATGATGTGGCCAAGGCCACCTAAGTTGCAGAGAAACCAGCACCCTTCTCTTGAGTCCCATCTCCATTTCATCCTTCTGCTAAGGAATGAGGGCCCTGCTCACGGGCCCGGCCGTCCACTTTCTCATTAAACATCAGCACTTGCTTTTGTCTTTCAGCAGCAGGTCAGGCTGCCTGCCTGCAAGAGGTGAGGTCTACTAATGTTTAGATGGGTGATTTTGGTTTGTACTTGGCTTTTGCAGCTACTGGATGGAAAGCGATGCCAGAAGAAGAAAAACAACTGCAGACTTGGGCTTTGAAATTTTAATTATAACAACATGGCAAGCTACACTTGAATGAAAACAGAAAAAGCAATGGCTTGAGCATTTAGGGACTTGGGGGGGTTGTTCATTTTGTAAAGGTGTGATGTGGGCATCAACTGGAAAATGTAGTGGCGGGGCAGAAACGGTGAATAAGTAATAGCTCTTTCTGAGGAGTTATGACTATTTACTAGTATTAAAAATCTGGGGCTAATTAAGATTGTGTGAAACTTTTGTTCTGACACTCCAAAGCCTATGAAATTTGCCGAGCTGTGTTTGCTACAGGGACAGTTTGGCTTTGCGACAGCCCCCGAACACACGTCCTCAGCCTGTCATGGTCCTCACAGGTCCGTGGCCAAACCTGTCAATGTCATGTGCTTGAATGTGCAGACACCCTCGCAAGCGGGTGACTCCGGGGCAGGCCTGTGATGTCCAGGAGTGGTGGCATCTGGAGGGTAACACAGGGGTTTGCCATTGCAGGAGAGCTGGTAAACCAGGGGTTTTGCTTTCGTATCCACCCACAGCTTCTCCCAGTCCAGGAACATCTATTTTAGTCTATCGACAGCCAGTGGCAAGCACATCTCCTCTCTGCACATCATCCAGTGAGGAAGGAAGGAAGGAATTGTCTCCTGTGCTGTGGATTTGTGCTTAGGCATGTGGCAGTGACTCACGAGGAGCCCCATGGTGCAAGGACACTGATCTGCCACCGTGCCCCAGCACTGCAAAGCTCTTTCCCCTCTTCAGAGCTGTTTTCCTGGTGATGCTGGAGGAATGTAAGTGCCTAAGTGGGCACGGGGCTTCCACTCTTCCCCCTGCACAGTCCCAGATGTGTGCAAGGCAGGGATATTGTTTCCCCCTGTAATGAAGGGTTTGGAAGAGCAAAGTCTGTTTGACCTGATCAGTTCTCTACTATTATGTTGTTAAGCATTGGTGATTATGGGAGTATTTAAGTGGAGCGATGCTTGTGAGGTAAAGGTCTGTGGGGCTAAAACTTTGAGCTTTTGTCATTCCTCTCTAGGTCTGTTTCTTGTTTCAATCTTTCATTCAACTTAAAATAATTATTAATAAAAAAAAAAAAGCCTATAAAATGTAATTGTAAAGCAGTTATAAGATTTGTAAAAATAAACAGAAAGTCCAGGCAGGTGTAGTGCCTTGCAAATACCCTTACATTTTATTCCTTCCCCACCTTAATTCCTTGAAATAGACCCACGTTATTGCATAAGCCATAAACGAAGCTTAGGTTTGTGCTCAGTCATTGTCACAGCTTCTCTAAATGGGATTTTTGTTACTCTGCGGAGGAAAAGGGAGATTCCAAAGTAAATCGAAGGCTGCCATTTCATTTTCTGGCTAACATTTAACCGAGCTCTGCAGCAGAAATTATCTCAGTAACAATCTCTGTCCTTCATCCAGGTTCACGTCTTCCCTTTTCGGGAGGAGAGTGAGAGGCCACTCGTCTTTCCAGAAGGGACTGCAGAGCCTTATTTTCCCTTGATGAAAGCCTCCTGGTGCCTGCTGGGGTCTGGCATTGTCCGAGGCTGCTTCACTGCAGGGCTGACACTGCTGTCCCTGTCCTGGTGGCAGAGGCCGGCACAGCTCATCACAGTGTGTTGCAGCATGAAAATGAGCCTAACAGATATTTGGGGCGGGAGGAGGAAAGGGAAAATTACCTATGAAGATTTCTAACATCTGACTCCCCAAAGAACAGGAGAGAGAGGGGCTGTCATTCCAGCTCAGGCCTCGTGGCCTGGATCCTTTTCTTGGTTAATTGCTTTTAACCAACAAGCAAGACTTGTTTTGCACTCGGCTGCACTTACGACTTGGAGACAACAGCCCAATAAAGTGGAAATGAGAACTGTGCTGCGCCAAACCCCGCTTCCCGGGGGCTCAGCACGATTCCCTGCTGCTCCCCGCTACGCAATTCCAGGGAGAACGTCCCCATCCCTGCAGAAAGCACGCGGAGCAGCCAGGCTTTCCGAGAGACACCCGCTCTGCTAGAACCAGCCTGCCATAGAAGAGGGCTCTGCGAGCCTCCCTTCCCTTTATTTACATTATTACTATTATTTGATCTACGGCTGCTCTCCCCCCGGGGCTTGCCTAGGGATGCCTGCTCGGCGCGGTGCGTGCCGGAGCGCCCGCGCCGCTGGATCCGGCGCTGCCGGGCGGGCGCCCAGCACCGCTCTGCCTGCGCTGGGATTCCAGCGCGCGCCTTAAATATCCCGGTTATTTTTATCCGCCGACGTCAGGCGGCGCGGGGCCGTCCCACTGGCGGCAGGGGCGACCGCTACACAATGTTTCCCTTCAGCCGGGAAGGGAAATGGAAGGGGGCCAGGCTTCCTGATCACATGGTGCCTGAAGTCAACCAAGAAAATTAGGGGAAAAAAAAAAAAAAAAAGCCCTCCTCCCACTTTTTCATTTTTTTTACTCTTTTTAATTTACTTTTTTTTTTTCCTTTCTTTTGCAACAAGCTGGTCCAGCTTAACCCTTGGCACCAATCGCGTCTAAAAGAGAGCGGCGTGTCGGGATGCGAGCCAGGGAAGCATCAGGGGAAAGGGGAAAAAAAACACACGCACACGCACACGCTCGCACAAAACCAGAACATAAACACAAGATCGCTGCAGTAATTGGTGGCTCTGAAAAAAACACTGAGGAAATGCGAGGCTTGTACGAAACATCAGCAGACAAGGAGCGGGGTGATGTCAGACGGCCTTCCAGGATTAGAAACCCTTAAAAGCTCCGGAGCGCAGGGCTGCCCGTGAAAGACACAGCAGCTCGTCGGGGTGGAAGGAAGCGAGAGCGATGAGTTTTGCTAAAAAAGTAGCTCTCTGACCTCAGGTTCTGCTGCAGGGGAAGGAAAGCAAGCAGAGTGGAGAAATGCAGAACCTGCCCTTTTGCTGTGCGACACCGTTGCTTTTGTCTTTCCCTTCTGTGGTGTTTCAGAAGCTGTGAAAGCATATGGTTTCTGTGCATCCCAGGACAGCGTGTCTTTAGCTGGAGCATCCAGCTCTGCTCTGCGAGAGAGCTGAGGGCTCTGAAGCCAGTTTTCTGATACGTCCAGTGTTTTCTGCGTGTTTCTGAAATCCCTCGCTGTTAAGATCCTCACTGTCTCTAATGAGGATTTAGCAAGTTGTGACCACATTTAAAATTTAAAACTCCTTAAATACTGATACTTTAATTACGTTTTCAGTGCGGTGTGTGTGTGAAGGAGATGTTATGAAGGTTTTACAAGTCTGTTCCACCCACCCCCGGCCCCCCCATACTTGACTGTCTGGCATTGAAGATGGAGAAAAGAAGGGTGAAGTTCTGGATGATTTTTCTTCTTTCTCTTTTCTTTTCTTTTCTTTTCTTTTCTTTTCTTTTCTTTTCTTTTCTTTTCTTTTCTTTTCTTTTCTTTTCT
>JAWLRI010000829.1:2575701-2590096 GCA_034781795.1 Crypturellus tataupa
CTCCCCTCTCCTCGCCTCTCCTCTCCTCTCCTCTCCTCTCCTCTCCTCTCCTCTCCTCTCCTCACTATTAGGCATGAAAATAATACTTCAAAAAGAGGCTATTTCCACAACTTCCACAAAAATAGTGCAATCTTTAGGTGTGTTTTTTAAAAATATATATTTATTTTTATGACACAAGGAGGATAGTGCTATCTCTTTAGCAGAGGATTCACCATGCCTTTCCTTCAAAGGAGGTTTAGCTGATGTAATTTTGCACAGCAGGATTGTCAGGAATAGATCGTACGTGCCACTAATAAGTATGCTGTCCTCACTCTTCATTTACAGAGCTCCTTGTCCCAGACTGGAATGGTTATTCATCTGGATAGCCATCAGGTTGGAAAAGGCCCTGCTCTAAACAGGGAAGGCAGAATCATATGTTGGGTTTAGAGAGTGCTGCAGATGGGGTTAGTGTTGAGCTCCAAACCATCCTCCTTAATTCCTGACCCCTATCTGTCCCATTCCTGTTACAATTAAGTAAAAAGTGTGGTTGCTTTATAAGTGTATTTTCTACATTTCTTGCTCCTCATTGACTGCATTATGTCCCAGGCTTGTAAGGATTTCTAAAGTTAGTGCTCAGGTTGGAGTGGCCCAGGAGATGATCTGTCCTTAAAACAGTGATTACAACACCACAATATGGCCTGATGTGAGCCTTATTGAATTAAGTGGGTGTCTTTCTATTGATTTTGGCTGACTTTTTTCACCTACCAATTGAGAATTCATGATAGAGAAGTTTTCCATGATGGAAGACAATCTTTTTTATTTTATTTTATTTTATTTTTGGTCATACTTCATATTAGATTCATCTCTGGAAATGACCTCAGAGAATGGCATTCTCTTTGGTCTTCTAAACAATGTCTTGATTTTGCCAAAGGAAAAGGGAAAGAGACTCTTTAAACCAGCAGACTGCCCTTTTGTTATACCCCAAATAAATCATAACTTATCATAAGTCAGCCCATCCGGTCACACCGACATCATTGTCCCCAATGCTGATTAATGGATCAGAGCTAACTTTAACCCGACACTTCCTGGTTTGCTTTTTAAATCATATTTTAAATGACTGCTAGTTTCAACATAATCCAGTTATGAGAAGATTGAACTGAGGGCTGTTTTGGAAGCAAATATCTGGCTGTAAGCCCATTATACCACATTAGCAGCAGAAGAGCTGGCCTGAAACTGCATTTGATCACCTGAAAGAGCCTTCTCAACGCAACCAGTAATGAGGTATGATGAAGGATTCAGAAGACTGAAATAAAAAAATCACAGTGGATGTCATAACGACCTGGGTTTGTTTATATAATGTAGGAGGCTGAATCATATCTCAGCCTTTCATCACCCAGCCCTGGAACAGTAGTACTTTAATAATGTCTAATGACAAAAATGTGGAAAAAATTAGAAGCCAGAGCAAATGAGGAGGAGGTTTTTCTGATGCAGATTAACTTCCCTAAATGCCAGTCATTGTTTATTTTTGTCCAAAGCTCTCATTTCTTATTTATTTAACAGCTCAGACTCCTATTTCTTTTCATGGCTTGTTGTTTGGCGGGAGGAGGTGATTTTTTTTTATATATAAAAAGGACATTTAATATTTTGCAGTTACTAGATTTTAGCAGATAATTCTGGAGGAGTTCTTGCCTTCCTACCTGCTAGCTTATTAAAACTATGGGTGGAAAGTGGTCTTTGATGTGTCCTTCCCTCTCTCCTTTTGAAAACACGGTGGCCAAGACCTCCCAACTAGACTCCAGCTCATTAGGAATGTACATGACCAAGAGTTTTATTATTCAACAAAACTGAATTTTGAATGCTTGTGGAGCCCTCTTTTGTCTCTGCAAAGGCAGAATATTGTTTTCATGAGTAACCTTCCCCTAACCTTTCATCTGCAGAGAGCAGGGTCTTCCAAAAGTGGAAAGATGCTTGGTCTATGCTCTGGATTATATGCATTAATAGAAAGTTCCGAGGTAGTAACCATGTGTATAGTTTTGAGGAGATACCCTACTGCAAGGTGACCAAAGGCTGTGGCTTGTGGAGGATGAATGTTAACCTGCCGCTGTTCAAGCGTCATTGAATCACATGCTTCCACGATGCACCCTGAAGTGGTCCCTGATTTCACCCTGGATTCCTTTGGAAAGAATCCTGAGCAATGGAAAAGACTGATGCCCTTCCAAAAGGTCCTTTACTAAACACGCAGTAGTGAATTGGCCTGCAGCAGTACCTGCCTTATGGAAGTCATCTGTACATCAGGTGCTCTTGAGAGAGGAACTGGCATGTCTTGATCACATACGCGTGCTGATTCCCCAGGCCACATTTATAAAAGCAAGTCAAAAAATGCTTCAGGCCTCGTCAGAAGAGTTCATACTGTGAAGCTGTTGAGGCTGTTCTGCCGCAAGCCTGAACTGTTTCTGGGCTTAGTGATGTCTTCTCCCAAGACTGAGCTGTTTCTAGGCTTGATTCAGGTGTTAACATGGGCCAGATACCATTACCAATAGCACAGGTCAAGTGCAATTACCCCTTTGGATTTTAAGAGAATTCATTAATGTAAACATGGTTAAGTGGTACGAGTTTTTCTCAAGGCCAGAGAAACCACAAGGAGTAAAAACTTATTGAAGAAATGGCATGTCTGTTTCCCAGCCACAGATGAAAAGCACTATGATGTTGCTAGTCCTGAAATGTTGGTGAGGCTGCTTATGAATGGCATGGAAATATAGTCTAAATATGAAGTTTTATTTGCTTGCCTGGTTCTGGAGTTCTGGGTCATGTTTTTAGGATTTTTTTTTTTGGGGGGGGGGGCGTAGCTGAAAGAACAAGAGAATTATTTTATGTAAAAAGAAAAAAAAAAAGCTTTGCTATTGTTCTGCACCTACTAGCTGACAGAAACTGGAGCTTTAAACAAACAATAAATACTATGAAAGTTGTGATAACAACTGTAAGAGATGATGACTCCACACTGGAAATCTACTTCTAGCCCTGAATATTCTCTGCATCAAGGAGCTGATTTCACAATGTCAGAGAAAGAGGAACTTGTCCATGCCCATGCGTCTTGATGGTAACAAGTGCTCAGGCTGAAACAGAGGCAAAGGCAGTAGGTATCTGCAAGTGAGTTTGGTAGTTCATGTCCTGCAGGGACAACAGATATCCGAATGAGACAGCAGCTTGGCTGAACTCAAATGACCTATCAAACTGCAGGTAGGTTGAATGAGAATATTAGTGCTCATTCATACTCTCAAAGACTGGAAGTTAGCATAATTTAGGTTGTTGTCCTCTTTCCCTCGCAGATACCTGATCTCCTCCCAGGTGCCTATGCTCTACCAGCAACATAAATACATAGCAAGTTCTGGTCTGTTAAAATGAACAACTCTAGTGTAGAGAGGTGGAAAACAGCGAAACAATAAAAAAAAAAAGGGTCTTAATTCTGGGCAATGGAAATGAAACTTGTGACTTGGTTACAGAGAGGCCCATCTGCCGCAACAGCTGTGTTTATTACACAACTTACTACTCTTACCAGATAACCGACTCACCACAGCTAGACAACATGGAAGACAATTTTTCTCCTTTTCTCTAGGAGCAAGATCCAATCTTTAGGTGGTTAAGACATTTTAATATTCACAGTTCAAAGAATCACAGAATAGTTGAGGTTGGAATGGACCTTTGGAGATCATCTAGTCCAACCTCTCTGCAAAAGCAGGATCATCTAGACCACATTGCATAGCACTGCATCCAAGCAGTTTTTGGATATCTCCAGTGAAAGAGAGAGACGTCTGCAGTTCCTGGCTCTGTGCATCATAAAGGTCTACAGGTAGGTGCAACCAGCCAAACACAACAGACACCATCAGGAAAAGGAGCTACTAGTCAGTTATAACAAAGTGTAAGCAACCTTTGTCAAGTTATTATGTGAGGCTATTCATGGATGGAGAAAGAAACATATTTTACTGTGGTATTTTAATTATTTTGTGAAGAACTGTGAAAATCTTCAGACAGATTCCATCTCCAAGAGAATCTTTGCAAACTACAAAAGATTTTTTTTGTGGTAAATATGTACTTTAAATACATTAAAAAAATCATCCTTTCTCCCAATTTAGTTTTCTCCTTTGCTGCTGTCCAGCTATGTACTCTTGATCAATGAGCACAAAGAAGTGGGTCCATGACCTCCTACTTCTGTTGAGAATGTAGTCCCCTGTGTCTAAAGCTGGACCTCCCTGCTTTCCCTTGATTCTGAGTCTTCACTCCTCATACCTGACCCTGCACACGAGCTACACAGAAATATTTTGTTTTCTTGATGTTTGCCACTGTTAATGGTTTGCTTTGAAGCTGGATGCAATCATTCCAGTTGTTTCTCTCATTCTTAGAACAACCATGTCAGCTAAGGTCTTCCAAGGAACAGGTGAAACTGAACGACCACTGAATGTATCACCACTTCTCACTCCGTCTCCATAATGTGAACTGTACCTTCCTAAGCTTGCCCCAAAACCTAGTGAAGCTCTCCTTTCCAGAAGGTCAGGGTTGTCCTAAGCAATGTTTAGAAAAATATTGCGCTTACATTTTTATCAGATGGAGGACCACCTGAAACCCAGTCCCATAAGAATAACAAGATGTTGTGAAGATATACAACACAGAATAATCTTATGCAAGTTAGTATGAATTCTTTTAATAAAGGCTCCATCTCCAGATCTAGTCACAAACAGGGATTGTTCATCTCTGTCCTTCATCTGCCAGGCCACCTTTTCAACTCTGCCCTTCTCCATCCAGGTCTGGTAACACACCATAACTTTGCAGACTCTTCAGACATGGATCCTGTCATCAGACTTAGGCCTGTGTGGGGATATGTGGACTTAATTCCCTTCGCCAGAGGCATAATTCCTGATTGGCCAGTAAGATGATCTACCATAAGTTATGAGGACCTGTATCCCTCAGCACATCTGTGCTCCCTTGAGTCTTGTGGGTCATGAAGGGACACATTGTTGGCTCCTGTTTTTAGGCCAAGATTCATTTTACCTAGTAATAGGCGAAAAGACCTATCTGTCTCCAGGGACTGCTAAGGAGGTGCAACCATTAGGAAAAAGCATGGTTTTGGGTATCTCTTAGTTAGATGTCCACAGCCAGATGTCTGCCTACACTTGAACAAACAAGATCCTTTCCACTGGGCTGGCTTTATGGAGCTCAAAAGAGTCTGCAGATTCCCTACTCTGAAGGGACTGGAAATAACATCATCCTTCCTGTTGGGGCATACAACCTTGTGGGAGTGGACCACAGAGAGACTAATACTGTTGGGCCATCCCCACTGCCCCAGGTCAATGAGGTTAGGCAGTTCAGCACTAGGGCTTTTCTATAGACCTGGGACAATACTTGCTGTATGGTGGGGTGTGTATTCATACATTTCTTTGCTACAACAGAGACCAGAAAGAAAAAAAAAAAAAATGAAAGGAAATGAAGTGAAGGAATAGTTCCTGTTTTGACTTCAGGCTTATGAGAACTGGAGGTACACATTTTTGATAACTCCTATTTAAAGCAGCCTAAATTTGGAGCATTTTTGGCCTTCTCGTAGTAGCAGGTACCACATTCTGTTTAGCTCCTGGTTAAGTTCAAACTTGGGTAACTCTGTTGCTCAAAACTCCTCTCGCAGTTTCAATTAGATGCAATCGTTTATTTTTCACTTCCTTTTCTGAATGGTTGAGTAATATTCATGTGCATTGTTCAAACAGTTGCTTTCCATCATCACAGAGATGCTTGCTTTGTCTTGATGGATGATGCAATGTGATCGTTGCACACAGCTTGCATTTCTCTCTTCTGAATCTATGAGTGCTTTGAGATGTTTTTTGACAATGATTCTGTATAAATCTTTACCACTGGAGTGATACTGTATAGCAGTCAAAATCAATCTGTGTCCCCCCAAAAAACAAAGAAAGAAACAGAGAGAAGAAGCTAGATCTGTTTATATAAAAATACCATTGACCTACATTACTGAAAAGCTCTTGGCATATCCAGTCCATTGGGGAGATGCACTTTTATTGCCATACTCTCCCACTGGATGAAAAAAAATGAAGCAAATTTCAAAAAAAAAAATTGATTGTGATTTTTAAATCCATTTATTTGTTGTTGTTCATTATATTTTGAGGTTGTCTTTTTTTCTGAAGAGACAACACATTTAATTACCCTTGTGGCAAAGGGAAAGATGATGTCCTTCCTAAAACAAAAAGGTTTATAAACTAGAGTACAAGTGATGGTCCCTGTATTTCTCTCTAAGAAGCATGCCCCAAAAAGAAGATGAAAATTAAGAAAAATATAGCCAAACAGACAAGCTTTTAAAGCCCTATCTGCTAACATTTATCTTTATTAGACCTGCATCTTTCTATACCCCTATGTGATATTTTTCTCAAGTAAGGACTATTGTTTTGTGACCTGAGACTTGAGACTAGCTGACAGGTACCCATGTATCTTTGTATTTCTTTGAACAATTTTACTTCCTTCTCTCTACTTCTACATCTCTGCTTCAAAAGTTCCTTCAACAGTCAATGCTAAATGTCTAAGCTGGGAAGTTTTATAAATGTGCTTGTAACTTGCCCTAGTGAACAGTCTCTGATGAATTACTCTACAGACAAATCCCTGTGGGTTTCTGTAAATTTTGTTAATATGACTGTTACCTGGTTTGGCAACATATGTAAAACAGCAACAAAAATATATATAAACTCAAAGTCTTCTGTCAGCCTGAACTCAAGGCCAACACTGCCTTGAGTTGAATTTTGCCTCATTCAGTAGAGCAATTTATAATGAACCTTTGTTCAAGTTAGTTACAAACATTACAGACTTACTGAGGTCCATATGAAAAACTATAGCTCTGCCTTGTAGCACCTTGTAGCTTTTGAAGCATCTGTCAACTCCTTACAATCACAACCCAGTGACTAGTTAATCTGGGAGACTAATTCAGCAGAGTTCTTTGGCACACAGCTCCAAAGTCGTGATCTTTAAATGGGAATTCACCTGCCTATTTAGATGCTTGTTGACTTTTTTTTCATTTTCACCACTGGAGATGTGGTGGATGCCTGTCTCTGTATCAGACTCTGCTAATGACCTCACCTGAAACTATGAACTAGACTGGTTTTGCAATATTAAGCTGAGCATACCTCTAAATCCTTTCTACCTTTGACTATATTCTTGTGATATTCATTTTTTTTTCTGGATGTTGCAGGTCAGTTTTTACAAAGGCAACTCTTGGCTGCAGAAGGACTGCAGGGAAGGATTTTCCGGGTGTCAGAGCTGTGATAGACCTTTCATAGGTCATTTCTGACCTGGATAATGCATGCAGCTTTCTCCATCCATCCATTGCTCCATCCTTCTCCAAAAATCATGATGTTTCTTGCAGCTTCTGCAAACACCAATTACTTTTCTTAGGTATAAAACTATAGAGAGGCTAAATACCCAGCCTGTCTTTGTATATATTCATCCTCAGTAGCACCCTTGTGAGCAGGGAAAGCATCAGTCCATACTAAAAGAAGCTTTTTGTGTTAGTGAGTCATATAGGAACATCTCCAAATACCTGTTTAAGGAGGAAGGATACTTTACCAAGTGAAGTCAGGGGCAGAAAATAATTTGCCTTTCTTTGCAGAACAATAGGTTATCTTGTGCCCGATGAAAGCAGACCTCAGCATTTCACTATGCATGCAGCTGTACCAACACACCTCTTATCCTGCACAGCCTGTTGGGGACTCAGGGGTTTCCCCAAGACGATGTGATAGGCTGGTGGCAAGTAGAGGATTAGAAACAAAGATGCTAACACCTAAACTAACAGTTTAGTCCCTTCCTCTGTCCTGACCATTCAAAGGCACACCTGCGCTTTTGAAAGTCAGACTCTGAGTTTATTGCTGGGCCAAGTTCTGAATAGGCAAGAGCTAAATACTTAATGCAAGGTAAATAACCTGGAGGTAGATACCATGCTGAATAAATAATAGTCAACGTTCATTTCCTGACATTTCCACCATCGGCACATATTACCAAACATGCAAATGGTCTGGTAAGGGGAAGAATTCTGTAGATAGAAATGGAAAACAAACAAGAGATGAAAGAGGAAGAGAGGCAAATAGAGTGATGAGATGATGCTTCAGCCTGAAAAACTCTAGCGAGCAGTACTGTCTGCCAAAGAATAAAAGCTTCTGTTAAGATTGAAGTGATTTTCGGGCTTTGGAGGAGGGAATGGGATGCGTAATGATAGACAAGAAAGTGAAAGGGATTTACATGTGGGTGAGGAACCGCTGGAGACCATCTGTCAACTCTGTTTATGGGGACTCTTTGGAACCTGGTACAGGAGCCAGCTTTTCCTTTGTTCATGATGCAAGTTTGGCAAAGTTTTCCCTCTTCTCTTTTCCTCCTGTTGTATGCAAAAAAGCTGTAGCTGGAATAACAATATAACCGAATTGCCTTTGGGCATGCTAACATTAACTCTTTTCTTTCTTCTGTTCCCTCTATGAGGGCTTTGCCCCTGCTGTTCTACCTAGCCTTCATTGTATATTAAGACCTATTTGGCTGATGTGAGAGAAAAGCAAATGATGGGAGGTGGAGAATGATGAGAAGCTGAGTGTGGACAAGCCTCCTGCTATTGCAATTTACTCCCTTGCCATTTTCATCTTGGCTTTGACTTTTCATTCTGATATGTTAGCACAAACCCTGACATCGACAGCAGATGCTTGCCGAGGCAGGGTTCTGCCACAGGCCTCAATGAACCCTGCAGGCTTGAGGTTTCAGAGTGTAAACCTCATGAGGTTTATAACTCTGTAGCATATTCCATGTTGGGCTCCAGACCTTGGAATTGAGTCTGGGCTTTGTCTTTAGCCTACCAACCCTACTGCCTGTAGAAAACCAGCAACCAAATAAATGGAGGAGCAAAGATATTTTCCTCTTTTGTCATTTTTGGCGATTCCCCTGCTGACCTGATTAGAACAGGAAGTGAAAGGTCATGAGAAAGGGCAAGGAATTGGGTATGCACAAGTGGAGAGTGATGGATTTCTCCCCTTCTCACCTCAAAGTGGGTCTGGACTGAGTTGGGAAAGCTTTTTCTCTGGCTGTCTTCATGTGGACGCACCAAGGGTTGGTATGCATCAAGGTGACATCAGGAACGCGGAAAAGGAGCCCTCAAACCTGGGCCGTGCTAGGCAAACCAGAGTTCTGGTTGATAAGGTCTTGGTCAGGAGAGAATTTCTCTATCAGCCCTTCATTGCTGCCCCGTGACCTTCCTTTGGCTGTGCTGGAAAAGCCGTTTGTGTGACTGCCAAGTAAGTCAAACTGGACAACTAGTCTGGGTTTAAAATAATGACCTCCTTTCTCTATTCCTTGTCTGTGTATTTGCCCATAACAAGAAAAATCAATATCAAATCCACCCCTCCTTATAAAAACGCTTTGAGGCTTTTGAAAAGGAAACAGTCCAAAAGCCCTGATTGCCATCTTCAGGCAAAATCTCCCTGGAGTGGGGAACAAAACTTGAGAGGCAGGGATAGATGATGTATCTCAACAAGCAAGCCCAGCAGCAAGGTCTCCTGCATGCATCTGAAGGAGGAATATGCAGGAAAATTGAGTGCTTTGGCCCTTCCAGACACGCACACACTAGCTTATCCCAAGTTTGGGATCCAGAAGCAACTTCCCACCCACAAGCTTATTTTAAAACTGTCTTTCCTCCGCCTCCATGACAGAGTCAATCCTGGCTTTTGTCATACACACACAAACAGCGTTGATTCTCCCAGTGTCTGCTGCTTTCAACCGGCTTGTTTGATTGGCAGCTTCAGCTTAGTATCCAATGCTGAGCACAGGCTGCCTTGTAAAGTGTCCTGCTGTGGATCCTTTTCTATGTAAAGTCATAAAAAGCAAATGAGGCGGAGCTGGGCTGAATACGCATGACTGTCGTTACTCCCATGTGCTACTTAGAGTATAGGTTCTATTCCTGTCATTCCTTGCTGAATCATCCTCATTTCTCAGCAACAGTGAAGCCTTGTTGCAGCTTGGGCAGGAACAGCTCACAATGCTGCATGACTAGAGACAGACAGGTGGTTTGCAGTGACTGGGGAGAGAGGAAATCAAAAAGTTACTTCTACAGTGAGAGAAAAGTAGGAAATTTTTTAGAACGTGTGAAGTAGGATTTGGCAGAGGTTTGGATAAAAATATCAGTTCATAAAGTAGTTTTAAATGGAGTGAATCAGTTCATCCTGGTAGAGGGCTATTTTATTAATCTCTCTACTCTGAACAATTTAGTAGGCTTTTACCACTAGCAGATATATCTCACTCCCTTAGTCAACTGACTGCGACTAAATTTATGCAGCTTTCTTCAGCTATTTACTTAGAACACATCCTTTCATGTATCTGCTCATTTCATAATCCTGAATGTATGTGAACAACATCTCACAGATGTTATGCACATGGATTACATTCATATCCTATAGTTACTTTTGCCTCAAAACTCTTCTTACTGTCAAAGTGAGAGTCTTAGATATTTCTTAGAGTCCTGGCCCAGGCTATGTGGCCACTTAAGGAAGGGCAAAGAGAAGAACTCAACTTTCCTGAGGACAAGTCTTCATTCCAGTCAGTATGCTTGTATCTGACCTGATTTAGCACAGGAGAAGGCTATATGGAGTTTCCAACTGTTCTCATTGCAACACAGTTGAATCTATTGGTCACATCTTGAAACATATTTCTTGCTAGGGGCAAGAACTCCTTTTCCAACTCCTCCAGCTCCTTTTCTCTGTGGTCTGAGTACCGCCAAGCGTGCCAAGCTCCCAGCTGCATGTCAGGGGATCAGCCCCACTGTTTGCAGGAAAAACAATATGCTTTGCTATCATTTATCAGTCCTTGTTGATCAGTGCTGACTAGGCTCTGCTCATGAAGAAAGGATATTGAAAATGTATCTGCTTGGCATTGCATTGATCTTTGAAATGTGTATAACGCAGTGCTCAGCAAAACAGCACGACAAAATGCTCCTCTTGCCTGACTTTGTGTGTCCCTGGGATCCTGAACATTATACTCTTCACTGCTCAAGCCGGATGTTTAAACACTCAAAGCCAGTCAATAAATTAAATTTAGTGGTTGACATGGTTGATTTTTGTTCTTCTTATGTATCTTTTAATTACTATTTTTAAATACAAAAAGAGAGCACCAGATACAAATAAACACCTCCCCTCACTCTTCCCTCCTCCAATTGCCAGGTTTGTTATTTATGTGTCAGTGGATAAAACAGGGTTCATCAAAACATTTACTGTTTCAGGCTAACAAGATTGTTTTGTTAGCAAAGTGGGCAAAATTTATAAGCTTCTGTGTAAGATCATGTGGGCCTGCTCACACTGACTTCATAGTGTGGTGTGGTAAAGACACCTAGCAAAATCTCAGACAATCAAGGAATTTCTGGAACTTATTGAGAACAATTTCATCAAGCATGTGGTCAATGAACTAACTAAGGGAGATGATCAGTTCATCCTACTACACACAAACAAGGAAGAATTGAAGATGTGCAGGTCTGTGCAGCCCTGGCTGCCCAGTAACCATGATTTTAAGTATCTGAGTAGAGTCAGCAACAGCCAAACAGGACTATAAACCTGGACTTGCAAAGAGCAGATTTATCCTTTCCAGACACTTGCTTGTCCCCGCAGGAAGCTGCCTGAAGGACAGGAGTGCCTCTGCCAAGCACAAGAATGGTCCATTGTAATGTACAGAAAGTCAGGCAAGTGTGGAAGAAAAACAGTATGGTTGAGATGGTTGGCGAGGTACTTGATGCCTTTTTCCATCCCGTAAGCTTTATGACTGGGTGTTCCAGCAACCTGAGCCTCCTAGCAGAGCTTGAGAGTGAGGCAGTCACTGCAGGAAACTGATTGAATCATTGCATTTCCAGTGTTATTGAAAGACCATCTTTGAAAGGTGAAGGCTACCTGATAACTGAAAAAGGGAGTCATAATGCACATATTCAACAAGTGCAATAAAGGAGGATCTGAGAACTAGAGGTCTGTCATTTTCACCTCAGTCGCTGGAAATATTATGGAGAAAATCCTGCTGGAAGCTATTTCTAAATACATGAAGGACAAGAAGGTGTAGCCAAGAAAGTGAAGCCAGCATTGCTGTCAGGGTAAACTCTGCCTGACCAGATTTATATTTTCTGGGGGACAGCAGTGGAGGTCACATACCTTGACTTTGGCATAGCCTTTAGCAGTTTCCTGTAATCTCCCTATCACCAAATTGTACTAAATTATCACGTATAGATTACCTGAGTGGATGAGAAGCTAGATGAAAACATTGACTAGATTGTCAGGTTCAAAGAATTATGACACAAGTTCTTCATTAGGGACTTTTTGGCCCACAGCTGGATTGCTATGTCCAGCTTGGGATATCCTAGTACCAGAAGGATATTGGCTGGAGTGAGTATGTTGGACACCTTTAGGATGGTCAGAGGTTGGAGCACAGGCACATATGGAAAAGTCTAAAAGATGTGGATAAGTTCAGCCTTGGTGGCTCAGGGAAGAGCTTGCTGCTGTCTATAGTAGTCTGATCAGTGAATAGAGAAAAGCCAGAGCCAGACTTTTCTCAGAGATGTGTGGTGACCAGAAGAGACAAAATGGGCACAAGTGGGAACCTGAGAAATCCTGATCAGGAAAAAAAAAACAATGAAGAGAAGAGTGCTCAGCTATATTGCGAAATCTCCTTTCTTGAAGGTGTTCAAGTTGCAATAGTACAATTTCCTAATCAAATTAGATCTGTTTTGAGCAAGGAACTGGAGCTGACACCTGAAAACTCCTTCCGACATAAATTATTACGTGGTTCTCTGTTAAGTGACCCAGAATCAGTGCCTGGTTTCTGGCTCTGCCTCTTTCTGTGTAATTGGGCATATTGCTGGGGAAACAAGGGGTGAGTTAGACATCTAGATATTCAGTCTCAAGGTTGTATTTTCTAACTCACCTTTTTACTGGAGCCCTAAAAGTATGGCTAGACAACTGAGTAAATAAATATTCGGTTCTACATGGAACTATAAATCTAAAAGGCCAAACTGATTTGTGCTGATTTTGTTGTAGTCACGAGAGTGATACTGCATTAACGTCCATTAAAAACACATGTCAAATTGCCTGTTGAGCAATCTGTGAGGCAAGGCCACTGCTTATCTGAATCAAAGAATAAGTCTTACACCTTGGGCCTTGCACCCACAAAAATTGGGATGATGAGGAATGAGCTTAAAAGCAGAAGTCTGAGCTCTCACACCAATTTTACAAATATAAATAGCTTGAGATGAAGCCAGGTTGTGAGCTTACATTTCACAAATTCCAGGCATGGACCTTAGCTTCTCAGACCTCTTCCTTTCTGCTCTTTTTTTCATTTTCCTAACTTTAAATATTCACATAGTTATTACTGTAAGGAAATGCGATTGCATGTAGTTGAATTGCTTAATTCACGTAATTTTAAAATTCTGATATATAAAGACCTCAGCTATTACAAAAAATAAGTTTTGTTCTTTTAGGAGAGATCTTTAAGTTAAAGGGGAACTTTAGCTTGAGCCAAAAAGATCAGAAAGGCCCCAGCTTGGGCTTGTAACTCTAGTTTTTGTTTCTCACTAAAAGAAAAGTGAATTAATATATTGCATAGAATTGTTTACAGTGAGGAATGTTTCCAGCATACCCAGGGTGTGTATGTGTGTCATTCTGTCTTGTTTCTGTGTAGCACTATTAAATTTGTCCAAGTGGCCATCAAATGCATATTTATTTTCTCAGGAGTGCCAAAATATTTCCAAGGTGGAGTGAGAAAGAGAGTTTCACAGCTGATGTGTGTTTCCCTCTTGGAATGACATCACCACTTAGTTCCTCCAGATATTTTGCTTTTTATACTATTTTGACAGAAAGAGAAAACAATTACTATTTACCTTAAGGTGGTTATACTGAACATATAACTTGTGATTTATAATAACATATTAGGTTAATTTTTTGTCTATATTGTTACTAGGAAAGTTGAAATATTGTTGAAGAGATAATTTTTCATTGATCTTTTTATTGTATATAGAATTATGAAGTGTTTGTACCTAAGGGTCAGTTTAAAGATGCTGTTTAGTGATTTAACTTAACTTTAAATAAACTCAGTTGTGAAAGGGAAATAATATGCATTTCTAATAGAGAAATAGGTGACTTTTTCTCATTCTATATTTCTGCAGTTGGCATGCGGTTCTGTAGGCACAGATTTGCCTAAGAACATGAGTTTGAAAAGCCACCACATAGAAAAGGAATGGTACTTAAAGCTTTTAGAGCAATTGTAACTTTAAATTTGAAAAAAAAAAAAAAAAAAAAAACCTTCTAAGATTATTTTTCAATAGCTTCATAACAATTCCATAGCTTTTAATATAGTCTAGTTGGTCCAGTGAGTGCAG
>JAWLRI010000829.1:2592867-2624723 GCA_034781795.1 Crypturellus tataupa
TGTTCCAGTCGAGAATACCCCACATGTCGACTGTGTCTGGTTCGTGGGACAGAAGAAACACACCGAGGTCTTATGAATCCCTAGCTAGCTATCCAGGCAATCAAAGCTGTTGTGCAGCAGAAGTCTAGAAGCAGCATTTGAAGTGTGAAGGAATGAATATCCCCAATGGTCATGAGCATGAAAACAAGGCTGAGGTGTTTACGGAGCTGCATGCATATTTCTGGGCCTGCCAGACACTCCCTGTGTGTGGGCTATTGTCTGAGTGCGAGTCCTAAATAAATAAGAGCTGACATTCAATAGAAACCTCATATTCCCCAGCTGCGCAGGAGGGTGAACCAAGTGGGCCAGATGACCTGGGGTGCTACATGTGCCATGTTCGAGGGGCTTCAACAAGGCAAAGGTGATGGAGTATTTATTGTTGGGGCTGCTCTGGTCATGAAATGGTGTCTATCTGAATGACATCTACAAGCCCATGCAGGGAAATGAGCACTTACAACCTTCTTAGGAGGATGGTCTGGAACAGTTAGTGCTGAGAGAGAAAGCATGAGCCTCTTTTTTTGGTGATAAACCAAGCCAGAGCTAAGAGCTGGCAAAGTAAAGGTGGTGGTGGTCTAGGGAAAAGGAGATGGTGCATTTGGGTCAAAGCTCCAAGTCCTGTCCTTGTGTAGTGGAAGACAGGCAAGCCAGATAATTGTGATCTATTAAAGACAAAGAAAGTGTATTCAACCCGTTTAAGAACAAATATACAAAAATATAATATATTCAAGAAGGCAAGTCCTTGGAGATTTAATAAGAACACACAAGTAAAGAGAAAGGTCAACTGCGTTTAATATTATGTGGCATGCTTGCATGAATAATATCTGTGAAAGCCTAAGTGAAACACCCTTTCAAAACTTCTGGCTCCTCATCTGTATTGATTTTTTTTATTTTAGATCTGTAAAAGATTAGCTGTCCCTATTATATAGTACAAGTTATCTCACCTTACACAGTAAAATAAAAATCCCCACAAGTAGAAAACAAGACAAAGTCCATTCTTTGGCCCATTCTCCTCCCCCCACCAGAAAATGTGTTGGTCACAGAACAGACAACCACATAAAAAATCTCCATTCTTACAGTATTTTGCAATAAATTCTTATAAGCATATTTAGTCTCCTGGTCCTGGGGTCCCAAGGGTAGATAAGAAATATCCAGAGAAAAGCATTAAATTCTTGAAGCGTTAAGACAGAGATATCTTCTTCCAGGGATCTTATCCAAAGCCTGGTCTCCCTACTTCTGCACTGTACCACTTCTTGGAACGTGAAGCTGCAAGTGTCACGGCATCTCCTGCTGGGGAGTCAAGCAGGGGGAAACAGCTGTCTCTCCACGCCAGGTTTCATCTGCCTCTCAGCACTGCGAGCTGATACCGGAGGTGAGAGCAACAAACGCACTCCCCTTTTCCATGGGTCCAGCTCTGCAGTTCGTTCTCCGCAGGGCTTGTGCTACAGTTATGCTGCAGAAGAAAAATGCTCTCGGAAGATCATATACGAAATGAGGGCCAAAAGACTAAATTCAACAAACATTTTCTTTTTCCACAGTTACCTGCTTTCCATGAAGTTTTCTGGATTTTATCATGATTAATTCCTGTCATGAAGAAAAATGAAACAGCTGTTCTACAATCACCTATATCATCTCTCTGCCACAGGGAAATTGCTTAATAGACTTTTCAGGGAAGAGCCAGTTTTTTACATCTCTTTTACGCTGTTGGAGGAAACTAAGAGAGCTTGGGTGGAGATTCTGGCTCTAACGTGAGTAATAGTCTTTAGCTTACTTAAAGTTTCCTCTACCACACATGCTATTTTGCTTCCCTCCCTTCCTTACATCCGTGTGTTACAGCACTATACAGCAGCTGTGCTGCACCTCAGGAGAGGCAAGTGATCCCGCAAGCATCAAGAAGTGCACTAGTAGCCAGCCCTTTTCCCCCCAGTGCAGCCTGCTCATAGCCAGCTACTTTCCCTGGTGACTTCTCTCGCTGCTCTACCTTTCCTAAGCAGGAAGCCTCCAGGAATATGCTCCAAAACCATGTCCATCGAAGGGGACAGTGCATACGTATTGGGTTCCGTGGCCAGTGCAGTGGTCCCTGGGGAGGGCTTTGCTGTAGCCCTCCTTTCAAGACGTGTGCAATTCCTAGGAATGCCAATTGCACTGCATCATAGCCTTGGTTCAATGGGATCGTTTTGAGACAGAGAGGAAAAAACCCAGAGCTAACTGCATTCCATACTGACATGGGCTGTCAAGTCAGCTGTTTTATGGAGCAGGCTGGGATAATAGACTTGTGTTACCCTGAGGTTGGATAGACTTCTATTTTGCATACTGTGAAGTCTTTTTATTGCTCTCAGTTCAAGGAAGCCATGCACATTATTTTTAAAGGTTAAACATTATCTGGCTGAACGGAAGAGGGGAAAAATGATAATAAAACCAGCAAAACTGAGAGAAAGTCAAAGATTCTTCTTTTAAAGGGCTGTTCTCCCTTGTTTTGGAAGAAAGATAGAGAAATTCTGCCTCAAAATGCTCTTCTAAAGCAGGGATCAGTGTAGAGATTTGTGAGGAAACTCACTAAGCAGACAAATGCCTCCTCAGCTGACAAGCTAAATAGACAAAAACATGGTCTGAGGGAAACCAGAAGTGGAAAGAGGCAAAGCGATTTCTGAAGGGTCGCATGTAGGTCAGCAGCAGAGCTGATTCTCTCTTTAGGGCTCAATGACAGCGTTACTTTGGTGCCCAGTGTTGTCCTTATTTCCAGCCTGTTCAGATCTATTCCTATCAGTGTGATTAAAGGGGTTGGAAGCACCAGGCCAAGGCTCCTTTTCTGTCTTATACTTTGGAGACGACTACAAGTTCAGTATATCAGGATCTATTTCTCTTCCTTTCTTTTGCTCTGTAAAGTTTGCAATTTCTTAAAACACTCCAGGCATTTATGAGTGAATTCTCACTCCTCACAACTGGAGAGAGGGGAGATAATTGGAACCAAATGTTTCATTTGTACTAATAACGAGTGTCATTTTATTTTATGTCATGCTGTTTCATGCAATAGTACTTCAAAGCACAGAGAAGAATAGAAGAGAAGAACATCATGAAAGAGCACCGGAGGCCACATAATGGGAACCCATCACAAAAGGAAAAGCATTCACAATACAAACCTTGACCACAGTGTCACAAGAGGGAAAGATGTGATGAGAGGAAAGTATTATCCTGCAGGGCTTTTTATTATAGCCAGAGTGGCTGTTCAGGTGCTCGCACACCAGAAGGCACTGGGAAACTCGGTACCTTCAGGGGGCTGGATGAAAAGGCAACAGCCAGGCTTAGTCTGCATGGAATGAAAATTTTCCCTTATATGTGGAAAGCCTTGCTAGGGTAAACTGTACCTGGCATGGACCAGCCAAGCCACTCGTTTCAATGTTGACAAGGCCTGGCCTGCCCCTTGGATGTAAACTTTGCTCTTTCCTTCAAAGTCACTCAGCATTCACCTTGCAGGGCTTAAGGCCTCTGTTATCTCCCTGTGCTGAAGTACCCCAGATGCCAGCGCACAGGAAAGCCCCTATTTTTCAAAAGACCCTTGTAGTTACAAAGTCAGGATATCTAAGGATAAGAATAATCCAGGCTCAGTAATCGAACAACACAGTGAACTTGGCTTTAGGCCTCCTCCTACATTCAGATCAAAAATGTCACAGCTGAAAGGCACAAATAGAGGTCGATACAGTCTCGCTCCACTCCTTTAAGCGAACACCACCAGGTGCTTCCCAACTTGCAGTGCCCTGTGTTGGATGATTTATTGTTTGTCTGCCTGCTACTGGCTTACGAAAATGCAGCAGGTGCACATTTCATTTTATGGTTACTGTCTGACTCCATAAAAGCGCGATTTTATGGCTGCACCTAATCCCAATCAATTTACCCCGATGGACAGGATAGTGCAAAGGCCTCATATTGAGAGGCTGTGGAATCCCAGATGATAGCAGGGGCCAACCTTAATTCAGCCTCATGCCTTCATTAGCATATAAGTTTTAACTACATTGTTTTTTTTAATTTTCTTTTTTGATAGGATTCTGAGTTGATATCATAAATGGGACCAATGTACTCAGATAATGGGGTGTTAGCCAATGTTTTCTTCCCCTTATGGGCAATAAATCTCCTCGTACTTTATTAAAGATCCACAAAGCCTGACACAAAGACAGCAATGAATGTTTCCTGTATGTTCTGCTGCTCGTGATTCATCACTAAATCTAAGACTATCACATCTCAGTCTGTACCTATTACATAAATAAGGGACAGAGAAAGACTTTATGGACAAAAAGCACAAGTTAGATTCAGGTGACTGGTCTGATATGACGCAAGCTCTATTATAAGTCTTGCATCAATACTAAGTATTTGATCGCAATGCACGTGGTCGATATACATAGTACTGTAGGATCTTCATTCAGATTTCCAGATTGAGGGGAGAGGGAGCAGACAGAGGACTCTTTTTAACTCTCTCTTCATAGTGATATCCAAGTAATCTTTAACCATGAGATCCTATTTATGCAGCTTTAATTTTCCTCAGCACACGCTCCAACTAGAAAAACGGAGTGCCTGGCAAGTGCAGATTGACAAGTCCACTTGTAACATTCACAGCATTTGGGTTTATCACCTACAACACCTGCACTCAGCACTCTTAAAGAGGTGCTGCTCTTACACTCAGAGGCACTCCTGAGATTTGTAGAATAAAATCTTGGCTCCACAAAAAACAACATCAAAAGCTACCAAGATTTCACTATATAATCCAATCCTCTTCTTGGTCCCAACTATCACGCTACTATCAGGCCCCAGATTATCAGAGAAAAAAATCTTCATTAGTTGGAGCAGTGCTGGAAAGCAGAACCCCTAGTAAAACAACATAACAGAACTTTTATTTATGCAGCTCCCCCAGTGCCAAAGTACCATATAACATAATGAAACACTTACAGCAAAAAAGAGCCAGAAGACCCCAAAGAATAAGATTCAAAAATTAAATCTCCAGAATGGTTTAGCCTTGCGGCCAGGCCCCACAGCTGCAGATCACACTGCCCGAAACACGCTCGAACAGGGTACTGAAACAGAACCGAAGCCCCTCTCACGCCGAGACGGGCTGGTGCTGGTGTCCTGCAGTAAAGCTCGTGTACGGCGAGGATCTCTGCTCCAACTGTGTCATGTCTTTCTGGCAAGCTCTGCGTGCAGAACCAGGACGGGAGACCTTAGTGGGTCTAAGCTGGATCATGAGTAGTGTGTCCCAGCCCTAGCCATGAGTTAGCCAGCATCTTGCAGGGGACATCCTTCTTTCCCTGCTCGTAAATGGGCCGTACAGAGAAAAGTGTTCAATTTCTGCATGCCCAAGTGAAGAGATTTATTAAAAAGCATTAGGTACCAGACTTTGCTGATATTTTTTGCTGATGGTTTATTGCTATCTGAAGCCTTAATGATCAGAATGGGGCTTAATACCATGTGTCCTCTTCCTAGGCATTCATGTGGATCTTAGCGCCTTGCTATGATAAAGTTTAATATCTCTTCTGGACAAAATTCCCATACCTACCAGTACTTTTTAAACCACAAACCAAACAAAAGCAAAGCAAAGCAAAACAAAACAAACAAACAAAAAACATGCCAGCACAGGACAGATGAACAGCACAGATTTGTAGGATCTGGTGTCTCACCCACGCTGAGTAGATGTATACGGCAGGATCAGGTCCAAAGGCTGTGTGAGTCTATGCTTGCTCTCCATTTTGAGCAGTCTGTTGTCAGGATTGTGAAAAGAAGCATGCACAAGGAAAAGAAGTAGGGGTGCATACAGATTTCCATGAATCCACATCCTGTCATACCCAGGGCCAAGATTTCTGTTTGCTCTACTTCCCCTTGGCCTGAATTTAGAGCATTAACAGAGGTACATCGCTAGTACCACCCCAGCACAGCCCTCTCCAGCCAAAATATTTCTTTAGGAGTATTCTTTCTTGGCTTAGAAAAATCTTTTTTTTTTTTTTTTGTCTTGTTTTGTTTTGAACAAGTGTTTCCCAAAAACATTTCCCAATTGGATCATAAAACAAAAGAAAAAAAAGTATTACACTGAAAAGAATAATCAGTCCCTGCTGTTAAGTTCTTATATTCTGAAAGCAGAGTTAATGAAACAAATATTGTTTAATTAAAGTTCATAATTTAAAGATCAAACCTTCAGATGGGAGTCATCAAATCAGGATAACACGAAGCTATCAAACTCCGGCTGGATCCAGCTGCTGAACCTGCATTCCCAAGAACGATATTTAGGTTGGGAGTTCTCTTTTTAATAAGAAACTTTGGCTTGACACTTGAGAGAAAACCACTCTGCTGTGGAAACTCTTTGTCCTTAACAAGACCGAGAACCGTCGGAGAGGATGCCAAGCTCCTCGCCATCACCCCCTCCGGCAGCTTGCAACATCTCTGCCTTTGGAGTGCCGTGATGGACAACAGGCTCTGCTGCAGTCTGGATCAGCCGCAGAGGCTCTGGACTGCCCAGGCTTCGCCGAGTGCCTGGTATGTCAACACTGATCTGACTGAGCAGTAGCTCTACCTGTGCCCCAGCTCCTTCGAGCTGGGCAAAGCCTCTCTCAACTCATCCCAAACAGGCAGACCCTATGCCAAGTAGACCTTGATGCCGACAGAAATAGGGCACATCCAGGAGTCTTTCACAGCCTTACATGGGTAGGAAGTCTGCAGTCTACTATCTACAGACTTCATTTGCCCTTTAAAATCTTTTTTTCTGGGAGGGATCGCAAATATGATTGGCATATGGATGGCACCATGTGTGTTTATTTCATCATTTTGGTGTGGGCCATCGAAAAGCAATGGCATTTTCATTTCCCATCAGGGAGAGTGAGCCCTGCTGAACTACTGAGGATAAGTCTGGTCAAGTTCAGAGGCATGAAGATTTTTCCTATAGGATGCTTTCCATGAAAAGACATTGACTGAGCTAAGTTGCAGCACTGTGCCAGCTTCATTAATTTCAGATAAGATGTGATTAATAAGCTTCTTTGGAGAAGGATTGAGGAATCTAAAAATTAAATGAACAAATTTAATCTTTTTTTCAAAAAAATTAGTTGAGGCAGATTTTGATGTTCTAATTCAAAAGAAATTTTGGAAAAAATCATTGGCATCCCAGGGAGATAAAATTCTGTGTTAAAACTATAGTTCTTTATGTAGACACTATCTTGTCGTGAAATAATTAAGTATCTTATTGACTTGAAAAAAAAAAAGTTGTGACATAATTCAGTACTCAAAACTCACTAAAGTTTTACTTGCACACGGAGTATGGAATTCAGTTACTATGATCCAAACAATAATAATTTGAGAAGTGAGTATATGTAGTTAAAATGCCTTTGGAGTGCTGTTTTGCTATTTAAACTTGAGATCCTGATTGCTCATGCAAAAATATACATTTTTGTATGCAAGTGGTTAGTCAAGTGCCTAGGCAATACTGAAAGAATGAATTGAATGACATATAAATAGTAACTTCATATTCAAAGTCTGGCTAATGTATTTGTCATTAGTACAGCATGTGGCATATGTGTAGCGCATGGTTAGTACAAGATATATGTTGCTGAAGAAAAAAACATCTTTTTCTCTTAAAAAAAGTAAAATAATTGGATCTGAAAATCTTTAATCAAAATAGAAGTGAAAGTCTCTTTTCATCAAAATGTCAAATCTGATTTAGTTTTGCCTATTTTATTATCATTCTGAAGAGAAAAGTAAAAATTTTACCTTCATCAAAAACATTTAGGAACATTTTTTATAAGATAATATTTTTTTCTGAGTGTTAATGAAGAAAATCAGAATAAAAGTGCATACAAGGAAATTGAAAGGAAATAATGCTGATAACCAAAGACAATTTAAACAATTCTGAATTAGTATTGCTAGTTTCCTGCAATAACAATCAAGGTATGTATGTATAAAAAAAACAAAGAACAAAAAGCAAAAACAAACACACCAACCGAAACAACAACAATAATCAAGCAAATAAATAAATGAATAAAGCAAATTATACTTTCCTGTAGTCCAATCCACATGGTTACATCCTCATTTGCTTTATAACTCCCAGACACACATATGCCTCCTAGTATGAAAGTGTAGGGAAAGACCTTTTGTCATCATGGGACTTGGTGTCCTCAGAGAAAAGCTGAATGCCTCCTACTCTAAGAAATCAGCAATAATAGCACTGGCACTGAAAGCACGAGGGTTAGAAAAGACAAAGCAAAATGGTAACAGTCATATTGTAGAGCCAGATGTGAAACTAATATTGATATCCATGAGGGACAGAGAGAAATTTCCTGATTCTTTGAGCTTGCTGATGTCTGAGGGTTTTGATGGGTCTCTGACATGTGGCTCAAGAGACAGGTCCAGGCATTCAAGTTTAGTTACTCGAGGTACAAGTAATCTTGTAGCTGAGTTTAGTCCATAGAGCTGTTCTGAAACTTCACCATGAGTCGCAGAATTACAGAATCACAGAATGGTCAAGATTGGAAGGGCCTCCAGAGATCATCTAGTCCAACCCCCCTGCTCCAGCAGGGACACCCAGAGCATGTGGCACAGGGTGGCATCCAGGTGGGTTTGGAAGATCTCCAGAGAAGGAGACTCCACAGCCTCTCTGGGCAGCCTGTGCCAGGGCTCTGGCACCCTCACAGCAAAGAAGTTCTTCCTCATATGGAGATGGAACTGCCTGTGGTTCAGCTTGTTCCCATTACCCCTTGTCCTGTCATTGGCCACCACTGAGAAGAGTTTGGCCACATCTTCCCTGCATTTTCCCCTCAGATACTTATACATATTGATCAGATCTCCTCTCAATCTTCTCCAGATTAAACAGGTCTAGCTCACTTCTTAGTCTTTCCTCACAAGACAGATGCTCCAGTTCCTTAATCATCTTTGTCACTCTATGCTGGGCCCTCTCTAGAAGTTCCACACCCCTCTTATACTGGACACCCAGAACTGCTTGCCTCCAAAGTGTTATCAGGCAGTTTTTCAATCATTTCCGAGTATTAAGACAACCTTCTGCTTGGAGGAGAGCTGTGGGGATCGTGCTAAGGAGGCATCACAGCCATCAAGCAGCTTCCTGATAGGAGCAAGGCATCCTTCATAGTCAGGTAGTTTAGCGTGAGTGTTAGGGGACATGGCCTGGGGCAAATTCCTTCAAAACACAGGCCCATGGATTAGGGCTCTTATTGACTTCTAGGCATTACCTGAGAGTCATCTGGGATGAGGGTTGGACACTTACTTCAAGCTGAGTGCTTTTCCTTTGACAGACGAGGAGTTGAGTCACTAGTTCAACAGCTAGTCAAATATTTTTTCTTGCTTCCCAACCTGATTTTTTTTCCTCCAGATGTGGGCTTTGTAGAGAGATTAGAAAGCTTAAATCTTAATTCTGACCCTTGTAATGATACAGCTCTCTGAACTCATGTAAAGTTGCACTTAACATATTTGAGGCTTTGACCTAGAGCTCTTATTCAGTCACTTCCAAAAGAGGCCCAAACTGAGCCAACCACATGTCCCACAGGAAAGAGAGGAATGCTGCCTCCTCTTTGTGAACGTGCTGGACACCACCAGGAACATTGCAGATACAGCAGTGCCATGTCAGGTTCATGGCATACAAGAACAGCAATTGCAGTCTGGAGGGACTTCATGTATTCACAGCTGGTGCAAGGTGTGCATTCACAGCTCCCAGGTGATCTGCGTTGCAAGATGCATGCTGAAATGAGCCAGGAAAACCCAGTGTCCTGGGTCACCCTGGGACACAATGCATGCCCAGTGCCTACTCACTCTTCCCCCAGGGAAGCACATTGTCATGCCCTATCCGGGAACTGCTCCCAGACCTCTTCAGGCTCCTCGGTTCTCTGAGGGATGTGGCATATGTTTTCCAGCTCTTGGCCATAAGAAGATTTCATGATGTAGCACAGGAGGGTCAGGATGGCCACCCCTCGCAGGAGGCAACTGCTTTGAGGCTCTGGGCCAGTTCATTAGTTGGCACAAAGACAACAGAGCCTTGGGGATTTGATTAGAGCATCAACAGATGGTCCCCAAATTTAATACATGAGTTTTGAGCTAGAACTGACTGGATGGTTTACAGCCAGCCATGTGATGAAAATGCAATTCCTCTTTTTTTTTTTTTTTTTTTTTTCTGGAGAACTTGCAAATTGCCGTATTTATACTTAATTTTCTTTGTTACTTAATTTAGTTCTACAAATAGCTTGGTGGGGGTGGGGAACCCAAGTCACTCCAGCTTCATTAATGGAACTAGTTAAAGCTCTTCAAATCTCAGGTTGGGAGAAGTGATGACTTATTTCTTGTTGATGTTAACCTTGTCCATTAAAATGATGATATTTTCCCAGAGAAAAATTGGAGACATTCCAGATGTGATCAGAAAGAAGGTTACCTTCATTATAAGATAAATATTGCTCATTCCACTGATTGTAGAAAGTCAATGGGGCTGCTCCCAAGTTTGTCCATGTTTTCTTAAACTCTTTATCCAAAAATCTAATAAATCCAAATAGGAAATAGAATAAAGAGAAATAAAATGATCTTTGCCCACTTAGTGGGCTCTTGTGAAGGATTATTGTCTTTCTAGAATGAGTGATGCATTTCTAGTGGGTGATATATGCCTTAGATATCTGTTAAGCAACCTGTGGTTGGTGGCAGGTAAACACACTTATAACAGTCAGGCTAGTTCGTGCAGCCTAGCCAGGGAGTTGCATCTGTCTCCATCTAACAACCCTGAGCATCAGACCCCTGTGCTCACTGCCAGGGATGCTGCTAACAAGCACCATGTTAGACCTCATCATGTCCCTTCTTCTCCGGTCAGTGGTCATTGTTGGAAATGCTTCCTGGTGCAAGCCACTCAGATCAAATCAGACTCCAATGCATATTGGGAAGGGTTTTAAAGGATTCTCACCTTGGTTTCCCTTTCCTACTCAGTAATATTTCTTGAGAAGAGCTGCTTCCACATATATTGCACAAGACATTTCAAGTCAGCTTGTGGTATGATAAGAGGGAAAAGATTTCTAGACACAGTGAAATGCCCAAGATTTTGTGTTTGTCAAACCAGTAAACGCAGGCTGATCTATAAGACCACCCTAAAGAAACCATCATTTTACAAGTTATTACTACTCATACAACCCTAGAGGAGCCTGGGAAAATGAAAGCTGATTAAGAGGAAATGGAGCTCTCTCTTCATGGGGTCTCATCATTTGCAGGTGCTGTGAAAGAACAGGGACCCTCCAGCACCCTAGGTTAGACATTTGGTTCCTTTCCTCCTTCCCACTTCTCCTTACCAGGTGGCAGCTCTGGCCCTTTCCTGGGGGATTTGGGACAAACAGATTTGCATGGACTGAAACACGCTGATAATACCAGCAAAGAGATTAACTTCTCATAAAAGACTGATTGTGTGCAGTTACTTGTGTGTGAATCATACAGGGATCCCAATCAAGGGCAGAGAGCATTATGGACAGGGAAAACCCAAAGGGAAGACATGGAGCCCTTGTTCAGCTCACTGTGTGGAAGGTGAAGAACAGGTGAAAAAAGACATTTAAGAATCTACGCAACACGAGGGTAGGAACTAAGAGACAAATGTCAAAAGAATTTCCTAAAAGTCTCTGTTCGGAGGAAGTTTGAAAAGTCATTTTGGGTATGTGATAAATTTGAGGTACTATGGCTCTAAAACCACAAAGAGACTGTTATAAAAGTTTTTTTCGAAAACAAGGAGAAGTACCTTGCCTCTTCTGCGGATATAATTAGTTGTCTTTTGCCGCTGTATATACCTATGTATTTTTGAAATAAGGCTGTTTTTCCATTGCTTGAAATAGAGTTTGAAGTTAAAATGATTTATGAGTGTAAACAATATGCTTGGTGTTATAGGTTCGATTCTAGGAGGGAGGGCTGCACATTAAATGGATCTCTTCGGTTCTCAGGCCAGTGATAAATAGAGATTCATCTTTCTTACACCTCTGCTGTTACTGTGTCATATAAACAAGCTATTTCTAATCAATACATAGTTTCTAATAGCCAATCAATACTATGCATTAAGCAATGTAAATTTTTATCAGCAAGGCTATCAGTCAGATATTATATGATACAGACCTGTACCCTGGGATAAGCTTTTTTATTGCAGCCTTTGGTGTTGAATTGTCTGGGAATCGGTAGTGCCTCATGCTGTTTTTCCTTCTCCCTTCCCAACCCTCAAATCATTCTAATAAAAGGGGAAAAATGTTTCAGTTAAAAAAAAATAAGAAAAGAAGGGCAAATAGATGGGAAGAATACATCTACATTTGACCTAAAATAAATTCTTGGTTAGATTTGCATTGAAGAAAAAAAAATATCTAGGTTAATTGAGAGATACGATTTATCATTGATGGTGTTTCCAGTATTGGGAGTGGCTGGAACATGAGTAAGTGTTTTCAAAGCTGTTTTGCCTCATACCGATGGTGGCGCCTGCTAAGATTATGCATATATGAGTTTTCATTTCCCTGGAACTGCAGCTGGCTCTGACACTGGAACAGCAAATTGTGGAGCGCAGGCCTGGGGCGATGCTGGGCGCCTGGAGCTGCAAGGGTCCCGCTTTGCGTGCTGAGGAAAGCGGGATACCTTTCTCCCCATCCTCTGTTTTCCCGCGAGTGCTTCTTCTCTTAGCAGAAAAGGCCAAAGGCAGGGAGAGAAGGGGAGGAGAAGCAACAACCAGTGCAAGCAGATGTCTTCGGAGCCAAATGAGCTGCAAAGCAGTCAGGCACAGAATGTTCTCTCTGAAAAGGGCCTCTGCAAAATTCCTGACAAAATCCTTACCGTTTGGTAAATCCCCAAGTGGAGTATCAAGTCTGCTGCTCCAGCTTGGAACGAGAAATACCCTGCTTAACTAATACCAATAATACTAAAAAGCTGCCTCGGGATAGCGTAATCGCCCTCGGCCTCTGTGTGCGAGCGCAGCGGCCAGGAGGAACGTCGGCGCGGAGGCATGGGGAGACGTCACTCGTCAAACAAGGCCCCGCTTCTTTTCTTGGCTTGTGCTGCCTTTCCCGGCTGCCAAGCTCCGAAGCGAGACCCAGCGCTCGCCGTCACACCAGGCAGAGCTGGAGCAGCGCGAGGAGCCACTGCGCATCAGCCAGCTGCCCTCCGCATCGCTGCAAGGAGAGTTATTAATTAGGTCTATAAATATGTTTGCTGTCCTGATTAGAAATAGCTGTGCGCAGCCAACAGCTGGCTCTCTGGGGCACTTGGGAAGGGCATTTTTTTCCCCACTTTTTAATTGATGTTTGGATGTCTGAGCTCTTGGAAGCTGGAAAGGAGGTTGCTCCCCCAGCATCCCTGGGGTCCAGTGTGGTGGTTGGCTGGGCCAGGAGAACCTCAGTGTGGCAAGGAAAGAGACAGGATGGGAGAGGAAAGCACTACAGGACGCTATAGTGCTCCTGAAATCAGTGGTCCCACCTTCCATGTGGAGGATTCAAGCCTTTTCTGTGTCTTAAGACTAATTTCTCTGTCTCTGCCCATAAACTAACATCCGAGCTATGGAAACCTCTATTTCTGATTAAGAAGAGGCCTTCTGGGTAAAGGCTTTGAGCAGATCTCCAGCAGGTTCTGGGGACAGCTCGCCTTGGGGAACAAGTGTGGATCTGGGTGGTTCAGCTTTGCGTAGGAGTTGCCCAAGGCACCTCTAAACAAGCTCTGTGTTCAGAGGATTAAGAGTTGGGCCTGTAAGCAGTCCTAGAGGATGTGAGGAAGTCCACGACTGAGTAGGAGAGGGAGGAAGAGGCAAGAGCCTGCAGAGGAGTTCATGTGCTATTGGGCAGGCAAGAGTAGGCTCTTCCAAAATACCACCGTGGGAAACCAGGCTGCAGTGGTGCTAGGCCTGGTGCTGGACTTGGATTTGGGGTCAGTGTGATGGTCTTATACTTCACATTGGTGAAGCCAATGTGATGTCTCCCCTCCAGGCTAGTGACACCTCGCCTATACCTGTTTTGGTGCAGGGTAGAACAGACAACATGAAACTACAAATGTAGTGACCATGGACCTGGTTGCTCTGTGCTGGAATGGATGAGGAAAACTCACCGTTTTGGAGAGTGAGGCTGCCCAGGGACACTGTGAGCAGTGTGTCAGAGGAGCATTGCTGTTGACTGTCACAGCTACTTCTCTCAGTGCTCCATGCCTCAGTTTCCCTATGCAATGCAGGATTTCTTCACTTTTAACAAGGAGCAAATCCTTGATGCTTGGAGATGCTTTGAGAAGACAGTGGAGGAAAGCCTTCTATTTAGTTCTACCTATGATGAGAAGTTTCAAAACAAACTCAGGAGAAGGACAGGGGAAGTTTTCAGTAGGATCATTTTGCACATCAGCAGTTTTTGTCTGTTTTCATATCAGTAATCTGGATTCACTTGCTCCTTATGATTATCTCTGCGATTATTTATTTCTGTGTGATTTAATTAATGAATATTTTGTTGGCTCCCTTTCTGTGGCAGGTGTTCTGCGTCTTTCCCTTTGGCAAGCAATATGTGCGCTCAGTTGGAGACATAAATTTATGGACAACATTTTAGCAGAGTAAACAAGGGCTAGGATTCTCCTGATTTCTCCGTAGGAGTGCAAGCTGATGTATGGGTTCTGACCACCAGTACCCCTATGTATGCACAGTATTGCGTGCACAGTATTCAAGGGGATTTGGTGCCTAGCCAGTGTTCGAGGGAAAGGCAGTATTGCAGGGAAGGGCTCTGCCAGGGCCAGGATACCACCTCAGGAGGCTCTCCTTTCCGAATCAGCCCTGTGAGAGGTGTCAGCTCTGCTGCTATTGTGTGACATGCTGGATCCTTCCTCCTCATCCTTCTCACCAGCCCCTCATGGACTCGCTAGGAATTTAAAGCAAATTCTGTCTATCCTAGGCCTATTTTAGGCCAAAAAACTAATGTGCTGTCTGTGTTCCAGCCCCTCTGAGGTGGCATGTATTTATCATAGCAGGGGAAACCTTGGGTTTCTGTTCATAGTCTCTCAAAGCAGGAGGTGCCAAAAGGCATCCCTTGATCCTGGGTTCAACATAAGGACCCCAAGCATCCCCCTCCTTGTGCACATCTGTCTCAAAGCCCAGGCACCTCTCCTGAATTCTCGCCACCTGGACATGCTCCAGAGGTGACTGCCGCCCTCTTTCTATACATAGCCCAGTGTCTTTGCTCTCTGGGCACGGGGCTACAGATTGTTGTGCTACAGATTCTCCAAAACCTTTGACTTGATCCTGCTCTTAACTCTGAGGAGCAATTCTGTGTTTAGGGATTCTGTGTCTCTGTGTTCTCTCTCTAACTGTGCAATCCCAGATAATACAGAAGAAAGTTGCAGCTTTAGACCTCTTCCTCCTTCTGGGACACAGGCTTAAGAGGAGCAAAGGAAGGTTTTAAATGGAGGAAAAGCTTTTGAGCTAAAACTCTTCATGAAGAATTAAGCTGGGATTAGGGAAACACATTGAAAGAGAGACACCCCCTCCTCTCTCACCATCCCCAGCCTGAAGACATCTGAGGATACTCCATGAACAAGCGCTGCTTGCTGCGTGTAACCTGATCCTAGCAGAGAGCCAGAAGGAATCGCTTCCCACTTGCACTTGCTTTGGCACTGAACCCGTCAGAGCCAGTGTTCAGACCTGCTCAAGAGCAGTGAGGAGATGCCACAAGTCTAGTGAGTTGGACAAATGTGCTGATCATGTCCACAAGCTGTTTTCCAAAGCTGCTTTGTCTTGGCATGGCAGGAGCGAGAGCAGTGCTGAAGTGTCTCTGCTCTGGCTAGGTGTGCACCCAAAAGCGCTGGAGGAGGAGACAACATGAAGCATGGAGCTGGATGGGGAGAAACTGCAGAAGATTCAGGAAAGAAATGGAAACTGTGAGTACTACCAGGCCACAGCTGAGTTGGAATTACAGAAAATGAGAGGGACTGTGCAGGGTGTCTGCAGATAGAAATACAAAACAGGGAGAAGAAGAACTTTTTGTTCCAGGAAAGTATTCTAGCTTCATCAGCCAAGACCATGCACTGAAGGGACCGAGAGAGATTTCACCTGGGACCTGTTTCTGTAGGCCAGGCAGTGGGGACCTGGTCTGAATGGCAAAGCTGTTGAAATGCCACTGATGGTGGCTTTGCCCTGTGCCCTGATACAGATCTATATGCTGAGACCCCTCAGGATTTACTAGTCTTTGTTTACATACTCAAAGACTCAAGCACAGGCAGTTTTGCGGCCTGTCCCACACACCCTAAAAATCTTGTCCTTAACAGTTATCCCTGGATTCGAAACTCCTGTATAAACAAAAACAACTAGTTTTGGCTGCTCTGCCAAACAGTCTCTCTCCATAAAAAGGAGACTGATTTTTCTCTCTGGGTAAAGTAAAAGGTTACAACAATATTTGGTTTGAACTTTCTTGAGATCAGGCATTTATTTTCGTTCACTCTCTCAGCATGTGCGTGTGTGTATGGAAAGTACCTCGGAGTGAGTCAGCATTACTCAAAGTGAATCACTGGTCACTGCTTCTCTGGGACATTCATTCAGAGTTGCAAGTTTTCTCCTTCTTGCAACCTCGGATGGGATTATTCCCGTGTTGTTTCCAGACTTCCCTAAGTATTAAGGTACTGGTTGTGGAACTACTCCTTATACGTGGGTATCTTGAAGGGTGACTTCGTAATGGGGGCACCACCATGGCAGTCAAAAGAAGCAGGAGATTTCTTTCAACCTTCTCTCCAAAACAAGAGGAAAGCCTTTATCTGGGCTAGTCTTTGGTCCTGCAGAAAAGTCTATTGTTTTATGAAGCAACAGTAACTCAGAATAAAAGTGAGAACTCTTACCTCTCTTAAATGCCAGGACAAGATGAATTTTGGAGTTTTATTGGACAGAAGTTAGGAAGCACAGATTAAAAACAGTTTCAGGTCTTTGTAGAAACAGTTTTAAATTTAGTTTATACTTCAATGTACTGTACTATTCAAGTGCAATTCTCAGAGCACATTCTAGTATGCAAGGAAAAATTTCAGACTCCTTAGCTATGTTTCCCTCTGCTGTTCTTATAATCATGTCTGAAGTCAGCAGTGAGCTCAAAGCATGTTCCTTCAGAGCTGCTTCACTCCGCATGTAAGCCCTGTCTGTCTTTCTTCTTCCTACGTCTCACATCACTTTGAGGATACCTCCTCTTCCCACTTCAGGAGCCCACAGCCTTCACTCTCCATTAGACACTGACTTCTGCCACAACATAGAAGCAAAACAACCCAATGCAGATCTTTTTTTTTCAGATAAAAATGATCCTCTTTCATGGAGGGAAACTGAACAGCATGAGCTTTTGCATGTCTGCAATTTCTTCAAATGGTTGCATGTTGAATACGTATGCGAGAACATACATTTGCATTCAGTATGTAGAAAGGTAACCTGAGGGGCAGGTAAATGTGTGGATGTGCTGGCCTGACTGGCAAGGGGCAAGGGCAAAGTCAGTCTCGGTGGCTGTGCTGGAGTGTTCACAACTACGAGCCGCTGTGACCACAGTTTGATTTTGAGCAGTGGCTTGTGTCGTTTTCTTGTAGGTCATGGACTTAAACAGGAGACTTAAGCAAGGTCATTTGGTCCAATTGTGGGTTATATCTGTTTGGACAGAGCCTGGGCAAGAAGGCTGATTGAAGAACAGAGGACAAGACCTGATGCACAACTCGCTCTGGCTGCTGGTGATACTGTTTTTTTTCCCAAACTCATAAAATGGGCTTAGTCGTACCCATTTCGATATTCCAGCTACCTCCTTTTGGGAATCTTGCTCCTTAATCTTGCTTGGCCCTCCCCACCTCTCTGAAGGAACGGCGCTGTTTAGGGCAGACCCTCGTTCCGAAGGGAGCAGAGCGTGGCTGTGGCGGGCAGAAAGGGGCAGTTTCTGCCATCGGCCGCCCCATTTCTCCCGTTTTCTTTTCCACCCCGTGGGCGCTCGGCAGTGGGAGCGCTGGTGCAGCTCCCTGTGAGTGATGTCAGCCCGAGCGGGAAACGCAGCCAAGGAATCTCCGGAGCTCGCAGCAGCCAGCTAAAGGGAGGGCAAGGAAGAGTCCTGCTGATCAGTGGCTTAAAAATAATAAATGAAAAGGGAGAAGATCCCTGGCATTTATGAATGGCTTGGCATGAAATATGCTCTTGGAAGCAGACTGACGCAGAGTTTCTAACAGTCTCACGTGTCCAAAGGAGAGTGGTTAATGTGCCCAGTCTGCCTATTGCTTTAGTCACTTTGGTTTAGGAGAAGGGCTGCGGGGGGAAAAAAACATCCTTTAAAAATGCTTTTCTTTTTTAAATTAAAAAATATTTTTTTTTGTGTGTGAATTCTGAAAGGACTCTGCAGGTGTTTGCAAGGTTAAAACAACTGTGCTCTGTGGAGATAGACAAGGAGTTTTTAATATTTAATTTTTTGATTTGATGCAAAATTGACATTCTTGGGCACTCAGATATAGGTACTATTGGGCATTTTTAACCCTCCTTCCCTGCTGTTTTGCTGTGTGGGGAAGCTGCTTTGTGTCTGTGTAGCTATTAAAAGCAATAACAGCCTCATCATGGGATCACCATGGATGCTATGTTTTCATGTAATGTATTTAGCACATTGATTGCAAAATTCCTTGGAAACCAAGGCAGCCACAAACCTGAGAGACAAGAATCTTTGTCAGCTGAGGTTGTGAAAGCAGGAAAAGGGAGAAATCCAGGTAATCCTTTAAAGATGGAGACAGTGTGGGAAGATGCACTGAGAAAGCCAGTACTTGGTCTGGGAGGGAATAAATTTAAAACAGAACATGAGCCTATAAGCAAACTTGAAAGACACATACCTAAAAGCATTTTGAATTAGATTTAGTGCATATTGAGAAGGTAAGAGAAAGTGACAACCATTTGACCACAGAATAACTTTTTTTTTTTTTTTAATGACCTTGGTTATAAAGAGGACAAAGATTTAAGGGCGGTGGCAGGGAATCTCTTCCACTGCTTTTGTGTGGGTTGTGGCTGACTGAGATTTATTTAAACCAAACAGGTCTTGCAGGATGGGACAGGCGGCACAGAGGATGTAGAAGGGCATCGGTAAAAGTAGGAATAAGGATGAGCGGAGAGTTAGAAAACCTTGTGAAACTCTTAGGGCAAAAGGTGACAAGATTTTACTGATTCCTCTGAGATACTCTATACCAAAAAAGAAAACAGAAAAGTCCAAAATTTCAGTAAGACACTTCACGTCAGTCTCCCTGTACCAAAGGCATTTCCAGGACACTATGATGTACACTAGTGTACGTGAAGGCACATATAGTATCCATAATTCACCTGCTTGAGTCACTTTTGAACTGCTTCATAACGTTTTTCATTCTGTCCACCTCTTCCAGTTTTTTAAAGGAAAAGTTAGAAATTATGTGTTATTTTGGGGGAAATCTAAAACATATAATTCTTTCTTGTGCATTACTCTCTAATCCCAATCTTTGCAAACTTTCCCTTCCTTTCACAATAACAGACATAAGGAAAAAGTGTGGAATGAATGACAGAGAAATACTAAATTAATTTTTCTGCCTAGAACTGAAAAAAGAGTCATCCCATTCCAGAAGTCCTCTTTTGAGAATGTTGGTGGGATCTGGATGGAAAATGTATGATAATTTCTGCTCACTGTATGTGATAGTGTGGACAGTAATTCATTTCATTCTTTCTGTCCTTCTGAGACTACAAAAAAAGAGAAAGATTTAGTTACAATAACAGTGATTTTTTTTTTAAATAAAACATTTAACATGTTCATTCTACCACTTTCTGTCGTGGAGGAATATCCTCAAATTGCACCTAGCTTTGTACCAGGCCAGCAGAACTTGCTTTATCCTGTTAGCTTGCATTATTTATACTCAGTTGTCTGACTGTTAGTCCAGCAACATGGCACCTTACCCTTGAGTTACTGTCCCTCTTCCTACTTTTTCTGTGAAAACTTCCTCAAGAATGCTTAAATCTAGTGATACTTTGCAGAAAGAGTGTTGGTCAACTGCCATGTGCACAGATGTCACGGAAGAGATAGTGAATATGCAGCTGCAGTAAAGGTCTCATTGGTGCTTAGAGATGCATGGGTGTTGAGTGATGCATCCTGAACGATAGCACGAGCACCACCTCAAGCTACCTGTGTCCATTCCCCTATATGAAGATAATGGAAGTGGCATAGAGGAGAACGGTTGTGATCTGCAGTGAATGAAGCCCATCAAGTTACTTAAGCTCACCGTCTTCCCCGGGGATTTGCCCCCAGGGAGCAGCCACCCCAGCTCAGGCAACAAGACTATGAGTGTGAGGAGCTCACTCCTACCATGCCAGAGGATCACCAGGTCTCTTGGAGACTGTGCAGCATGGTCTTCCTGCCATCAGAAAGTCCAGCTCCCCAGTGCACAAACCAGAGCTTGACAGCGCTGGAGACAAGTGCTGTCTTGTGTTGTCAGCTTCGCCCGTGCATTGCCACTTAAACAAAACAGTGGGCTGGATCTGTTTTGAAGAAATGGAACAGAGAGGGAAGAGCTGGCCCTGTGCCCAGAACATGACAATGTGGATTGAATCGCTCTCACATTCCTTCCTGTCTTGACTTCACACATGCAAAACCACCCACAGAGAGGGCTTTGCTGCACACGTGTGCCAATGCAGAGACTCTGTGGATGAGCAGAGCCTCCTGACAACTCCTGTCATGCACTGTGGCTGGGTCAGGTGTGGAGCGCTTTGTTGGCTACCAAAGGAAGATCCGGGAATGAATTGCTGACTTGTGTCTTTAAACAATGTGGGCATACTTCCCCCAGGGTTGCAAGAGAAGCTTCATATGCTTAAGTGGTTGTGCCCTTATTGGCCTGCTGTGTTTTTCTAAGACTTGCAGGAACCTTTTTCTATCTCCAGTTCTGCCAGCTGCCTCTTGAAAAACAAATGATTTGGGGAAAAAAATGATGATTTACCACCATATTCATGTAATCTGCTTCTGCTTTGATCATATATTAGGGCTTCCAGGTGCAGAGTATGAAGAATCACGGAGGTGACCATCTTGTGTAGTATGGTCTTTGGGAAGCTTACGATGTTCCAAAGGAGTAATCCTCTGCAGGAGTAATGTAGTTGGTCTTGAACCAGTCAGTATATTCATTAAATTCATGTTTCATGATGGAAAAAAAAAATGTTGTTTGAAGGCAGTTTTTATCTTATTTTGCTAGGCATCTGCCTGATATTTTCAGTGGAGAAGACCTATGTGTAGAACCTGCATTCTACATCAATAAACTACTGTTTTCTCTCTCCTTATTTCCCAACCTCTTTTTTCGTCTCACTGTTGTTGTTGTTGTTGTTGAAGTCTGTTCTTTAGAAAGAAATGCAGCCTTTTTATTTCTCCCCTTTCTTTCTGTATTGAAAAGTCAAAGTTCAAACTTCTTGGTGGCTTGGCGTTTACATTGTTGCACAATATGGACAAAAGAAATGTAACAAAAGAGTGTGTAAAAGGTTTTGTGGAAAGGTGATGGTAGGGGAAATCTGTATCAGGAAATGGGAAATTCTTGAATGAGGTTGTAAATCAGCAGTTATTTGCAGATGGATGTTTCGCAGGGATTGGAAATGTCATGCTGCCCTCTGATAAATTTGAAACAAGTGGAACAGGTCTCAGAGCTCTCCTTTTGAAAGAAATATGTGCTGTGAAATCCATTCAAATTAGTACTTCCATTGTCTGCAGATGACTCAGGGTGGTGTTTGTGAGGACAGCGGCACAGCTTTACCACAGCTGAAGCACGGGCACACGTCCAAAGCTGTTGTCTTGCTCTGCCAAGAGTGAAGGTTTTGGTTCTTCCCTTCAGCTGTTCATATGGAACATGTCCTGTAGCTTTGAAGCACCAATCTTCCCTGTTTCTCTCCTGTCAAACCCTCAGGTTGCTCAGTTTGACAGTATAGACCCATCAGATTTGTGCAGATGACAGTAAAGTTCGACTTTGTTTTGTAGATACCTTAAAGGTAGTGATCATTTAGGGTGATAAGGTCCTAAGTCTTTCTACGGTTCTATCATGAACTTGACCTTTTTCCTTATGAAGCTGACAGAAGTTCAAACCAGAGGTCCTTCTGTGTTTGCTAAAATTGTGAATCCTATCTGTGCACAGAGCTTCATCTGAACAAATGAGATTGGAAAGACGAGAAAGGAAAGGCAAACATGAACAAGGGAAAGAAACAGACAAATTTCACTCTGGGATGGTCAGCAACAGTCTAAATCTGGACCTTAGATTCTAGTTGTAGTATAGTTTCCTCTCACCTATCCTGCGCAAAAGTAAGGGTGAGATTAAGCCTTCTTGTCTGGGTTTCCTGCTTTATTCTCATTATTCTTCTCATTGTCAATTGTCAATTGTCAATTGAACATTGTCAAATGTTCAGGGTCCCTCTGCATTACAGGGAAGTATAGGGCACAGCTGCTGTTGTGTATGTAAGTGATATTTGTATCTGTAAATGTATCTGTAAATGATATTTTACACTTGGGGACCTGCAACTCATGTGATCTCACAGAGGAAAAGCTCTCATGATACTGTTACCAGTCACCGACAGTGAAAATTTCACTCCGGGATGATGTTTGATCGCAAAATGCTAAGATTTAAGAGGAGATGGGGTAATTCTTTAATTTTACTGCAGTGGCACAGAACTGCTGCTATTTTCGGGGATTCATATCTCTGTCTCTGCCTTTTAGCTATTATTACTCTTTTTTTTTCTTAAAAACAATAAAAAATCCTGAAAGTTATTCAGAATTTAAAGCAGAGTCTATATTGCCTTTGCTTGACTTTACATAATCTGAAGTCCTTCTCATTAATTATGTTATTTTACAAAGTGCTTCAAGGGGGAGGAGTGATGGTGTGAAATTTCATGGCACAAAAGAACAGGAGAAAAGTGCTCTGTGATTAGCTGGCTCACTGCTTTTAGGGCTTTTTTTTATTTGTTATTGCTTTTGTTTTTGATTTTGATTTCCTTTTGCACTACCACCTGCCAAAAACTGCACAGGGGAGGAGATGCGGTGTTTGGGGTCGTGCTTGGAGAGAATTTTCTCTTTCTTGGAGCTGATTCTGTTTTTGTTTCTAGCTTCTCAAGTTCGATGAGGCAGGCAGAAGCCCAGGAAGGAGCAGGGAGGAGGAGGAACCTCCCAAGGTCCTTATGACACTCCACTCCTTCTCCAGTTTCATGCACGATGTACAGCACACTAAACATCCCTCTGCCTTCTCACACATCTCCATGGCCCTCTTTATTATGATATCTGAACACTGTGTGATCTTTGGGGCTGTCATCCTCCCAGCACTCTTGCAAAGCCAATGTGAGTTCACTTTGAATAACAATGAATGCATTGTGCTTTTGAACAATTATTTTTGTCAGCATGGGATGGATGTTGGGTATTTCTCACAAGAGGGAGAAGGCTGGGTTTCAACACCTGCACCTTTTCAACATCCGTAAACAGTTCTCTTCATGCTGTCTTTTCAAGGCCATTTCTTTTCGAGAAACTTGCCTCTTCTGCATGGCAAAGTTTCTGGATGTGTTGTATTTTTATAATTACAAAGTCAGTTGACAGTTACACCTATATAGTATTAGGTGCTATAGAAATGAAAAGCAAAAGGATGGTCTCTACTTCGCATATTTTACAGGTCCCTTTAGCAAGGATCCACTTAGAGGAAAAAATAAATGCCAGGTAATTTGGCAGGTTAAGTTTGTGCACACAAGTGAATACAGAAGTGTTGTGCTTACAAAGTACGTATAGGGAGGGTGCTGTGCTTCTTAGGAAGCAAGTTCAGAAAAAACTGTTAAACAACAGGCTTGCAAGAGTTTATTGTTATAACACAGAAGGGGTAAATAATTCTGCTGCGCACAAGTTTATCCTAGATGTCTTTTAGGCAGAATGCTTTCAAAACAGTGCAAATTTTTTTCATAAATATGAGGTTGTAAATCTTTCACTTGAAAAGGGTTCCTATACCCATGTTTCAACCCCAGGGGTAAAATTTTCTATGATGTAAAGTCTTCTCTCTTCTATTGAGTTTCCCAACATGTCTTATTCATTGCAAGCATGATCTGTGATCCCACTTGCTCACAAAGATGTTCGTGGCATTGTGGAAATAAACTTTTCCCTGGGAATCATCCCTGCTGACAGTGATGACGGTTCCATGTTCAAATCCATCTGTGAAATCAGATTGCCAGAGAGGAGATTTTATATGTATAGGGGGGTCTTTAGAATCCAAACTTCCTGGCATGTTGCTTTGCAAGTCGTTCTAAGAAAGCACATCCGTGTGCTTTCATGTTGTGAAAGGGATGTGGAAGAACATTGCAACCAGTTTGGGAGTACAGAGAAAATGGTTGTGATGGGAAAGCTTAAAAGCAACAAACCCAGATGATCAGAGACGCTCCGGGGGTATAGATAGAGGAACTGTGGCCTGTTTGGGATTTTATCTCTTTTTCTTTTCTCTTTGAGGGGGCTGAAGGGGTTTAGGCTTTTGGCAAAGAAGAAAAAAAATCATATGGTTTAACTTATTTTGCACACTTGGAAAACAAGCTAGCAAAAGATATGAAATGCAAGCAAATCTCTGCCTACATTTACATATTTTGGAAAGCAGAGCCAGCTTTGATTTGCGTCTAAATGAAAAAGAATACTTGTTGGGCAGTTATTTTTCTCTGCTAATAAAAGTAAAAAAAAATGTTATTTGTTTGCAGCTAAAAAGGGTGATACACTCAGGATTACAATAGCAGTGGGAGACTCAAATGAAGATCAAAGCGTCTGGGATATGTTGCATAGGTGCATGGAGAAGGTCTTTGCACCAAAGAACTTATAAAGACTAAATGTACCCAATAACTGGAGCTGCACTTCATGTTAGTGTCAGAAGGGAGGATGGGGCTTTTATTAGTTGACTCATAGTCCCTTGCAAAAAAAGCTGGTATCTCTGCTGGTGGAGAAAGCTCTGGCTGCTCCTCTGCCTTGAAACTAGAAAAAGGTGGCATGGGGAAAGGAGGGAATAAGTGTTTTGAATTGTGTTGCTTGTTAACCAGGAGGAGCTTGGGGGAATAGGTAAGAGGGGCAGTGATAAATGATTGCTCAGAAACGTTTGACTCCACAGCCTGGGACTTTAAAGACAAACTCATCACAAGTTATTCGTTATAAAGTGTGGAAGACATTTGTACACACTACTGAAAAAATCTGAAGAACACTGAAGTTTTGGAATCAGGATATATTGTCCCCATGAAGATCCAGACCGCCAGTGATAAGTTTGTTTTGATGCAGAAGAAACACCAAGTTTAATGCTTCTATTTGGCACCCTGGCTTTGCGATAAATAGCTCTAACACTGTGAAAACATCTTGATGTCTTTCATCTTCCACGTAGGGCAATAGGGTATGGTGCCTCCCGAGGGAAGAGCTCCCCGTGTCTGCAAATGCCAGGAGAACGGACCGGAGCTGCACTTGGGGTTATGACAAAACACTCTGATCCCTGCTGTGTCCAAAGGCGGGTTACATCAGGCAGAGCCAATCTGCAGCTGATCCCTACCTATTGACTTATAGAAAAAAACCAGCCTTCTCCAGCTCTTAATTTCATAAATATCTTGTTCAGAGGACTCCAAACCTGTTCAGTTTCCAAACGATGAAGCTAAGTGTTAGTGTGTGAGTTGCCTCTACCTATCCAGTGGTCAGCGATGTTCAAGAGGAACTGAACTTGTGGCAGAATCTGGTGTCAATATACGGTTATTATTCTCTCCAAATTTTTGTTTTGCCCAAACAGCAGATTTTACTGAGCTATTCTTTGAGATATTCTCTTTGCAGGTGAAGTAGTAAGCTGTATTTTTATTGGAAATCTGGAAATGCACATATAGTAACTGTGAATCTTACAGGAACTGATCTATAATCATTTTAAAGAAATCTGCCACACACTTGAAGGCAGAGCATATATTTTACAATAAGCTGTTGTAAGCACCAGTTGCAAGCATCAATTTCACAGGACAAAAACCTTATGGGTTACCAATGGGAACCTGAACTGATGTTATACTGGTGATATCCTCCCTTCTCTCTCTTGCCAGCCTAACTATCTTGACCTGCGCTGATGTGTCAGTTAGGATTACACCTCCCAGGTGAATTGACCATATAAAATTCTATTCTAATGTTAACAGGTATGATTTAAATGAGTGTGTTTATGTTTATGCACTTAGAAGGGAGGAATTTAAGAGGAAGTTCATTTTCCAATGTAGTTAGCCAATGAAGTGTGTGATGAATTTATTACTCTCAAGTGTGCTTTCTATTTAGATAAAGGCAGTGATGCTCCTTCTTAAGTCAGTGAAATATTTTTTTCCTGCTTCGCTCGTATTCATACTTAACATTAACTTATAACACTGGAAATATATTATATACCCCCTTCCCTTTTTCTTCTGGAATTCAGGCTGGCCAATGAAAAGAAAGCAGAAAGTAACATGCCTTCACGTGGAAAATATATTTTTTAACTTATCTCTAGAGTTAGCTTATTCCCTATAGCCAAGCAGTCTCCAGGCATCAGGGAAGTGTCAACTACAAAAAAAAAAATGCAAAAAGATGGAAATGTGAGATCTAAAACGGGATCATTATTCAGTGGCCGCGCAACAGGCCTGGAAGGGGTTGTGAAGCGGTTGATTTATTTCTGCAGCGGGCTCTGCTGGGGACAGGAGCAGGTATCCTGGCCGCACTTGCAGGAGCTGCAAACCTGCGGCTCCAGAAACCCTTCTGTTTGCGGGGTTGCCACCCATTGCCATGGAAAGGGTTAGTTAGGGTGCTGTGGCGACCCCCTGCTTGGCATTGCCAGGGCTGGGGTTGCGCTGCCGCCGCGGCGTGAGACGCACTGAGGGCTCTAGCGGCATGATGCTGCCCTGTGCGTGGATGTTTCAGTGGGCAAAGAGGGGCGTTTTACCTGCAGGCTTTGGTGAAGCAGCACCAAAGCACACGAGCTAGCAGCGCTGGTCTTGATCTATGAGGCAAAGTACCTCCTTATCTGAGGTGAACGGTGCACTTCCGCTGGTGGGTGTCCAAAGTTTATTTCCGACACAACTTTATAAGCAAAATGATCTCTTCTTTCTTTTTCCAGATACAGGTTATATAGATGAAGTGCCATGACTTGAAATTTAAGTCCTTCCAGTGGGCTGTAGATATCAATTCCCCCTTTAAATATGCTCTGTGACTGCAGTGGTGTTAAGAGGTTTCTGTCTATGCGTATTAGTGCTAATGTTCTCAAGATTAACTCAATTTCTCAACCTACTTTCCTGCAGGAAGGTTTCCTTTCGGCTGCCCATGTACCTCCTGTGTTGACAGTAAAATGTCTCGGGTTTTAGGAGCCCATATGCCCCTGTGATACATAGACGGCTAAGAGAATAATAAGAGATGGATAAGAGAATCAGAGAAAAGAGATAAGATATATAGAGACATAGAATCTCTGAGAGGATCGCTAAAGCAAGATGAGTTCCTTGCAGAAACGACACATAAAGAAAGCAAACTTCCAAGTCACACAAGGAAAGCAAGCAGAAGCTGCGCTGGGCAGGATGACAAGGGCTCTGACTGCGATGGTCTAACACACATGTTGCTGTGCTCAAATGTTATACCGTTCTTCCCTCCCTATACATATTTTTGCTCCAGAGCAACCAAGCAAGCCACTTGAATGAAATGTAGACATATCCTTGATATTTTTTCACGTGAAGCAAGCACGAGAATTTTATTTTTCTCAGCTATGAAGAAAAAATGTACTATAAAAACTATATTGTTACTTTTATATTTATCCCTAATTGTGGACCCATATATAGAAAAATTATGAAACCACAGCACAACTTCCAAGTAATATAAATCCTGAATTACAGGCTCCTACTTGGTGCACTTTGAAGATTTGCTATTTTTATGTGCAGACCTTCACTTTCTGCTGAAAACAGCAAAAGACATGTCTGTGAAGTCAGGTCAGCCTTTAAAGTGAAGTTTAGGCTCTGTGTCTTAATTAGATATCATCATTTTGGGTTCCAGTTGTCTGCGTCTGTGGAATAATTTATAGCAACAGCTGACCTAGAACACACTCCTGCCTCATCACATTGTGGTCATGGTTAATGATTTCAGTGCTCTGTAGCAAAGGACTGCGGTGGGCATCTGTAAAGCTTTCAAAAACGCTACCAAAGTGACTTAGGATACTGACACTCCTGAAAGTGTTTGTTAAAAGGCAACAAATATGTTTGTTAAAAGGCAAAATACTCAAAAGCTTGGAATTTACAGAGGGACCTAAGCTTAGACACTTCTGGTAGCATTGCTGCTCACATAATGCTACTTATTGAGATCTCTTCGCTCTGTGAAAAGGATTTAATAGTTTTGTAGTACATTGTAGTAAGTGGTCCCAGAGATAAAGATGAATCTGAAAATGCTGCAAGTAGTCGGAGCACCACCTTGGAAGCATGTGCCATGCATAAAGCAGAGAATCTAAGCCTTTTTGTAAAGATGAATTTGTTTAAATACAACACCAGAAGTATTCAGAAATATGCAGAAATATTCAAGTAGAGAATGTAGCTTTCATCTATCTGAAGACAGGAGTCCATTGGTACTGATAATCCAGGCTGCAGACCTAAAGGTTGAATGTCTTCCCTAGAAGTTTAACCATGTGTTGACAGTCTGTGCCAAGATCCTCTGAATAAATTATTAATGTTTTTGCATTCTGAAAAATATATTGGTTTTCTTCCTTTTGTAAAGTTCCCAGTCATGTTATGGTGTTGCCTTGCTCACTGCTTACTTCCCACTTCAAGTTTGGAGAACCAAGGCTTTCTTTTGGGTTTTATCAAATTACACACTGAAGAGAGGCATATATTTCAGAAGCAGATGGATTTAATGTGCATGAAAATACATGCCTCTTAAAGAAACTAAATTAGTAGTTCCACTTCTACCCCTTTTTATTGAAGACAGAACTCTTTGAGAGACCTCTGGTCTAAAGCAGAACTTTACAGACATCAGCCAAACAAGATTTATTTGTCTGGGAATTTGACAGGGCATCAGAGAAACCTTCAGCAATACCAAAGCTTACACTTTCAGGTAGACATGAAGGGAGCTGGAACAGTACTAATAAAAACCTAAAAAGCGTCTTAAGAATCTGTAGCCAGTGGACATTTCAAAACCCCTTTTCACCATGTACATGGAGAATACCTCCCTTGAGTCACAGCTCACTGTGACTGCACTGCACTGCATCTCCAAATATCCATTCTGCAGTTGGGTTAGCTGAAGATTGGGATGTATTTTTCCAAAGAACACATGGGCTTTTTTTTTTTTTTTTGTATAAATGCCTCTGTACCAAGCAGAAAAGACAGAGTAAACATGCCAATAAAGATATTATTTATTTATTTATTTTCCCCCACGGGATTGACCAAGGCTTGGCCTCAGCAAGCTACTTAATTACATTCTTAACTATTAACACACAATCAAGTCCACTCCTTTCTGTGTGCTTAAGTCTTTGGATGAATAGGATTGTTACACTCCTGAACTGGCTTGGAGCTGAAAACATGTTTTGAGATGTTACTGAACCTGAGCCAGGCCAATAGGGTTTGTAGAAACACTTGGCACCTCCTTGCTGCCTTTTCTCTTGGAGGCTCTAATTCAGGAAGGCATCCTGCATCCAGGGAAGCACATAGGTGCGTGCTCAAGAACTGTCCTGATCTACAGCTCACGGAGATTGACCAAGAAACTTTTCTTTTATTAAAAAAAAAAAAAAAAAGTCAACTGATTACGAGTTGTTGAATCAGAAGATTAAGAAGAAAATGGTTGACAAAATATTCATTCTTGAAGAAATAAAATATTTTCTTGAAGGAGTAACTGGAGCTCTGTTAGCAATAATTAATTCTAACTGTCAAGAAAAAAATCACACACTCAGTTACGTTATCTGATTTTCCTGATGCAGCAAAATCAGACGGATCACAAGAGAGTTTCCTTTTGCCAATTTTTTGCCAGTTCAGGGCCATATCACAACAGTATGTGAAGCTCCTCCACAATTGAAACTAAATCCTACTTTTGAGTATTTTTTAAAGACTTAAGCTTTTTTTAAAAAAATCTTCAGCTACTCCTCATACAAAAAATATATTCTTTTAAGCTTTCCCAAATTGGATCAGCCATTTCTAATATGTATTTCAATGCTTTCAGGGACATCTTGAATTTAGTTTTTTTTTAATACTTCCTCTTTCATCTTATGATTGGATGATTCAGTACTTTGAATGAATGTAGATAATGAAGCCACATTTTGCTACATGAATGTGCAGAAATAGCTGTGATTTGCATTCTTTAATTTTGCAAAGCGCTCCAAAGGGTGTTACGGAATTAGTCTCTTAGGTTTTTGTCTACAGCTATTATATCTCCACACTTCTCCCATTCCCTTTCCTCCCCCTTCTGCCCCAGCATACTGAGTTCTGCAGTTTATCCCTAAGTATGTTATGATCAGAATGCAGAAGTTGGTGTGAACATCTTGCGATTTGATCCTCAAGGCCGAAGACCATAATCCAAAAAGATTTGGGAAAAAAAAAAATCAGGGTTTAACTATAGACAGCCATGTCCTCCAAATACCCAGATCAGAATAACCTAGTTACCCATTACTTTCCCAGGTCCCAGGCTCCCAGTAAGTAATATAATGCAATGTAAACATACTCTTGGGGCTTTCTCTGGAATGAACCAGCTACTTCCTTTTCAAAGGAAATCTGGGGGTGGAATAGCATGTAATAGGGAACCTTTCCTTACAGACAGTATGGTGGAGAAACACCAGTGTATCCGTCTCCACATCCTGTGGTCTTTCAGTCTGATCCTAGTAGGCTTTGTGCCATCCAACACATACATGAGCCTGTGGGATACTATCACAGGAATTATTGGGTCGCACATTATTGTCTGTATTTGGAACCGAAATTCATGAAGAAAATATTACCTTAGGGGTGAAGAAAATATTAGGGCCACAGGGGGAATGAGGAGCCCATGGTGGATTTGATGGGCAACTCTGGAATAGGTTGAGGTCCTGATGCACTCTACTCAACCGCTTCTGGAGCAGACTATGCTTTTGCATGGGAAGGGCTGTGTACTGCAGGAATGCTATACAAATTCACCAGGAGAAAGGCAAACAGAGAAGTCAACAGATGTACATAGGTGATAACAAGGTAAATATTAGCAAAGGTGGCATTTATTATACTATTATAATAGATATCAGTAGGGACCAAATAGTCAAACATGCATGACGAGGTAAGCTGAGAACTATACCAGGCTGGGCTGGTAAATCTCTAGCTTGCTGTTGGTATGATTTAGATTGAAAGTGAGCATTTAACAGAAATAGGAAGACTGAAAGATGTCAAATTGTCTCCAGCCTTCTCTGCTTGCTTGGGTTAGCAGTGACGTTCATGGAGGAAAGCCCCGTGTTGGCAGCAAGCCCCGCTTGTGCCAAGACAAGGACCTTTTGGTTTTCTTGCTTTCCCTTGGCTAGCTCCTGCTGGCCTTGTAAGTTTCAGTTTTGAGCTCCAGCAAGCTACTGTGAGTGTCCTGCAGCTGGAGGAGGCACAGAGAGTGTGTGAGAAACCAAATGAAGCACCTGTGGTGGACCAGAGTGTGAATATGGCAGGAGGGCTGACTAGGTTTAACAGGGGACTGAGGGGTTGGTGTTATTGTGTCTAAGAGTTCGCCAATGGTTGGTAGATTGGTGAATGAGCAAACAGATCTCCATCTTCCCTATTTGCTTTTTAAATTTAAATTGGACTCAAGGAAATAGTACAGGCAATGCACAATTTCTTGCTTGGATCCTAAAATGGCAGTATAGGTAAAAAAAAGGGACAGTTTCTGTTTAAGAGTAGATGGATTAAATAGCAATAACAGTTTATTCTT
>JAWLRI010000829.1:2624733-2654890 GCA_034781795.1 Crypturellus tataupa
ACAAAAAAAAAAAAAAAAAAAAAAAAAAAGCTTGTACTGTAAATTATAGCTTTTTCAGTCAAAAAACACACTTTCCCCTGACTTTTACTCCTGACTTGTGAATATTAATGGGGGTGCCAGAATTTCCAGTAGGATTTGGACTGGGCCATTTTGTGGAAGGGACATAATTTTTGATGTTGTAGTCATAAAAGATACTCCTTTCTCTTGTGCTCTAGAATGGAAGCAGCTCAGACCTCCCTTCCTTCAAAATCTCCCTCCTCTTCTGGACTCCAGTTTCCTATTCTGTGAACAAAATTGTTTTGTGTTCTAAACACTGACTAATGGTTAAGCACAGGAGGTGCATGTGCAGCCTTTTCCTGTGTCTCTTCCCAGAGAAAAAAATATTTACTGGGAATTTCTCTTAAAATCCCTCAATATTTTATTCACTAAGGGATGTCACTGCCTTGAAAACGTTTGTACCCTCAAGAAGTGTCATAAGCGCAGATTTTATCAGAAAGAAAGGAGCAGGAAAGTGTATTACAGAATGTCAAACAACCATGCACAGGGCATGTTATAGTAAACTCAAGCACTGCTAGCATGAAAAGCAGCTGCTCTGCTGCAAGATTGCAGTTGTGACTGATGTGAAACAGCATTGGACATGGACTAGGAGGCTTACAAACGCGAAATGATGAGGTGGTCCTTTTTCTTTGTGCCAAAGCTGCAAAGCTCAGCTCTGGGTAAAATCTGTAGTCTGTTCAAATCAAATAAAGTTTTGCTATTTGCTTCATTCTCCAGATCCAAAATCCCAGATGAAACAATGTCTTTTTTACCTTGGGATGTCTTTTGCCCACTGATGTTTCAATAAGAAGAAAGTAGAAATGTTTTAATAAATTTGCTTTGAAGTCAACAGAAATAAAAGTGAAGGAAAGAAGTGTTATCTGCATTATATTTGTTTTAAAATGTATATGTCTAAAGCAAAAAAGTTTGCTGTATTGCTCACAATACTTTTGGCAGAGATTGGAGAAATTGGTTTCAAAATATATTGTTTCCAATAAAATTGTATTTTCAAAACCAGGTTTTGTTACTTAATGTTGAATGAACTGCTGTGTTTATTATTCAATGTTTCATAGCTCCATGAGAACAGCTTTTAAAATCACTATTTTACAGGGATTTTTAAAGTCAGATTCCAAGTAATTCTCTATTTTTTCGGATTTTTGTGCTGGTGAATGTATTGCATAGGATCTGTGTATGGAAGCCGATAAAATGTTTTTTGGAACAGACTGCAACCAAAATGGATGGATTATATATACTCATGTTTCTTTTGCACACATGTTTTACTTGCACGGGTTACTTGCTTACAATATTCCTGGTTTGGTGTGTATCATGATTAGCTTCTTTTTCTGCTAACAAAACTCAGTCATAAAAATATATCACAAATAATATGATTCTTTTTTGTTCTTCTATCTTATCAGGAACAAATGTAACAATGTTTCTTCAACATTTTAGAAGAAATGATGGATTGTCAGAGTTTGTGTATTTCTCTGTGTGTTTAATTACTGGACAAAAACTGGAGGTTGCCCATGTACAATACATGCAAAATAGATACTTATTACCATGACTGATCACATATTAGTGGTCTCAAGGTCTTAACATTCTTTACCTGCTATCTTACATATTCCAGTCCCAAATTTTTGTAATGTTTAGACTTGATACCTGAGGACACAGACATTTGCAGTGAAGTTTAATGGTCTCCCGCCTGTCACTTCAGTGGTCTGCCCATCAGACCTGTCTTCTAACTGTTGGTAAAAGCTACCCCAATGAAGTCCATCTACAATGGATGTGTAGAGTTAGACTTGAGAATGGACTGGAATGAGGTAAATCCTGCTGTGTGGTGAGAGACATGACAGTGCTTCACTGTCTAACCTTTCCTACTACAATTCACCTCATTCACATTTTGTCTGGAGAAGAAGATTTTGGGAAAGGCTGAAGTATGTTGTTTCTTAGTCCATGTACCCTCACACTGTATAGAATTCATTCAACTTTTTTTTTTTTTTTTTTTTAATAAATTCAAAACTATGCTCTCACACACCATCTAGAAGTCACTTAACTTTCTTAAGGTAAATTCAAAACTATGCTCTCCCTCAAAACATTCAAGAAATGAATGTTTTAATTTCAAGAAAAGACAGATATTAGCATACATAAAGCAAGGACAGAAGAACTTCTGTGTCACAATGAAGTCTAGTAAAACTAGAAAATAATTGTAGCTCAAGACCTCTTTATACATCCAGAGTAATCTTGTCTCTATTTTTATTTCTTGGGATGGAGACACATTTGTTGATAAAAGTAGTAACTTTAAATCTGAGACACCTTACAGCAATATCTAACGAGAACAGTTTCATTTTCTCTTTTATATTTTGAAGCTAACCATCCAGACTGAACTTGACATGACTGCGTGTCTGAACAAACCATGAAATAAATCTTTTTCTCATCCAACCACTATCTACTTGAACTAGGTTATCAATTTTGGAAAAATACAACTTTTTTTTTGTGCATCAGAGAAGTCATATATAAATATGTCAACAAGTGTACCTTGGAGGTGCTGGGAAAAGTAAATTTGCAAAGAAGTGTTATGAAATACTGGTTTTGAAGCAAGTGTGCTTAGGGAGTAGGGGTGCCCCTGGACTAAACTTTGCAGGCCTAGTCCACCAGCTGACATGATGACACTAATAGAGCACCATCTGTTTCTGTTGTTATTTCGATAGCAACAAGTGAAGTTAAATAACAGTTTTCTAGTTGTAACCATTCATTTTTTGTCTCTGTGCAAAGTCTAAGTAGAACAAGCCTGTTTTGGGAGTATTTGTTGCTCATCTAACTGGTCTCTATCAAATATGCTGTTTAACCCCCCTACTCCCACTTCTGTGGCATGCAACAATAATTTTTGTGGATATAGAAGTCAGTATTTTCCAATTCTAAGATTGCAAGAAGAAGGAATAGACAGAAAATGATAAGTGTTTTTACATACGATGACATATGATGAAATTTTTATTAGAAAATCTCTTTCTTTGGTAGCTGCTGTGTTTGAATGAAATAGAGGATTCAGCTTGAGGAACACGTAAGTTCGCATGAGATGCTAATTTCCACCCAACAGCTGGAATTGGAGTGTTTTTAATTCCTAGAATTCCTAGAATTAAAGAGAAAAAGCTTAAAAAATAAAAAAGAAAAGAGAAACTTCTACTCTCTCCCCTTTTTTTCTGATCCTTCTGTCTTCCCCTTGTAGAACAATAGGAAAATTAAAGCATTTCAAAACACTTGAAAACTAGTAATTGTATATATATTTGTATTCTACATATATAATATATATGTTTATATATATAAAATGTAGAATATGTAGTCTCAAAGCTGAGGAAAGTAAGATTTAATATTCTATTTTCATTTAAAACTGCTAAAAATCAAGGAAGAAAATGTGACAGAGTATTCCCTGAGGTTTGGTTATATATCACTTTTGCTTGCATTTTCTCACTCTAGCCCTCCAGTAGATGGATTTGTAAATGATACACATTTGCACCAAAGCTTCTTCATCCTCTTATTGAAACTGGTAATTGAGTGAAAAGGGGTACACAGTCCCCTTCCCAGGCTGGACTACATGCTAGGGGCCATGTGCACTGTCCGGTAGGATAAGACAGGACCTTGAAGTTCAAGCAATGATCCACGCAATAAGATAGCTGGAAAGCTGCTTTCTTGTGTGTGAAGGATGGCTGGACTATTCAGCTTCCTAATGCAGCTAGGTGATTACAGACTCTAGGTAACTGACTCCATCGGCTTTTCCTGGTTCAGGCAAGGAATTGATATTGACATATGTCTTCTGATCCATTAAAAAAAAACACTGTCTTGTTTTTCAGGCATTTTATTTTCAAAAGGTTTATAACAAATAATATTTTAGCTTGCAAATGGTTTATTTGTTCCTAAGGCTTCCCTAATGTTTTTGCAGGTACTAAGAATTTTTTTTATGTAACGTATATTTATCTTCCTGGCTTGTCATTGTCTGTTTCTTTGCCCATTAAAATTTGCAATGAAACTTCTTCTGTTACAAAGTACATAACATGCATAACAGAGTTTTTCAGAAATAATGGTTTTGTAAGCATTGCTTAAATACCACATATACAAATTATGCACAGAACTTCATTGAGCACCTCTTGCCACCTGAAAGGCAGAATTTCTTGAACTCAGATTTTCCATCTGAGTTCCATCTTTCCTTTTTTGGTAGTGACTGTCTACTAGGTAAAGCAGAAATATTTGTTGGGCAAATTATTTATTATTTTTAATTTTGTTTGTGTGTGATAAGAAGGTGACTCAGGATTTAGCTTGAATTCTGTTGTATTTTACTATCATCTTCTTGGGGATGGGCGCGGCGTTGGTCAGCTGAAGAAGTCTATCTCGTTGTCACTTTCAGGACACCAACTGCATTTAGTTCAATTCGTCTGAATTCAATTGTATTCAGCGCTCATTGTCGTGTTGTGTTGAGGGCTCTATTTTGGGATGGCAAATGGTAGATTGAAAAGGAAGGGTGCGGCATAAATGTGGAGATTTTCAAGCACACCTGAAAGAATGGCAACTGGATTTCACAGTCCCTTAAGTGCTTTTCAAAATCCCACCCAAACTGCAATTGCGATCTCTGGAGAATGTTTGCTTTTCTGTTACCAAGAGCAACATGTTTTATGTATGTAGTACTGACTAGTCCAAAAAAAGCTTTTTCAACAATTGCAGGAACTTCTTTTACATATCATTTTCTTTACGAGCTTAATTCCTTTCACTTCCCTGGCCTGCTGCTGAGTCCACATTCTTTAAAGCCGTGAATATCCCAGAGCGAGGACGTATTTGTAGTGATTTAGTTTTCCTTCAACTTGTGGGCATGCAGAACGCTTTCCGATTTCATTACCTTTCTGGGTGCTTCAAACACTCGCCAAGTTGTAAGACCAGGAAGGGCCTTTAGAGCTGCATAACAACAGGCTGTAAAATTTCAGCCTGTGATCACACATTCGGCTCTGTAATTTGTGACCGAGCGAGGCTGAACAAGTTGAACTGTGCATATCACTCTGACAGACAGCCAATTCTGATTTGAAGGCACTGCTTGGCTGGAGAACTGCTTATTTGCAATATCAAGACTCCAGGCTGAGAATAATGACTTTTCCAAACAAAGTGCACTTCTCCACCTTTTTTTTTGGTTTGTTTGTTTTGTTCTGGTATCTTCCTACCAACAGTTTCGCAGTTTAACCTATGCCTGTGAACAGCTGATGGCATTTTCGAAAGTTCACGAGGCTGGTTAGGGCTCTAAAAGACAGATCCTGGGGATCTTGCTCTATTAGTTAATATTTCTACACATTTTTTGGATGGTGGCAAAAACTACATTTGTGCTTCAGGCCGGTGTATAAGAAGGAAAGTGTTTATTTTGCAGTAAGGTTATGGTACACTATACTCTAAACTTGGCTTTAGGGCTCCAAAAACATAGTCAGGAATACTGTGATCCTGAGAGGCATGGTCATGTGCTCTTTTGTATAAACTCAGTCTTCTGGCTTGAGCTGGAAAAAAAAATGTTTTGACAGGCTCACTTTGCACCAGCAGGCTTTAGGCCAGATGAGGTATCATCTGTTATTTTTCGAGCTTTATGCTTAATCACTTGTTGCCTCTCCTTTCATAGCCAGCTTGAGGACAGCAGGACATCTTTCGTTTTTCAGGCTGACCACCCAAATGTGGTGTTCTTGTCCCTGCTTCTGGGCAATGCCAGGAGGGACAGGGTTAGTATTCCTGGATAAGAGAAAATATTGTAAGTTGCATTTAAAAAGTAGTAAGGAGAGACCCATGCTGTTTCATTGCTGCTGTGAGGCTCATGAAAGGAGATGATGGTGGACAGCATCTAACATCTAAAACTGCCAGCCCTGAATGCAGTGCAGTTTGACCCGCGTCCCTGGAAGCTGTGCAATCCCTACCCAGCTGCAGCGGATGGGGTCTGGCTGTGCAGGCCTGCACGTAGCTTTAGTGCACCCCCCCGGGGTGTTTTGCAACGAGAAGATGAGGCAGGATGAGCAAAAAGTGACCCATGAAGTTGGGTTTATGGCCAAGCTCTGTGCTGCTCTGTTATAATAAGAATGGTGGTCTGGTTTATCAAAAGCAGAAAACAAAAATATTGTTATTTGTCAAGAGGACGTGAGCAAGATTTTCTTGTGAGCCTGAAGTTCTGTCTTGAAGGTTTTTCAGGTCATTTGTTGCATGGGATTAAGACCTGAAAACCTTAGAGATTGATAATTAAATTCTAGCAACAAAAGCAAAGAACTAATCCTGGAGAACAGAAAATAAGCTAAAAAGAAATCTGTGGAGTCCAGAGAGAGACATCTCACGGACTACTGAAAACAAGAGAAGGAAGGGAGGGTAGACAACCCCAACACCTCCAGGAACCACACAGTTGTTCCATTGCTTTGCTGTATGCACTGGTGCTAAGCCTTCATGTTTAGTCTGTGGGAAGGTGGAAGGCCTTTCCAGTCAGTACAACACACCGAGACTGGGGTGAAACTGAGTGTGTTTCTAAGTCTGCTGGATACATATAAAGGAAAGAGAGAGCAGAATAGAGGAAGTCAAGAAAAAAAGGTTGTATCATTAAGGTGTGGAGAAGGGTTGGGTTTGATGGGAAAGGCATTTCCTTTCCCTTTTTATGACTTGTGGTCACTTGCTTTGTCCCCTTGTTGTTGCTGCATTACACTTAGGTGCCTGGCCAGGGGCATTTGAAGCTTCTTATGTTGTTCCATGGTGGAAAGATCCCTCTGCTCTTCTGTGGGATGTCTGATACTAATGCTGCAAAAGAGTTTCTCATTTGTGGAGTGGGACCGTCTCCTCTGCGAAGTGTCCGACCAGCTTCGCTTTGCCTGTGAGAATGAGGAAGTGGTGCATTTGGAACTGGGAGTGAAAATACACTACAGAAACGGTGAGTCTCTGTTACATATAGAAATGTCTGTTAGAGGGTGTGGGCGATGAAAACTAAATTAAGGTATAGCTTGAACTTTAGGTAGTACTGTGTTAGGGAAGCTGTCTCCTCAGTTCATTAATAGTGTTTAAATGGAGAACTTCTAAGTTTTCACACAAAGGAAGAATTAACTAAGAAAATCTACATTTTTAAAATCATAGTATAAACTAAAGTATTCCTTAAACAGTTTTTGCTAATCCCCTCTGAAAATGCACATGAAAATCAGCTGTTTGCAATTGCCTACGGACTGCAAATTCATGAGCACTTGATGTTTTGTAGTTTCCTTTTTATTGGGTAATCTGTTAGGCCAGCTTAGTCTGGTCCAATTTGTACCTAAACACTCAGATAAACAGTTTTGGCATTGCTTTGTTATGAATTTGCCTAAAACACAGCAGTTTCAACCGCGATGCCAAAGCAGTTGAATTAATCTGGGTTGTGGAAGGAATAGTGATGAAAGGAGAAGGCAGTAAAAAGTGTTTTTGAAGACTGACTTTTCCTCTCTTTCTTGCCCTCTGAAGAACTGTGAATCCCTACCAGTCCTTCCAAAAGGAGACTGGGAAGATAGACAACACAGAGCTAAGCTGGCAGTATTAAATACTGCTACCTCCTTGTCTTCTGCCCTTAACAGAGTGGCAGCAAAGGAAGCTTTGAGTTTCCGTATCATTTCCTCTTTTAAAATAAAAATAAGCCAGCCAGATGAACAGTTTCAAGGCCTCCCCAACAACCAGATCTGGTCACTGATTCCTTCTAGCTCCCAAGATTCTATTTTTTTTTTTTTCCTTTAGAGAACTTGCTTATTTAGTGGCTTTCACACTTTTCTTTCCTTCTTGCACCAAATTTTTATCTCAAAAAGTAATGCCCAATGCCTATTAAATATAGCTACAGCAAATGTTTAGGAAACTGCTTTTTGTTCCATTCAGCAGGTGGACTTTTTGTCACTATGTGCCTCAGGCATAGAGGGGTCTTCTTGGCTTTCTAGTTCAGTGTTGTCTTTCAATGATGGTGAAGGTCTTTTCCAGAGATAATGATTCCATGATTCTACATCTTTTCAGACTGATCTTTGAAAAGAACCCAGTGAAGAAGCAAAATAATGCTCTCAGTCAGCTGAAACAGGATTTCCTATCACCTGTGTGTTGCTTGAGCCACTCTGAGAGTTGCTGAGTACATGACAGCTTGCTTGTCTCCTTGGCTAGAGACATCGGCATTATCGATGGCCTGGGGCCAGTGTTGGCTCCCTAGGCATCCCTGGGAGAAGTGGGAATGTTTCTCGAATGAGCTGGCAGTTTACTGAGGGCTCCTAAGCAAAAAAGGCAAGGTGGAATGAAAGTAATGGAATAAATCTTTGCATATATGTATTCACAAGTGCAAAAATAATTGCCATGACCAGAGGAGATAGAATGAGATAGGCTGCGGGACTGTGTCATAGAGGAATTCAGTTCCGCTATTCCGATGACTACTAGTTAGCAGCACACCTTCAGGTGCAGTGGGAAGTCCTTCTTTCCCCAGCTAATGTGAAGGAGAAACAAAGGATATTCTGGAATTTAAAAGCAGAATTGTGAGGGGATCTGGCTTTGATTCACAGTTCTTCTCCAGGCTTCCTTTGTGGTCCTAAATTGTGTAACCTTCCTGAGGTTCATCTCTCTGTAGAAAATTATATTTCCTACTGTTACCTCCTACTTTTGCTGTCTGCTTGGAGTGCAAATGCTTCAAGGCTTGGACTATTTTCCAAGCACATGATGATGTGTAGGCACTCCATGCCAGGTATCCCTCCAGCACTGATGTGAAGCAATACCATTGAATATCTGAATATTCATGTGAATATCTAAAGGTCTCCATGTGTATATGGTAGGTATATATCATACAAAAGTGACATCACTCTTGAAACTGCTCTCTGATGAAAACAGTTTCTTGCTTGCAGAAAGGAAACGTTACTATCAGCCCAGACCTGGGCATATAAACAGCATCTTGCAAATCAGATCTTGGTCTCCACTCTTCAGGAGTTTTAATAGATGGTATTGGCATGAATAGGCTTTGTAATGTCTTTTCTCTCTTTCTTTTTTTTCCTTTTTTTCCTTTTCTCTCCCTTTCCTTTTCTTTTTTTTTTTTTTTCCTAAACATCATAAGTGTGTTTATTTTCAATGTTTATTTAAACAGTTCATTGCAATCCCTTACAAATTATTAATTGTAAGCTGCCAGATCAAGGTGCAAAAGCCACTTTCCACAATGTGGAAGGCATTCTAAAATTAAATCCTCTTGGCTTTACCTTGTGGTTAAGGCAGATTCAGAAACAGACTAGCTGGCCTTTGAGATAGAAATCTTTCCCTTTATTAATTATGTTGACTTTCATGTAATTGGAAACATCTGGCATAACTTCAGGCTTAAACACACTTATTTCTGATTTACAACAAAGTATGTGATGGAAATCTCAAGCTCAAAAAGTTTAAGGGAAAGTTTCACCTTATCAGCTCAATACAAACTTCTTTCAAATGAGCTAAGGTTTGCTAATGTGATAAAGTGCTTTCCTGGCTGTAAATCACACATCATTCAAAACTGTATTCCTATCTTCAGATGATACTTTGTAAGGTGGGAGGAAAGAGATATGTTGGGGTTGCTGGAGACAAATGGCACTGGAGTCAAAGTTCCCCTTGGAAGACACTTTTTCTTATACTTCTGGCACACTCTGAAAGCATTTGGTCTCTTGATAATCTGCAGATTAAAGCATGCTGAACTGGAAAAAGGTAAATTTCATGTAGATCTCACTTTTGAGTTGTTCAGCACCATTGTTCCTATCACCTATAGCAAATAAATGCCAGTCTACAGCTCCTGAGTCTGAGAGAGAGTTTTAGGAAACAACTCAATTTGGCTATAAATGGAGAAAAAATGTTGCTTGTGTCTGCCATTTTATAGGAGTATGGGAGTTTCTTACCCATACGATTAGAGGAAATAGAAGTTGTGACTGACTCTATAGAAAAAGAATTGAAATGCCATGTTTCATGGCAGTACTTTGATGGTGAGTCATACATCACTGGTGAAACATAGCCAGATGATGTCTATGGTAACTCTGGGATGCCCATCTTGTGGCTTTGATCTGCTCCGAAACACTGCCACTGAAACAATACTAATATCATTTAGTCTGTATGCCCTTTACAAAAGATTCGCTCGCTTGTGTAGTGCCAGAAGCCTTCACTCTCTCCCTCTCTATATATAAACTATATGAAACTTCCAGGCCTATTCACTAAGATTTGAGGGCTTTAAGATTTTCATGATATCTATTCCTTTAGGTCGGTTTATTAAATGCACTGTACTCTAAATACCACTGGGATGAAATACTGCTTGTTAATTTTTCATCTCATTGCTTGTCCTTGACTCAGGACTCATGTTTTTGTCTCTCTGCCCAGGTGCAGGGTGGGACAAGATTATTGGGAAATCAACAAGTGACATTTCAGAGCTGTTAAACAGAGTGGATTAGAGACATGAAGCAGACATAGTAATAACGGCTGGATTACTACTAATAATTTAAAATAGGTGGTGACATTTGCAGAAATATTAAGTATACTTTTAATATTTATTTTGGTAAATCTACTTCACCAAGGAAAAACATGGGTTTCTAAGCTAAAACCTCATCTTAGCTTGACTATGACTCTGTGTCATACTACACTGGAATGAGAGAAGGACCATATTGTTTCTTAACAGCTTAATGACTTTTCTCAAATGTCACAAAAGATTTTGGCACAAACTCTGCTTAGGAGACAGTGAAATTCTGCCTGCCTTTTCTCATGCTTTAGCAATGGAAAACCTTGCTTTTTGTTACGTCAGGGAACAAGAGGTATGGTTTGATGCTTAGGTTATGAGTAATCTCCTGGTCGTGAAACACTGCCCTGGTCTCCCAAAAGTACTCATAGGTCCAACTTTCATCTGATGCAATGAAGGTAAACAAATGGAAGTCCCAAGTGTGGGGATTTTTATCATACACTTTAAATGACGTGTGATTTGACTTGTGAACCCCTGATTATCGAGTAAAATGGTGTGAGTTGAACCATGAATCTCTAGGGCTTATTCTAGACCAGATGAGAAAGATATTTGTAAATAATTTTCAGGATCTGAGTCTATCATCTTCTGCTTACTGCATCACGTGAATCTGAGATGCTGTGTGGCTGTGATGAAACCTGATAGTAGTCTTAAGTAATTTTCTACTATCTCTCACAGAAGTCTTAGTTTATGATGCTGCTTCAGCATAAGAAGCCTAAGACAAAGCATATCCACTTGGTACTTCCATAGTTCCCAGGGATTTAACACTCAGCATGAATAACCAGAGAAGTTGGAGTAGTGACTCTAGGATCAAATTTTCACAAACTTGCCACTTTAAGATCAAATTTTCATCTCCCAAATAACCTTCTCTGTTGCTAAGCGGCTAGCATATGTGTGTTTTTTAGAGAAAAGACACAGTCCTTGTACATATACATAAATATATATATATAAGCAGCCTGTAAAGCAGCAGTCAAGACAAGCCTTTGTATGCTTATTCTCCTCCTGCGTGGTATCTCATTATACTACCACTAAAATATGTGTTGCATCAAGGGGCTGAGGTGAGCTAAGGACAGCATGGCAAGAGCTCTAGCCTAGAATGGCTTTCCTCATCTGGGAATTACTGGAAGCTGCTGAGCATAAGGCTGTTGCAATGGTTAATAAGGTGTTAATTGGGTTAGTGGAGCAGGAAGACAAAAAAGGGAGTTGGTATGTGGGAACTGTGGTAATGCATCAGTTTCTGAAAACACTGAAAACAGCTCAAGCTTTACTTCTCTGAGAGTCTGTTTCAGTTTGCACATTTATACTTGTGGGGTTTTTTTTTTTGCCTTTCTCCATGATGAGAGCTAGTTCACATTTATAATTTTTCTATTAAATTAAAATAGTATATTTTTGTTGCATCTTCGTACATGTGGGTATACTTGGCATTGCTGTATTAATGGTAAAAACAGACTATGTGAAATTCCTAAAAGAATGAGTTTCTGGATTCTTGTGATCATATAAAGGGGTTTATTTTGGGAGGGAAAATTTAAAAAAAAAAACAAAGCCGCAAACTACTTGTTGTTTCAAGAAAACAAATTATATTTTGACTTTTATATAAGAGAATATATTATATATTTTATTTATATTATTTATATATTTATTTATATTATACATTTTATTAATATATATTATATTTATAATATAACATTATAAATGTTATAATGATGAAGGTTGGAATCATGAGTTTGGATATCTGTGTGCTCACTTTCTAAGGGCAGAGACTCCTCCTTAGGAATACTACTACTAAGTGAAGGATGTTTTTTTATCTCAGCCTCTTCCTGAACCAGCACATGCTATCACCTCCTCATGTTTATAACGAACAAGAACATATTAGCTGCTCACATTGCTTAAGCAGTACATTTGCAGGACAGTCCAAAGCCAAACAAATGGATGAGACGATAGAATGAAAAAAACCCACCGTAGCCTCGAGATGTATGCCATGAGCCCTATGCGAGGTGGGAAATGGAAGTAGGCTTGGTTGCTTGCAAACAACCCTGTTTGTTAGTGGTCTGGATGGTCGCAGTATGGAGGAGATCTGAGGTGTCTGCATGGAGAGCTTCTGCCAGATGGAGAAAGAACCTGAACCCATGAGAACCACAACAATAAAACACGAAGAAGTGAAAATCTTATACAGCTTGCATGAACGTTATCAAACCAAAAATACCGTATATGCTTTGAGTTGTAGAGTTGCATTGCTATTGTGTTATCTATCCTAATAGAGAAATAACAACCTCCCCTTTTCCCGCTGTAGCTGAAGTAAATAGAGAATTGCTAGGGGAGTTGTCTATATATAACATTCAGGCACTCTTAATCCATTCCGGAGATATGAAAGAACTTCATTTTTTGGGGAAAAAAAAGTGATTTATGAGGTCTTTTTCTTCTGCAAGAATGAAGCAATAAAAGTCCATAATTATAAGGCAGAAATGGACTTGTAACATGCACCAGCCTAGAGCAAGCCTTGCCCGCAGAAGAGCTTCTTGGTAGCTGTGAGGTGTAGGGTTCTCATCAAATAGTTGTTCCTTTCTTGCTGGGTAAATAGCATCTTCCACCTTATTTGACTTTTGGTTCTTGTATTAACCAATGGCAGCAAAACTTTGCAAAAATTTTTGGGAACAAAAGCAAAGATATGTGGGCTTAGTATGTCTATGTACTGGCTACGAGTTTTGCTGGCAAAAGAATTTGGGGCGGGTGTATTCTCACTTATCTTCCTCCTAAGTAGAATGGATATGACTGTGGATCCAGCAATAATCCCAAACAGACGCTGTGGTATTCCTCCCTCAAATGTAATTGTCTTCACAATACAGCTTCCAGCTCTTAGTATTTACCTGCACCTGCCCTCAGAGGTGTAGGGTTTTTTTCCCACTGTGCTCAATAAGGGTTTGTCAAACAGCTCCTCATGACACAATCCATAACTAAACAAAAAGTGCTGTAGAGCAAACAAAAATATTGAGGAGTGGACTCTAGAAGACTCTGTCTGGAAAAGCAGCTGTGATTTTGACAGATAATGTGAAACCACTGAGCTGGGATACTGGCTGAAACGATCTATGTCCAGTCATAGGAGGGCAGAAGTTCCTTAAAGAAGAACAAGGGGGAAATGTCTCCAAATTAGTGAGAGCTTTAATGAATGAACAAACAAACAAACAAACAAACAAAGTCTTTCAGTAGATTTGTTTACATACTGGCTAAAAAACGTTAGTTCTCTTCTTTGTATTCCCTTAAAAATACCTCTTGCTGCTATCCTGTTAATGTCTTTTTTGACATTTCATACCTCTCCAATATAAGTGTTTCTTCATTGAGTCAGAGAGGCCAAGTTCCACCCAAGTGAATATGAGAGACTTATAGGGGAACATCAAACTTTTGAAAGAACTTCTGTCATCCTGCAATAACTGAATTAAGGGAAAAAAAAGGAAAATAAAAGCAGGATTCATTACATCTGGAATATCATCCTGGACGGAGGAATAACAATATATTTAAAAAAGCTAACAGAGCTACAGAATTTGTGCATCATTAAGCAGTCTGAAAGCTTTTAGGAAGTGATAGGAGAAGATGAATTGAAAATATCATTAAGAAATTGAGTTTTTAGACTTGCACTAGCTGCAAACATCTGTTATTTTAGAGTCATTGCTTAAACAAAGAATCTACAAGGAAACAAGAGCTCTTAGAGGAAAGGCTCATTTCTGTCTGGAACATGATTCTTATTACAGAGTAAGTTTTAGCAGGACATCTCACGATTCTGTAGACATGCAGTGTTGAAAATACAGTTAGGCTTGTATAAAGTAGGGGATATTGGAGCAGTTTCTTTTTGGTTTTGTATGCAGAATCCACAGGAATTAGAGTTGAACTGATTTTAACAACCACAGGTTCTTTTCAACTGGCGCTCTGACCTTACCTCAAATTAACTGCAGCATGAAGCATGAGCAGAGTTTAGGCATTCTTTTTATTCTTTCTATTAACTGTCAGGCCAAATCAGTTGTCAATAAGGTTCAAATGCATCTACTCAGATCAAACACATCCTCCAGTTTGAAGCTCAGGTCTAGCGTCATTGTGCTTGAGAACTACATTAAGTGTTTGCAGGAAGACAGACCTAGTTGTATCGGAAAGAATTAGTGCTTTCATCCCAGACCAATGTCTAAAAAATGAAATTGTCAGTGAAATATTAGTAACATCCTTTTTCTTTAATACGGAACAATGCATATGAAACATCCTCAAATGTAAAGGGAGAATAGACCTTTTAAAGGAAAGAAATAAAAGGGAGATAAATACATTGTCATTTAATATCTTACTAAAGAGTCAATTCCAGAGGAATCTTGAAAGCAATGGTTTGACAATGAAAACCTGTGAGCTCAGTGTTAGATCTTCATGTGATGTAAATCAGCAGTGTTGCATATCTTTCAGAAGGTCAGTGCTGCTTCATCTCTTTTCAGATCTGCATCCTAAAATTTCCAGAAGAATAGCTCTGATCTCAAGCATGTACTAAATATCAGTGGCTTCTGTTTAACCTTATATATTTCTCAAGTGTTGTCTTGCTCAGGAATGCTTTTTTTTTCTTTTCTTTCTCCCTTCCCTCCCCCACAAAGTGAAACTGCATTTTGTAAGTAGTGTTTTGATGGGGATATATTTCTCTAAAGTCAAACAATACACGTTTGCAAAAAAATCTGGAGATGTCAAATAGATATGTCTAATATTTGATGTATCTGGAGCAAAGACCAATCTTTTGCTTCTGAAATTGAATTGAATTCTAGGTCAATGCTACCTTGTTTGCAGGAAAGACTTCTTGGCAGGACATCTGATGCATCCATCACAGGTGATAAGAGCAGATTTTTTGAACATTAGCACACCTGCACAGCTCTCAACTCTGTGGCTTAGAAGGGTTGTAAAGCATTTTATTCTAACAAAGACACGTGAAGACAAAAAACGTTCTCAGAATGAAGTACATGTGAAACGTCAGAATATATAGGTTTTTAAAGAAAGGAATATGGATAGAACACAACACTTCACTAGATCAAGTTGCAAAAAAAAGACCCAAGACAAAAAACAAACAAACAAACAAAAAAAGCCACTTAACCAAAAAGTCTAAACTGTGTGATATTGAAAAAGATGCCTGGAAAAAAGGGGAAAACAGAGAGTGAGTTTCTAGAAATAAGAGATTTTTTCCCCCACCTCTGTCAAAGGCAGCACTTGTTACTCAGATCCCTGGGGAAGCTCCAGCGTGTGGGCAGGCCGCTCGTTCCAGAAACGCAACAATAACAGCGGAGCAGACGGAAGAGCCATCAGCGGGGAGCTGGAAGAGGGACAGTGCCCCTCCCCGTCCTGCGACCGGCGGAGAAATTTCCACAGCGCACTTTTTTCCAATAATAAAAATGCTTTTCACTTCTGCGGGCCTTCTATCAGAGAGCTGCCAAGGCCTTATGGATCCCTCCGTTTGCCTTCGTAAGCTAGTTCAGTGTTATGCAAATGGCAGTGAAATGAGATGAGTGGATGGAATTAATTCCTGAATATCTTTCTCTTTTTAACACTATCCTATATGCCCTCTGTGCTAGTTTTCCCTGAAAACTAGATTTTCAAACCCTGTTATCGTATCTATGCAGAAAAAAACTGTCCTTGTTTTGGTTCATCCAGCCAAATCTAAACCAAATAACAATCACAGAGTCACAGAATGGTTGAGTTTGGCAGGGACCTCTAGAGACCATCTAGTCCAACCCCCTGCTCCAGCAGGGACACCCCGAGCACGGGTCACAGGGCTACATCCAGGTGGGTTGGGAAGATCTCCAGGGAAGGAGCCTCCACAAGGAGCCTCTCTGGGCAGCCTGTGCCAGGGCTCTGGCACCCTCACAGCAGAGAAGCTCTTCCTCACATGGAGGTGGAACTGCCTGGGTTTAATTCCCTGTGTTAAATCCTAGCTGTCCTACTTCTCTGGGGGTTGTGGAAAAGGGGCTATGCAGGATTAATAGCCCATTATAAGGTAGCCTAAGCCCATGGCATTGCAAAGAGCATCTTGAATAAAATATTTTATCCTCCCCACAAGACTCCTCTGTACACCCAAGAAGCTGAGTTATCAAGGAAGTCTGTTATCTAGACCTTCACTTACCCTCAGACATCTCCACAAGTAAAGGAGAGATCTCTGAAGATCTTGTGGACACTTGTCCCACGGGGCAGAACATCTTTTACTTGTGATCTGTGTCAGCTACCTTGCTTTCACCTGAGCTGAGCAGGCACTGGTGAAGGTAAAGGCTGAGCCTTTAATCAAAGGAAAACCCACATAGTCGTGTTCCTACGACTGACCGACTGACCGTTGGTCCTGCAACCTGAAATGCAGAGGAACATCAATAGGAGCCATTCTCTTCTCCTCAACATTTAAGAGGCCTGTAATTACGAACCAACTACTTGTAGAGAAAAGATGCTCATTCACCTCTCAGGTCTTCTAATTTCTTTTAAAAAGGGAAGATAAATGAGCTGTGTTCTTGTAATACCTGTCTTTGGAAATCAAGGAGAGTTTCCACATGGCTGGAGCAAGGGAAGAGAGCTCATGGATTAGTCTTCACGGCAGAGTAGCAGTTTATTACAGAACTTTAAATAAATCATCCTGTATAATTGCTACCAACCATCAGTTTGTTGAAAGTAAAGATGAGATATATTACAAGTAGGCTTGGGACAGGAATCTCAGTGTCCAGCAATGTCTTGTCTTGTATACTTCAGTCAATGCCAAGTTTGTGTAAGAAAGAAGGACAACATACTATGCATTGTTTTTTTACATGTTTAGTCCTGGTTTTGGCTTTTTGTGATATATGGTTCCATTGTCACAAAGTTAGTGTTGTCATTTTTTAGTTCTCTTTCTTTGCTAAAGTGGGTAATAGTCATTTCTAAACCAAACTCTTTGAATAAAATGACATATACTGCCTTTGATGGGTTTTAGAGCAAACAGACCAAAATGACCAGAATGCTACTCCTAAATATATACTCTAAAGACTGTGTGTGCGTATCTGAGGCTAAAATCAAGTCCACAGTCTTTAAGTTCTCTAGAGAAAGCTTTAGATTTTATGTTCAGTACAGATAGATTTCCATGGGTAATTAGGGATGGGAGAATCCAGCACGGTTTAGCATTTCATGAACTCTTTTGAGAGTCTTAAAACAAAACAAAACAAAACAAAACAAAAAAAAGATCTTTTATTTTATTTTTGAAGTGCATGGAGAATTACTATGTAGAAAAGCACAAAAATATATATTTTTGCTCATTAAATATAAACCTGTATTATAGTTTATGATAGCTGACGATGATAGCTGTTTTTTCAATATTCATGTTAATATTTTAATAAATATTAATTCCTATTCCAAATACTTCCTCTAGGGAAGTTTTTTTTCTTTCTTTTTCTCTTTCTTTTTCCCATTTTCTCTTTTCTCAGACTTGACCACTCAACAAAACCATTTTCTTTTGAGCATTTAAGATACTACAGTAGAGAATATTTTTTTTCTAGAGAAGTGGTCTGGATTCTACTTCCAGCTTCTGTCACTGAGTCACTATAAGACCTTGGGATGGTGTTTTATATCTCTGTCCAGTCCTTTCCTGGACTACTAGTTCCTGGTCTACTAGTATAGAGAGAATTGATATTTGAATATTGGTATTCAGGTATATGACAACAGGAAAGTGGACTTTCAGAGAACTTGCATCATCAATGTGATCTCCTATATATATGTCAGCCTTTGTGTGGCCTTCATAGCAAAGCAAAATGTTAAAAGCAAACAAGTAATCAGAAAATATACCTTAGCCCCACCAATAGCTTATAGATGGTCATCAGATTGTAAGAGTCCATTTGATTTATGATTGAAGTTGGAAATCCATATATACAAATAACCATTGCATAAGTTTATAGTTATATAAACGTATAATCAATTAAAAAAAACACCCACAAATGACAAGGCTGGTGTAATGCACTCTGAACACTTGCTGGGAACCTGATTCCTACTTCACAGCTCTCCGTGAGATAAGGCTGCTCTTATCTCTTGCTTTTATTCTTATGGAATGAAACAAAGTCCTTCTAGGTAGGCTACTTCTTCTACTACTCTGTACTTAGTATTGCATTTTGTTTCACTTGTTCCTGCTGCATTTCTGACTGACTGAATTTATATGACATAATCCGGGTGGAGTGAACTGGGAATGTTTCCCAGAGGATCAGAGAAGAATTCCCGAACAAGCGTGGTTATCCCAAACTGACATGCCCTCAGCAGAAACACACGCTGAGCATGTTTGCATTTGTGGCTTATAAATCTCCAAGGCAGTGACAGTCTATTCAGCAGGTGCAATCACTTGCTAATTTCCTATCCAGGCAGCTCGGGAGAAGGCAGGCGCCTTTCCTAGAGCATGGCTGGAAAAATCTGCCACTAAAAAGCTCCACTCACAGATGTTTTTTTTTTCTTTGCCTATTCTCTATTTTTAGTGGGCCGTTTTCAGCAGCCTATCTATGCAGCACGGCTCTGTAGGCACGAGTTGTTTTCTTTAGCACGGAATGATCAAGAAATGAAACTCTTCTAGTATTTCTTACACAGCTTTGGAAAGGAATCGTTCAGGAACAATATAAATGAAGGAAAGTATTTATTATTGTCCCTCTTTCTCCTTTTTTTTTTTTTTTTTTTTTAGTTAACATTGGTTAGAGTTTGCTTGGTTGTTCCTGGTTATCTCTACAGCTGTTTCCTCTATCTCTTTTTACTTTTTGTCCTTTCCTCTACCCTAAAGGAAATGGAGATGGAAATGAATTGCAAAAAAACAAAGGAAGGGAAACATATGGTATCTTTTTTTGTTTGTTTGTTTTTTAGAAATTTTTCCTGTTTCCTCAAGCACTTGGAGAACTTTCTTGCCTGAATTTGTTTAGTGAAAATTCTGGATTAAAATATTGATTTAAAATGTGACTTATATAACCTTCTGAATGCTCTATTTGTACTGCCTTTGTACCTGAGGCCCTGCTGCTAGGGTTTTTGAGGTAGCTGTGGTACATCGACAAAGGTCAGGATCCAGGTCTTACTGAACTTTACTGCCTTTAGCTTGGATGTCACAACACTAACGCTTTCGTAATGGCATCGATGTGTGAGATGAGGTTCAGCAGAGCCCAGACTGAAGCTGTGAAAGGTATTCACACTCTTAAGGAAAAAGCACAAATTCACCCTGAGACAGATCATCTTCTCTCCAGGATGAAGGTTGAGTGATGGCCAGGAATGATGACTCTCAACAAATACTCTATATTAGTAACAAAACTTCATGGGTATGGGTCAGTGTTGGAAATCTTACACCTATTCTTAAATCGAGAGTGGAATTTCATGTCAGAATCCAATTGTAGCCTCCCATCCTCTTCGAAATCCTTAATGATATTTTGACTTGCCTTGTATTATGCACTGTGGAGGTAAAAGTCTGCTTTTGAGCTGAATCACGTACACAGAGTGTTTTGAAGGGTCTTAGATCAATCCTAATGTAGGATGGGATATTTCCAAGGGAAAGTGTTCATAATCGCCCTAAAGACAGAACACAACCTACCTTCGTTCTGCTATGACAAAATATTATAATGTGATAAGAATGCTGCAGGAGTCTACAGAATCTATGCTGCTGGAGAGAGGGCTCTTGACTTAAAAAAAAATCAGTAAGAGAGCACGTGCAGGAATTGCAGCACACTACATCAGTTTGCATCTGGGAAGGTGGGCATCAACAAGGATTAGCAAGGCCTGAAATAAGAAGGGAATGAGCAAATGATCTATATATTTCAAACTGAAGGCTGAGGCTGGTGTTCAACAGGATCCGAAACCTTAGCATAGTCCTACGGAAATTTTCCTATAGCAAACAGAGATAAAACCTGCCACTGAACATAGCTATCACTCGCTTTCTGCTTACAAAACAGTTTTTATTATTCTTTCAGTTATCCACAAAATGCACTTTTTTTTTTTTCCCTAATTAGTTGCAAGGACATGCACTAGTAAAAATAATTGTCTTTAGGGAGCCTTTATCAGTGACTGGCCCTTTGTTAGTTAATTTGCAGGTTTCCTTTGCAGTAAAATTTAAATCTCTTCTGCAGGAGACATTGCTCCACGAGCATCAGTACTCAGAAAACAATAGGGAAACATGCAGTGAATGTGTTGTGTAGCTGATTAGATTCTACCTGTGCTCTGGCAAGTGACATAAAAGTCTTTAAAAAGCACAGGTAAGAGAGAAGAAGAAAAAAATCAGAAGACAGTGGTCACTAGCAGGATGACTAAGTAGCTTTTCAAAGGTTTGCCACATGATTTTTATAAATCCATAAAAAATGGGTTTGCGGTAAGGCTGGCTTACAACTAGTCAAAAAATAAAAGCGGTCACTCTTTCAAGGCTCTGTGTAACTCCAGCAGCTGCAGACAAACTTAAACCCAGACAGCAGAAGAGAGGGAAAAAAAAATGTCCAGTTCTTGTCCAGACTTTCTATATTTGGTTGCAGTTTTCCAACAAGAGAACTTGGCAGTCGCCGTGTGCTCCACAAGCTTCCTGAGAAAGGGGGGAAGGGAAAAGGCTAATTATGCTCATGAAATCTGCCACGAACATGGGAAAATATCATTAAGGCTTTCAAGTGTAAAGATAATCTTCAGAGACAGGCATGAATGGAGAAGGAGAAATGGCCATTAAGGAAAAGCAACCCATCCAAAGCTGAGGGGGGCAAATGTGCCTGATTTGGACAGGGCTTTAATGGCTGCTACAGCTTTTTGGCAGACATCTCCTTTGGGTCTTGAATGCTCCATAGCAGCTGTTTTCCACCTCAGCCCTCCTCCAGACTTCTTTGATTTTCTACGGGGTGAAAGACATCATTCAAAAGAGAAGATAGGACGGTCGCTAGCGGAGATCTGGCTGTGTCCCGTTTGCCACCAACTACAGGTGGTCTGGACCTGATGGCAGAGCGTTTGTGGCCTGTCCTCTGCAAAACGAAGGGTCAGAACTTGCAAGTGATGAAGACCTTTCTACAAAGCTCTGCTATGGTCTTGTCTGATTGAGAAAAGGTTTTGTGACGTGTCAATGTAAAATAGGTATCTGTGATTATCATAACATTTTAAGGGAAATCTATAGGTCACAGGTATGGGGCAGACACTGAGAGGTTTAGATGTGGTCCGTTCAACTGGTGGACACATTTACTCTTTTTCTCTACAAACAGCTATGCCAAGGTCATTGCTCTTCTGCAAGGAAAGTGCATGCCTCTACATATGCTTTCATTTACATCATCCAGGTTTTGTTTTCTTCAATTGTTTAACATATATTTTTGTTATCAAAAAAAAAAAAAAATCCACTGTGACAAGGCTGAACATGCATTATAGCGTGCTATTGGAATGGGCACTCCTTCTATAGTGATGGATATGACCATCATGTGAATGATTTTCATCTCCAGAAGTCTTTGGACTTTCAATCCTCTGACCATGGATCTACTAAAGTCAGCAATAAAATTGCCATTAGCTTCCCAAAGAGTAAAGTCTGTCCAGGAGCACAACTATCTGCAAGAACAATTTCACACGTGGGTTTACAATTAGATTAGACTGGGTCACAAGGCACTTTCCATGATGAACATAATAATATCAACTCGCTCACTCTGAAAGAGTGAACAATATCAGGGTGTCTCAAGAAAGCTTAATGGGAAATTCATTCGGGCAATGAGAAATGGGACACTGAATATCTGCTGTTGGGAATGGCAGGGAAAGGGAAGGGAGTTGTGGCCACTGACATGGATAGACAGAGGGTCTTCACTTTAGAGGGTATGCTCCTCTTTGGACCAAATCCTTCATTTGGGAAAGTCTTGCACTGTGATGCATTGGATATGCTTTATCCCATATTTTGTCATGCCTGTGGTGTTAGTGCTTGTACCACATCACATCAGGAACGGACATCTCAGAGCGGGTTATGCTCCTGGAGCACTGGGTGCTGTCAGTACCACCATGGTTTGTGCCCATCTGAACAGATGAGCCCTATCATGGTAGGATCTTTGGCTATATGCAGAAGAAAAATGTTTTTGGATATATATGAATATACCGCTATTTCCCATCAGCAGAGGAAGTTGGCTGTTTATATTTTCAGCTGGACTGACAAAAATAAAACATGCTGTTCATGTGGCGAATGCTTGTGTATTGTTATGATTCCCTGGGAAGGTGGGTGGGGAAAAGAGCTTCCTAAGCTAATAACCATTTCCCTGCAGGTCCTCTAACATTCAGCTCCCTGCAGGAATATTAGTAGAAAGTGCCTAGAGGAAATACTTCAAATTTAGGGGCAAATATTCAACCTTGTGAGTAGATCCTTGACTATCAAAAACTTGTGTATATCCAAAACAAACCAAACTCTGTGCTATATTTGAAAAATCTCTCTCTCTCTCTCTGTATATATACCACTATATATCTCTCTATATCTCTCTATATAATTTCTTGTTGTGGGAACAGTTGCTTAGATGTGCATGAAAAATGTTTATTTCCACACTTAAATAAAAGTTTTTTGGGCTGACAGGTACCGAATCTGCAGGGGGGCAAGGGACTCAATAGGTTATTTCATAGCTGTGCTCTCAGTCAGCTGCTCAGCGTGCTGCGCTGCAGGCTCCTTTTGCCCTTCTGATGCCGCTTGATCCCAGGCAATGCAGCGCAGAGTGAAAATGAAACGCTGCACTGGGTTGAAGTGGAAGGGTGCCTTGTTGACCAATAAGATTTTTTTTTTTGCTGTCAAATAAGCAATTTGAGGGTGATGAGTTTAGAAGCGCTTTGGTATCCTCTTTAGGAAAAAAAAATATTGAGCTCAGCATATTCTCTGAATCCTGCTCATCCAGAAGTCAGATGACCAGACTCATACTTGGAAATAAGCTGACACATGAACATTTAATCCTTGTATAACATGTGCTTATACATATGGTATTTTGAATGTGAAATCCTGGTCTTTTTTTACTTGCAACTCTATCTCTATTATTTATATATGCTTTTTCAATGCTGGCATTTAGCATAGAGAGGTTTTATTTACTTCTGTGGCGGCAGGATGAGATACTTGATAATAGATAGGCCTTATCCTCTTGCCTGTTGTAGGAAGTCACTGAGATATGCATCAGAAAAAAAAACGGAGAAGTTTATTATTTTTTTAAAGTTAAGTGTAAGCCTAAATATCTTGCAGTATTCATCACAGCACAGTATTTATTTCAGTCTGAGTTTCCTACTTAAGCTGTCCCTACTTGGAGAAAATTAACTGCAAAACTTATCAGGAAAAATACATTATGAAAAAATATTTTACATAACTGCAGTGGAAAAGTACTATGCCTATTCCAACAAACAACTACAGTGTACAGCAAACGACTGGAAAAGCTTTACCTTTGTGCTTTTGAAATAATTATTTTCAGAAAATATTGCTCACACATTAATTTCAAGCAGCTCACGAAAACAGCAAGTGTTGCAAATGTTTTATATTTTCTTTGTGCTGAAGAGAATTGTGAAACTTGCCTGATTAGTCAGTTCCTGTTTTCATTTTCCATAAATCTATTCTTATTTCAATTTCTCCTTTGAGGCGCTGGGCGAATTTTATGCACATGCACGCGCACATTTTCGTTCACACACATTTCATATTGAAGCAGTTACCTCAAGTTGCCAAGTTTACTTAAAAGCCTTGGAAAGATAGAAACTCTAACCGTTTTTAGAGGATTAAGGTGGCCGTTTACTCTGGGGATGATTTCTGCAGTTTAGGGCTAAGTCCATGGCAGCCTGTCAGCAAACCAGCAGCTTTGAGTGGGAAAGCCACCCTGGTGGTGGACACCAGGAGAAAGCTCCTGTAACCACATGAGCAAGAATATTTACCATTGCTTGGAGAAGAACGTACCACCCACAATCTCAGACTCCATGGCCCCAGACCTGGTGACAGAGACATCCTGCCCTACAGAGCGAAGGTAGGCTAATAATACTTGCCACATCAAAACCAGGGGGGAAAATCCTTCCAATGAGAGTATAAGGCAACCTGCACCACTGCCTGCTTGTAAATGAGTGGGCATGTCCATACGTAAACAAAATTCTCCAAAAAAACACAGATCATGAGACCAGCATAGGCAAACTTTGCAAGATAATGCACCTGAATTTTTCACATAAAAGCTACATGATGATAGATTTCTTTTCATTCCTACTTAGCTAAGGTCTACTACCTCACAGAGCTTAGAAATAGTTAACTCCTGGAACCATAACCTGTGAAACTCCGTGTGTAATCCAGGCCTATTACAATGCGGCTATCTAGGAGGGAAAAGTTTTCCTGTACACACGTTCAAATATTTACCTTTACATGAGGAAATCAGTCATTGTTCAAGAAGAGAAAAAAAAAGTACATGCTGTATGTAAATACCTGCAGATATTTAAACCAATTTTGTGAAAGAGAGTCAGAATAGCTCTGCAGATAATCTGCAGAGCAAATGCAAGAAGGTATTTTAGCTCTGCTGCCTCAAAGTCAGGCTGAGATTGCCTCAAAAATCCAATTCAGACATGCAGCTTCAGACTGAACTTTATTCAATTTTTGCTTTCTTTTTATTATTGTTGGTTGGAAACACCCCAGTTAGTCACATTTCTATATATTTTTAATTTATTATTATTAAAACCACAAATTATTAAAAGTATGAAATGTATATGGTATTCTCAATTTCCCACTTTTTTCAGGGTGAACAAAAGAAAAGGAAAGCAGTTTAAATCAGAGAGGAAGGATGTCTTGTGGTTAAAGTATGGCACGAGGCAATCTGGTACAATGTCTGGCTGGCCTATCTGGCTGCCACTAAACAACACATTATTATCCGGGCCTGAGGACAACTCTACCTTCTTTGATTCATAGCTTGGCCCATCAGCAGCCCCATTGCCTGGAGACCGTGGTTGGAGTTCAAGCCCCATCCTTTGCTTGATTTTTCATTCCCACTGTGTCTGTCGGCTTGTTCCAGCTTCCAGAAAAAGCAGAGCCGACGTGGAAAAAACACTGATGGTTGAAGAGTACATGTTTCTATGCAAATATGTCTTCTGACTCCAACTCCCAACACATGAAAGCTGAGTATGCCTTTAGAGAGAACTGCATTTACACAGTTTTCAGCAAACCATTCACTGTCTGGAAAAATGCAGAGAGCGGATCCATCAATTCACTTGCGTGTCACTCCCCCAGACCCTGCTCTTGCCCTGATAGCACTAATTCTTTCTTTTTTTGTCACTGCTACTTGCTGTTTTCATTCGCTGTTTGGAAAGCCTGTTCCCTTTAGGTGCTGGAAATGACTCTGATGGACAAGCTCTTCTTGTGAGACACAATGAAGTTGGGCAGATAGAATTTTGGGAGTGGGATTTTAAGAAGCAATTTTCAGCTAAGTGTCTCCCTGTACTGCAGAAGCAGTTTGTATTTTCTGTGTTTGGAGGGGCAGTTCCTCTATCCCTTTCCTCTCTCTCACAACGTTGGCACTGCCTCTGCTTCTCCATTTCATACGATCCAAGAGAGGAGGGCAGTTGTCTCACATCAGACAGCTGTGCAACCTTTTTGATCTTGAATTTGCTGGTGAAAGTTGTATTAAGAGGTCTTAGAAACTGATGCCCAGAAGGCAAGTTTTAAGTGTCCTGAAGGAACTATAATAATGGGGGCAAGACTTTTGCACATTCCTCTGGAAGTTTTTGTTGTGAAAGTTTTCAAAATAGAAAACTGATTGAAAATTTTCAATAAAGGCCTCAGACAATCAAGAGATACAAATTTTCCTAAGCCAGAGAGCTACATGAAAGTGGACCCTGGAATACAGTTATCAGTTTCAGTGGAAGAGGATGGTGGTATGAGTGAAATAGAATTAGAGGATGCTAAAACATGTCCAACTCATTCAGCATCATGGGAGGCTACCTCTCTTGATCTCTTACAGGTGTAGGCTCCTGTCCAGAAACCATCATCTTTCTCTCAAACTAGGGCATGCATTTTCTCTTCTGGGAAGCATGTGCTTATCAACCCCAGATCCCAGATCTCTTGCCTCCACCTCTGCTGGAAAAAAACAGGGGTGGCCTTATCTCAGTTCGTTCAGCTATACGGTGTCATTTAAAACTCCAGTACTTTTGTAGTTTGGGCTCCAAATACACCTCAGTACAGGTGAAATCCCCAATATCAGTGGAGCAGTCATTGATGATCATGATCCCAGAAGGGTAGGGACATCATTAAGCGAGACAGAACTCACAAAATGCATCCTGGAGCAAGTGTTGAAAAAAAGGTTAGCTCAGAACACGGACAAACATGTTTTGAGTCCCCTAGAGATGCACATGACATTGCCAATGCTTTGAGTAATTCCGACACACCTGCTTTGAGAAATTGTAAAGACATTTGACAGTCAAGGGACTTCTGAGAGGAGGCAGCAAAATCCTGATGGCAAACATCCATCTGCTATGAGCCTGAGCTACAGAGCTACCTTATTTTATTTTTATTTTTTGTCAAAGGCAGCTCTAGATATCAGCATTGCTCTGGGGAATTGACACAGCATGACCTGGGTGCTTGTAGGGCACAGACTCCCTGACTTCTTGCTGCACACGGTGCATCTTTTTCATAGAAAGGAAAGTCTAGGTTGCACCAGTGTGTCGCCTGCTAGTCTTGAGCGTGATATATTTTGTCCTGGTAGGTCGGAAACACCATGCCCAGGGCAAAACGTGCTGGGGACCTTAATGAGCAACTAATGCTCCATAAGCCTTTCTTTGGAATTTGTGGGAAGGAAGCACATATCCAGGGCTGCGTAAGGGGGGCTGCTTCCTTCGCGTCCCTCCTTGTAAGAGTGCTTCAGCACAGTGACGCAGGACTTCAGCATCAATTACAACACCCAGAAAGAGCTACGGGTATCTCAGTGTCACCACCTGAGGGTATGTGTATCCTCATGGTCTTTTGCTGGCACACTGAGCTTTTGCTCTGCTTGTGCTCAGCACAGGGACATGAGCCAGCCTGCCCCTGCAGTTTTTATTGCCACAGACACAACATTGCACTAACCACACAGCCCTTGCTTCTGGCTAGCTCAGTGTGCTGACAAAGGGTGCTTATGTCTCTATGTGATATGCTTTTGATGCTTAAACTGTCACGCCAGTGAAATGATGACAAGGTGAGATTCATCATGTGAACGGGGAAAGGTTCTGGGTCACCCTTCCACTTCACAGGTAAGCTCTGTCCTCCAGTTTGCATTTGCCACATGTCTGCTCATGAAAACTTGACTGTCATCACGTGGAACACTGATGAGGCCACAAAAGCCAGAATGAAGAGGGTTTTGCCAGTTATTCCCTTGTCGTCTGCGCTTGCATAAATCTTTAGCTCAGACCTGTGTCCAGAGGCAGAGTTACACCAATGAGAAATTCTTGATACGAGTCATTTTTCACAGAGCAAATACTATGATGAATGTGTAGAGGCAAAGAGAGAGGTGAGATTTAGAGGAAAGTGCTTACCCTTTTCCTTTGGCTTGCCCTGGATGCTGACTTCCAGTTGTTTCTAGTTGCTGGTCAGGATGAGGAACTGCCAGTTGGCCTCTGCTTTGTGCCTCCACACAGAACAAGTGTGTTTGATGCAATGGAGGAGAAGCAGAAGCAAGACACCTACCTCATGCTTTTTTAGCTGCCTATTTTGGAGAACATGACTATTCTTTGACTGGTCTTCCTTTAATGTTATCTCTGTTGCCATCTGCTTGCAGCCCTCCTTCTGCAGGGAGAAGGTATGCACTTTTGCCCGCTTCTTAAGAGAAATCTGCAGGAGGCAATGCAGTTGCATCTCAGAGCTACCCAAGATAACTTACAAGCCAACTTGCTGCCTCATGGCCAGCCTGTTTTGCCTCTGTGCCATGGAAAAAGGCTTGTGCTGGTAGAGCCTGAGCTTCTGCTCTCTCGTCTCCACTGGGAACTCGATTGGAAGCTAGAGGAGGGATTCATGGGCAACGTGGAGCCGTGGTTGCTCTAGGGCTGTGTCTGGTTTCATTGCTGTCCTTGCTGTTTCTAGTGCTCAGAACAGTTCCTTGTGTGGATTTGCCAAAAGTTTTCTCCTGTGCAGCCTGACTGTGCCTTCAGCGTGGCAGTCTTGTGCAAGGGCTTCCTCTCAAGAGGAAGCGCTGGAAAGAGTTGAGGCCATCTGTTTGTATCCAGGAGCTAACCCAAGGGAAGGAATGGTTACTCACCCTATCTACGTTACCTTTTTTCCTCACCAGCCCAAAGTAAGATTTTCTGAGAACTGAATGACACCCATGCCCTGAGGAGCTTGTAGTCCTGGGAAGTCACACCATTCTCCGAGCCATGTCTGTTTGCCCAGGAAAGCCATGGCAATGTCTGCTTGTTAGGGATATGGTTTTAACAGGCAAGTGGTGATGAGTCACTATTGGACTTGATATCTTAAAGGTCTTTTCCAATCACAATGATTTGATGATTCTGTGAAGAGAAAATTCAAGTACCCTTTCCTTGACATTTTGCATATGCTCTTGCCTAGCAGTCAGGGATGATATTTCCTTTTGAAATATTATTCTAGAGAGAAAATTGCTGGAAACATGTTATCAGATAATGATGCATTGCTTTTGTAGGTGTTTAGAGATAATGAAAAGAGATGAGCACCATGACCATGAGCAACAGGAGATAAAGGAGACGATGTTTCAGAAAGTGTCATTGCTGGAGCTAACCTGGTTCTTGGCAATTGAACTCAAAAGAACTGACCTTTGTGGGTGCTGAAGAGTCAGCAAATGCATCCCCCACCAAAAAAAAAAAAAAGAAAGAAAAGAGGGCAAGTGTTGTTACAGGGCAGACAATTATCTGAATCCTGGTTTAATTGTGACCTTTGGTTCGAACAAGTTAAGTATTAATAAAAATCATGAGAGCTAATGGGGAATTGCAGTTAGGAAGATAAAAGTGAAAGTGAAGAATTGAAGGGAATTCCTACCTCAGGAAACCTATAAAAAGGATAGCAAAGATTTTTGCATGAAAAGTGATATCCAACAGCTGTTTAGAAAATAGAATTTCTATCTCATGGGAAATTTTAAGATAATTCTTTGTCTCCTTGTTGTTGTAAAAAGGTATTTGCTTTCAAATCTTTGGATGCCCTGTTTTTTATTATCAAAATAATTGTTTTGGCAAAGCTGAAACAATGTTTTCTCTTATATTACAGTATTCCAAAATAAAACAAGGAAGTCAGAAGAGAGAGATAAAAATATATAAATTGAAATAAAATATTTGTGCTGTTGTTTGGATCAAAGATTTTCAAAAGGTTTCTGACAAAATTTGTCATGCATCAATGGGCTATTTCACTTCTGTTGAAACTACTTTCTGGCAAGTATTCTGCTGAAACATTCTTTTCAGCCAGGTTTAAGATATCCTTGTTTTGCAGACTGGGACTAGAGACACAGAGAGGCCATGATCTCTATTTGTTTAGCCTTGTTGAGGTCTAGTATATTTATAGTCTCAGATCAAGGTTTTAACGACTCCCTACAAGGTCATTTAAACACGCTGTGTCAGAAAGAGGAAGATATAGTCCTGGTGTTTCAGTACTCACTACCATGAGACCAGATCTCTCTTCTGTTGTGCATTTCCCTAGCAATTTACCAATGCTGAATATATTTCCTGCCCCTTTTTTTTTTTTTTTTTTTTTTTTAGTTTTTTTTAATA